>CAKNXH010000247.1:128817-209474 GCA_932178445.1 Andricus quercusramuli | reverse complement strand
CTTCCAAAATAACTTTTTTTCGCATTTTTCCATTCCGTCCCGGAAACTGAATCTTTAAAGCGGGAAATCTCTTGCGTATTTTTTTTTAGATTTTTAAAATAGTAATTGTGCGAGCGCATCGTTAATCAATTTCTCATGGAATTATACACATAAATTATTGTAATAAAATACTTAAATTTGGGAAATTTATTACTCAGGATATAAAAATGAGACTCAAAAAATGTGTTTGTCAAAAAAAAAACAATTAGAAGTGGTATTTTTTCAGCTTCAAAAATGGCGGTTGTTTTTCATAGGCATTTCCTGATTATTTACCCCCCCCCCCCACCCCATATATTAATTGCATACATTTTCCTGATCACCTACATTTCACAACAACCAAGAACTCTTCTATGAAAAAAAAACACATAAACATTCTGATTTGCAGCTTAAATTTTTATGGCCTCGAAGAAAGGATCTGAGCAATAAATTCCCGGTGATTCAGCGCTATCGAGAATCGTTTTTTTAATTCAGGATTAACGAATCGATAATTTAAATTGCCCGATGAACGATTGGCTGAAAAGGCCCGCCAAAAAGTGTGCGAGGCGAGAGTTATTTTCTGGGAATTGATTGTGAATCGAGTATTGAATAGCAATAGATATTTTTGTATGATCTGGTGGTTTTAAAGAATAAGAAGAATGGTTGGCTTTGACGGAAATGATGCTTAAAAATGTGCTCCTGCTTGGAAACCAAACCAGGTAAAAAGTGGGGCTTGTGGCGGGCGGCGTCAATATGGGATACGCGTGTTTTCTCCCATACGTTCAAATTCTGCTGCTGTTGCTGACCGAGTGATTCTTCTGACGTCACATGGCCATATGACTTAACACTGAGCCCTTGTGCATCCTAAACCTAATCTCAGCTGAGTAGGTCCGTTCGGTCTGCAATTAACTCTTTTTTTTCCCACTTTCTTTGTCCCGCTCCTAACTTCACACTCATTCTCCTATTCTCCCATTTTCCCTTTTTTTAAAGAATTCCTCTTTTTCCCTATTTTCAAGCAACGTATCCTTTTTTTCGTTTTTTCGCTTCGTTTTGCCTAAATGCGAAACTGAAATAATAGCAACCAGTAAGAGGCTGTCCATTAACAACTTTAACAACTAAAGGGGGGGGGTGGGGGGCCCGCCAAGAATTACGGTTGGTAACAAGGGGGGGGGGGTCAGTGGAAGTAACTTTGCGAACTTATGTAACATTTACTGCGTCTCCTGATGATAAATTTGAACAAAGTTTTCGAATTTTGCGAAAGAAAAATGTTTCTTTCCCATTTTTTAAAAGAATTTTTTCTGTAAAGAAACTAACCCCCCCCCCTCTTTTCTCGTATGTTTGCTTAAATTCGAACTGAATTAATGGAACCCAATAAGAAAATTCAACCACTTTTAGTTGAAAAATCTACTATATTTTGAGTGAGGAATTCATCTTGTTTGGATGATACTAAAATAATCAGCTACTTGCGGTTGACAGTTAAACCATTTTGTTAAAAATTAATTTTTTTATTGAAGATTCATCTATTTGGTTGAAAATTTGACTCCCAATTGTTGAAAATTTATCTTCTTGATTGAAACATTATCTTTTGGGTTGAATGTTGAACACTTTTAATTGAAAATTTATATTTTCTCATTGAAAATAAAATCCATGTATTGCGTTGAAAATTGGTCATTTTTGGTCGAAAATTAATCTGCTTCGTTGAAAATTCATCCTTTTTGGTTAAAAATGTAACTGGTTGTAAATTAATCTACTTTGGTTGAGGATTCAACTATTTTCTTGAAAATTTTGCTTTTTTCGTTTAATTCAACTATTTTGTTTTATTTTAAATAAAAATATTTTTAAATTAAAATGTTAACCTACTTTATTGTGAATTCATGTATTTTGGTTGAAAAATTTGATAGAGAAAAAAAATTTTGATAGAAAATTAAACTATTCCGATGAAAAATAACTTTTTTGTTGAAAATTCATATTTAATTGGGAAAAATTAACTAATTGGTTGAAAGTTGCACCAATTTGTTGAAAATTCGTCTTTTGTGGTCTTCTTCGGTCGAAAATTGAACTGTTTTTGATTAAATTTTGTTACTGCAACTGTTTGATTTAAAAATTCAACTATTTAAGTAGAACATCTTTTTTTCATTGAAAATTCAACTGTTTTGTTGAAAATTATTCTTTTTTGGTTAAAAATGACCATTTTTGTTAAAATTCGTCTTTTCGTGTTTCAAAGACAATGTTTTTCTAAAACATTGTGGACTTTTTAGATTGAAATTTAATATATTATATATAAATTAATATATTTATTTATATTTATTAATATATATATTTCTCGTTAAGATTTCATCTTTCTTGGGTAGAAAATTAAGGTTTTTTGGTAAAAAGTAATCTTCTTGGTTGAAAATGAACATACCGATTTGAAATCTTAGGAATTTTAAGCGTTTTATATTGAATCGAGTATTGAATTTAATAAAGAAGCCTTATTAATTTTATTTCAAAGAATTTATTCCCCGATTTTCGTGCAAAATAGCCCTATTTCCCCTAATTTTGGGATGTGAACTCTGTTAATTGGATTCGCGATTTATACGTTTTGAAATTTGAAAGGAATTATTTAGCTGGCTTTGTTTATGCTAGTGATACAAATTTTAATTAAATTGCATTGCACGTGGTGAATAAAATTGTGAATGGCGCTAAGAGGAATCCTTTCCCGCGAATTCATTATTCGTCATTCGTCGGGCATTTCCGCCGCTTGGCGCGTAAACTTTTCGTTCGTTCATGAAAATGAACACGTGTATCTAATGTACTTGTACTTAATTCAGGACAGGTTAATATTAATCCAATTCGCGATTATGCAATCTTGTAATAAGAATGTCACAATTTCAGTTGAAAATCTGCTGGGAATACAAATTTCAAAAATATTTCTACTGGTTGAGCGAAGCAACAGGTTGTTCCTTTGCCGCATTAATCGAGTGGCACAAAAACAAAAAAAATTACTGAAACTCTCATTAAACTTTTTATCAACTTCCTATATTGTAAAGAGCGCTCTATTTTCGAATGCCAAAAGCTCCTCTAAATTAATTTATTTTTTATTTTTTCAAATTTGACGCAACACAGAGTTTGGTACTTGATATGAAATTGCAGATTTTTTCTCGCTTTTCAGTGGAATTTGCTAATTTGCCTAGGGCGTCGACATCAGCTCGTGACTGCTGTGAATCTCGCATTCGTATCAGAAAGCAGGACGAGGCGTGGGTCCGAGAGAGAGAGATATGCAGATACACGAGAGAATGAAGGAGGTAATGGAGGGGTAGGAGAAAAACGACCAAGTGCCAAACTGCGTCTTCCTCTCTGGTCTCGGACCGCGAATAATAATCACAGTGGTTTCCATCTCTCTCCGTCTCCTTCAGTTCGCATTCGTAGTGGGTGATGGGCCTCTCTCGCGGATCTCTCTCTGGAGCCCTGCATAGCAACAAGGACCGTTCTCTCTCGCGAAGCAGCCGGCGCACGAGGCAAGAAAGTCGCGCGCCCAAAAGAAAGAGAGAGAACTAACAACAGAGAAAGAGAGAAACGAGAGAGTTGACTGGCTGGACGTGAGGGAGACGAGAGACCTGAAAGAATGACGCGATGGAGCGGATCTCTCTGTGAGCGATACTGCGAAATGTAAAAAAAAAAAAAAAAAATTTCAAAGAAGAGAGAGAGAGAGATTGTAGATTTGTACAAGGACAATTATGTCAAAGCGAATATACCAAACGTCAAATGGAGTGAATAGAAAAGTAATGAATTAAATTTTGTGGTTGATTCTGAACCAATCTATTCAGATTATTAAATTTTCCAAGCAGGAAAAGCGATAATCAAAACAATCACACGTTTCCAGGGCTGCCACAGTCTTTTTTGTTTCTCAAGTCACTTTTTAGCCATTTTTTAAAGATAATGTTACTATAGTAACTATTTAAATAAATATATCACTTTGGTCATTTATTTCAATAAATTAAAACAGAAAACTCAAGAATTTCCCACTTTTATTGATTTTTTCATCTCTTTTGAATTCACCCTGAATTCTCTGAAATGCCCTTGAAATATACTGAATTCAGTGGATCTTTGTTGGAGTTGAATTTTTTTTTATTCAGCCTGAAGGCTTTTAAATTTACCATGAACTCCTAGGAATTATGTCAGATTCTTATTCGCTAATTCTATTCACTCCCATTTATCTGCATTCAATGCAGTTTTTTATTTTTAAAATGTTCTTCTATTCACTTGAATTATTTTTGTTTTTTATCGTGATTTCGTATGAAACTTGATTCAATTCATGACAAAAATTGACTAAATGCAACTAATGTGCATTAATATTGTGACTAACGTTCTTTTAATTTAAAAGGATTCGATGAAATTTATCAGAATTTCAGGTGAATTTTAACGAATTCAGGATAAGTTCAAGAAATAAAAATAAAAACAATGAATTAAATAAAATTCGAGTAAATTCAGAAGAATCAAGGGAATTTAAAAGAGTTTGATGAAATGCATAAAAGTTCAATGTGAGTTTAAAAGACTTCACGGTGAATTAAAAAAAATTCTCTGTCCATTCAATTGAGTAGAATTTAGAAGAATTCAAGTGAATTGAAAAAATATCAACTAGAGTTTTAAAAAATCAAAAGATTTCCAAAATTTGCATTAAAACTTTTAAAAATTAAAGGTAAATGAATAAGAATTCAGGATGAATTCCAAATGAATTGAAAAAATTTGACAAATCCAAAATATGCTACTGATTTCAGTAAAATTGCAGTGGATTGAGAAGAACTCAGGGGAATTGATCAGAATTTCAAATGAATTTTAACGGCTTCAGGACAAATTTAAAAAATGAAACAATGAATGAAATAAAATTCGAGTGAATTTATAAAAATTCAAGGGAATTTAAAATATGTACATAATTTGTTTAAATTTATAAAAATCCAAGGTGAGTTTGAAAAAATTCAGAGCGAATTAAAAAAAAATTAAAAAATTGCTCAATCTATTTAATTGAGTGAAATTGAGTTAATTTAGAAGAATCATATGAATTCAAAAGAATTCAGGTAGAGTAGAAAAAATAAAAAAATTTCCAAAAAATTGATCAAAGTTGTTAAGAATTCAGGATAAATTAATAAGAATTCAGGGCGAATTCCAAGTGAATTCAAATGGTTAACAAAATTTTACAAATCCAAAATGTGCTACTTGATTTCAATAAAATTTGAGTGAATTTAGAAGAATTCGAGGGAATTCAAGAGACTGATGAAAATCATAAGAATCTGAAAGAATATAATTGAACAAAACTTTTCAAAAATTCCATCGAATTGAGTAACATGGGAATGAACAAAATTCAGGGAAAATGCAACAAAATGCAATTGAATTGGAAATAAAATTCAACAAATAAAAACAAAGCAACCAAAATTCAAGTGAATTGAAAACAATTTAAAAATATTTAAAAAGTTCATTGAACTTATTAAATTTGGAAGGAATTGAGAGAAATTCAAGGGAATTAAAAGTAATTTCATGAAATGTCTGAAAATTTCAGGTGAGGTTGAAAAACGTAAGGATGAATTAAAAAAAAACTATTAAAAACTCCATTTTAATTGGGTAGAATATAGAAGAACTGAAGAAAATTAAAAAAATGCAGGGTAAATAAAAAAAATTAAAAAGATTTCTTGGTTGTAAACATGTTGATCTTTGGTAATATAAAAATGCTGGAGAAAGAATTATGTAATTAAAATTGACGGATAGGCCGAATTTCCCAATGGTTCTTGATCTCGGTATTTATAGATTTATATGAACTTCGAAAGGTTCCCGTAAATAAAACATTGATTCCCTATTTTATTTTATCTAGAAATATTGTTCCAACTGCAGTTATTTTTTTTAAGCATGAAAAGTTTCTTTTAGAGTCTTATTAGTTTCCATGTAAAAAAGTCAGTATTTTAGTACTCTTTTTGAGTTGAAATTTCCTTCATTTTAAAGTTCAGAACTACCAGCGCATTATTTATAGCATGACGTGTATATCAGTGGTTTACATTTTAGTAAACAATGTATGTACTGTGTATTGTCGCCTTGCGTCACGTACGACCCTCAGTACGACCCTTTATTATGAGTTCTGTCCCCCATTGAGTTACGAGAGAATTAGTTTTAAATTTAATTTAAAACTGTCGTAATTTATCTCTTAAATTAAAAATTTTATCAATTATATCCACAAAAATCCATTTTATTATGAAAAATTATAGAAAACATTATGCAAATTGAGAAATATTTGTGTCTTTTTTTTGAATACTTTTACGCGACTAAATTAAAACTTTCAAATAATGTAATAAATTATTGAAAATATTAGACATGTTTTATGTTAGTTTTTTTTCCGCTGGAAATTAGTATTTTTTTTAATGAATTTTATCATAAAGGCCGTGTTTAGGTTCACCGTACAAGAAATATTTTCGGTGAGTTTGGGGGAGCTGGAAAAGGGCGGATAGGTTCCCCGAAATTCGGTTTACTGGAAATAGACATTTTAAAACAAAAATGATAAGAATTTAAAGCTTCATATTTTTTCAACAATTTTGGCTTGCGTTAGCGTTTTACACCAGAAAGTGTAGAAGATAAATTATGAGAATTTGAACAAGGTTTGCATTTTGATAAAAATGTAAAAAAAATGTTGTTTAAATTTTAGAAGGTTGAAAAATTTCGGATTGTGTTAGTGTTTTTCGTGGGAAATTGAAATTCGTATACAAAAGTCATTAGATTTCAAAGAAGCTTAATTATTTTTCAACAATTTCAGGTTACGTTGATGTTTTACTGTTATTTTCAAACAAAAATAATTTTAACAAGATGTAGAAATCAGTCAAGAATGTTGGGTTATGTCATTGTCTTTCGTCAGAATTAGTATTTTTAATCAAAAATAATAATATTCCAAAGAAGATTCACAACTTTTTAACTATTTTAGGTTATTTTGGCCTTTCAAACTGGAAATCAGTATTTTCAGTAAAATAAATCATTAGGTTTCAAAGAAGATTACATTTTTTTGGTAAAATTGTATAGGCAAAGCTAGTGTTTTTCATAGGAAATATTGATATAAATTTCAATGAAGATTTACCTTTTCGGAACACTTTGAAGTTACTTGAACATATTTCACCGAAAATAGGTTATTTTAAATATAAAAACTTAGAGTTTAAAGAAGATTTACAGAAATATTATTAAAAACCAAAAATCATTTTACTTCAAAAATTAAACTTATAGTTTTGAACAACTTTAGGTTATATGTTAGTGTTTTTCATCAGACATTGGTATTTTTAAACTAAAGTGCAACACTGTATTAATTCTGAAGCAAGAATAGCAGTTTTTATCAATAATTATCAAAAATATTATCCTGGCTTTTCTTTTCTATTGTAAAATATTATTAAAATTAGACTGAAATTTATGGGGATGCTAAAAAAAACCTTTTTATCTAAGGAAATTTGTATTTGATCTAAATCAAATATACATCCTTACACAATTTTGTGCATGACTAAATTAATTAAGCCTCGCACGGGCAGTATTGATAAAATATTTCCTGTATCGATAATCTGAAGCCGTTGTAATATATGAATGAATTGATAAAGCCATAAATTTTAAAGTTATCCATTTTTAAGCAATTTAGATAAGGCTATTACGATTTCAACTATCGCTTTTTTGCATTTTATTTCATTCATCGAACCGAATTATCGCTGCCGTGCCAATGAACTGATGAGTTCATCAAAAACTTATTTTGGTCAAACCATTCCCAGGAAGATTACAATTGTATAATCCTTCATAAAATGCTATAATATTCGGGCACTCAGAATACGTAGTGATCTTTTACAAAAACGATAATTTCATCCTTCAACACCTGACTCATCGAATTTTTATCACTTTTACTTTCTGCATCCTAATGAATCGAGTGATGAATAATTCCCGTTTCTCTGAGTTACAATGCAACTATGCAAACTGATAACGTGACAAATCGATTAACAAGAAGAAAATCTGAGCTGACCGGTTATAGAGCCGGGAATAGCGGAAGGATGTTCAATGTTCGTTACTCCGTTACAACGGGGAAAACAAGTCCGTGAGAACCGAGTCACCGAGTTATCAAGGACGTCTGGAAGCTTTGCTTGTACTGTCGCGGAATACCGTCATTCCATTCCGTTGCATCTTCTTCACTCGACCATTGACTAGGTCGTGAAAGGAGGAATGAGGAATCAAGAATGAGGGGAAAAAATGCAGAAAAAAAATTATTAAAAGGCAATGTTACGCTAAAGTAACAATCAACGATTCGCGTCGATTCCTGAAAAAACTGTAACGCTGATTTGCACGCTCGCACATCGCTTTATCGAAAGGGAGGAGACCTACTTCAAAAAAGTCGGGAATCCTTGGAGACAATGAACCAGAATTGCCTTCGTAAAAAGATGTAAACAGAAATTCAGACTTTGCATTCTTTCCCGTATTCCCCTCTTTTCTCCTTTATTTTAAAGAATTCCTGTTTTTTTCCAGTATTTTCAAGAAACTTCCCCTTACTGTCCTTCTTTCTAGTATATTTTTGATTAGAATGGATCTCTTTTGATTGAAAATTGAATTATTTTGTTGGAAATTCAACTTTTTTGCTGCAAATTCGTCTTTTTTGCTTGGAAACTTCACTCTATTGTTGAAAATTAATTTTGTTAACTAAAAAATTAACTATTCCATTTTTGGCCAAGATTGATCGTTTAATTAAAAATAACCTATTAGATTTGTCGTTCAGAATTCATCTCTTTTGGAAACTACTTTTTAAAAATTTATTATACTGGTTAAAATTTTTGTTGAAAATAAATGTTTTTAACTAAAAATTTTACTGTTTCATTTTTGGTTGAGAATTGATTGTTCTTAGTTGAAAACTCAACTATTTGGTTGAAACGTTTTTTCACTCTTGACGGAAAAATTTGTCTTGGTGGAAAATTTGTCTTTTTGGTTTAAAAATGCATTTATTTTTTATTTAACATTATAATTTTTTTATGTATTCCATTTTTTTATCTGAAATTAAATATTTTTTTGTCGAAATTTTGGTTGCAAATTCATCTCTTTGGTTACAAATTCAACTATTTTGTTGAGCATTCTTTTTTTGTTTTCGTTGAAATTTGTATTTTAAATGAAAATTTAAGTATACGATTTTTGGTTTAAAGTTTATTTTTTTAGCTAAAAATTTAATAAAAATTTGGTAGAAATGACATATTTGTATGTTGAAAATTCATCTATTTAGTTATAGAAATTCATTTTATTAGTAGACATTTCTTTTCATTTCTTCAGTTTTTTAGGTGAAAATTCCACTATATAGTTAAAAATGGACTTTTTGTTAAAAACGCATATTTTCGCCTTGAAAGTTCAACTGTTTTTTAGAAAATTCTATTTCTTGAACAAAAAATTCAACTGTTTCGTTGAAAATTCTTTTTTTTTTGGGTTGAAAACCCATCTCTGGTTAAAAATTGTACTATTTTGTTGAGTATTTTTTGTTTGTTTGTTAATATGTCATCTTTTTTAGATGAAAATTCCACTATTTAGTTGAAAATATAATAATTTGGTTGAAAGTTCGTTTTCATTTTTGATTTTAAATTAATGTTGTTAACTAAAAAATTAAACTATACTATTTTTGGTTGAAAATGTATCTTTTTCAGTTTAAAAGTCAATTATTTGATTGCAAATTTTATTATTTTGTTCAAAATTACACTATTTTATATAAAAAAACACATATTTGGTCAAAAATTCAACTACTTTGTTGAAAAGTCCACCTTTTTGATACAAAATTAAACTTTTTTGGTAGAAAAGTCTGTTTGGCTTGAAGATTCAGCTATTTGGTTAAAAATGCCACTATTTTTGGTTGAAGTTTAATCTCTATTTCTTTTTTAGAAAATTCGACCATTCGGTTGAAAATTTATTTTTGTAGGTTGCATTTTGTTGAAAATTTAATTTTTTTGTTGAAAATTCATCTATTTTGTTAAAAATGCAATATATTTCCACCTGAATTATTAGAAGTATGGTACCTACATTAATTTTATTTGAAAGAATTGATTCCCCTATTATTCCCCTATGTTCGTTGAAAATCGCCCTATTTCCTGTGTTTTGAGCGCATTTTGAGATGCAATGTGTGGACAATTAAAAAAGTTGTTTTAAAGGCTCTGAATGACAATTTTCGATCCTGAAAGATTTGAGAGAAGATATATAGTCAGTATGTTCAGAGCTTAGTGGGCGGAAGAGAGATATTTTTTTGAAGTTCAACTGTCAGAGAATATCTTATCAAAAATACACTTCGATATGAAGTTAAAGTAAACCATTGATCCCAAGAGCGAAAAATTCTCCAATTTTCAGATAAAAAAACCACATCTTACACCGAAGCTCCAGGCTCAGGTAGGGGGTATTGGCAGAGTAAAATAAACATTCAAAACGAAAGCAAAGAAATCGTAGCTAGGAATGCGACTAGAAAAGATAGAAAATTTCAAATTTCAGGAAGTCAAAGACTCAAAAAATAAAGCCTCTTTAAAGCAAATAAAGAGTTTAAAAATAATAGAATTACTGATCTTCACTGATGACAGCAATATGTATGTTAAAAAATAATTTAAATTCAAATTCAAAGAATACAAGATAACTTCAAAAAAGCTAATTTTTTCTTCAGCCGGATGTGTACTTCCGGTCGAGAAAAATATCCATGGCGATTCTAAAATGGACCATTTAGGAAGAAACAAAGCTTAATTTTCATTGAAGCATGCTCATAAAGTAGAGTGATAAAATGTGAGATGAAATTGGCGGAACAAGCAAAAGGCGAAAACTCAGGATGCAGATGCTGAATCGCGGGGCAAACGAAAGCAAGTGGAAAGAGATGATTCAGAGATGAGAGAGAGAGAGACACTAGAGAGAAATGAGAAACAGAGGAAACAGAGGATGGATGCTGTGGACTAAGTCCCACCCCCTATCTCCCCCCCTTATAATTTTTTTCGTCAGAGCATCCCACTCGTCTCTCACTCTCTCTCTGTCTCTCTTTCTTTTTAGCATCGCGGAAGGCGACCTGTTGCCAAGGGAGAACTTCAAAGTAAACAATGTTACGTCATCATCGGGGCCCAGCAACCCAGTCTAGACTCCTTAGCTTGGTGGGAACGCGAGCCAAAAAACGGAGAGGATGGATCGAACTCGCAAGAGTGATTGAACTTTATCAGTATCCGATTCAGGAATGTAGCTTCTTCCGAGGCTTCTTCTAGTAGACGCTGCAAAAATTGGTTTCGAGATCATTTATTTTTAGGTATTATGAATTTCTTTTGGAAAGGATTCAGGTTCTAATCCTAATGGACCCTCGTGGAGAGCTTTAGATATGATTGGAGTCAAGAGTATAGATCTTACGATGGGATTATCAGCCAGTTTTCGTCTTTTTGTGTGATCTGTGAAATATGATTTTGTGAAGCTCTTCGCCTGGGGTGATTGCTAGAAAAATTGTTTTCGATCAGATCCAAAAATCAGGTCTCTGGAAAAAAATTTTTTCGGTGATTTCAAGAATTAAAATTATCAGTCATGTCTTAGTAAAGGAACAACATTATTTTTTTATGAAACGTGTTTGAAACTTACGAAAAATAATTATTTCAACAACGGTTTTTGTGATTGAAGTTTTTTCTTACTATCGCTTCTTTCCAATTTTTGAAAAATAGTTGAATTGTAATAAACCACGTATCATTTTTTCTTGGAAAAAATTCCCTATAACTCTCCTATTTTGAGTTTTAAGAGTAAATTTGAAATAACATCATCAGGAAAATTATTTTTATTATTAAAATCATAGAAAAACTATTGGTTTCAGAGATGTGATTTGTGGTACGACAACTATAATGTAAACATTTTTTCGGGAAAATTTCCTAAATTTATCGTAACGCAAAAAACCAGGAAGTCGTTTATTTTCCCAGAAATAATGTCGTTTAGGGAATTTTCCTGAAAAGAATTTCGGGAAAATTTTTGAACGATTTCGATAGATTTATTAGTTATTTTGGGAATTTTTCACAAAATCGCTTCCATTGATCTACAAAATTACGAACATTATTTCAAAAACTGAAATCGTTGATATAAAAAAAATGAATGCACTATTTGTTCAGATGTTTAATGGAATGGTAATGATTATTTAATATAATATTATTTCAATAGTATTTTTTCACGGGGTAAACAAAAATTTCCAAAATATTTCAAAAAGTGCAATCAGTACTGATGCCTTTCCTTATTTTATAACTTATTTGAAAAATTACAGTATACAATAAAAATACTCCCTATAAAAACGATACTATTCCAAAAATATTGAAATAGAATTTCTGCTTACTCTTAACAAAAACCTTAAAGGTTGAGGAAACATCATCTATGATAATTCAAGTGATTTTCTACTTTACACTGGAAAATTTACTTAAAAAGATGGAAAATTTCTCAAATATCATGGCGTTTCTTTATTACCTCAGTAATTGGAAAAATTACCATACATGATGGAAATATTACCTTTAAAACGATAATTTTTCTTAAATAATGGGAAAATTCTCAATTTTATGGGAAAATAAATTTTCCTGTCTAAAATAGGGAATTTCACCTACCAAAGTGTTGGGAATATTCCCAAAATTTTTTACACTGTACCTTAATTGATTTTTGCTCGTTTTGATGACGTAGAAAAATTTAGTGTTTTAATAAACCAAAATTTAATTGGGACAAGAAAACATATTTCTCAGTAACCTTCTTTTATTTTTTCTTAACTCTCATTTCACGATATTTATTAATTGAATTTTAAATTGAACTGCATCAGCAACTTTAGGAGCTAAACTTAATTTCAAAGCATTATTCATTGCGTGTGGAGTGCATTGAAATGCATCAAGTGGTACAGTCAAGGCGTACCGACGCCTTTATTCTCGGACTCAGTACACCCGCATAATGGTCGCTATGGAAGTGCATGTTCGCAATTACACTTACCAAGCGACTATTACTTCCCCCATAATTATTCGTCGCACGACTCACGTCTCATAAAAGGCGTAGGATCATTACACCGTGTCTACAAGAGTGCACATGTCTGGAGTTCGGTGCTGAAATATTAATTATTTTTACTCTTATAAGAAATGTGTGACGAAGAGTGTCAGAGGAGTGAGATACGTCTGAAACAATTTTTGATACTAATGGGCCCTCGTGGAGAGCTTTGCTGAGTCGATATGATTAGAGTAAAGAGTATCGTACTGTAGAATTATCAATTAGTTTGCTTTTTTTGTGTGATATGACATATGATGACTTTATGAAGCTCTTCGCCTCGGGTGATTGCTAGAGAAGTATAATGAGGCTAGAGCCGAGTGAGTTACGAAAGCCAAATGGCTTGTTCATATTCGCTTCTTTCATTAATTTTTAAAACAGAAACACATTTGTTTCTGAAAGATACGTTACGTCCTAATTCAGGGAAAGACCCTATAAAATAAAGTGAAACATATGCGAACATATAATAATTCACGATTCACCCCCTTTATGAATGAAACGAAGTTTGTTTTTGAGACCAGGTGCTTATTGTAAAACTAAACTGATGAGCTGGATGACAACTTACTGTAAGCGTGGGAATGGAAAGTTGGCCAGCTGTGACAAATTCCTGTCCAAAATTAGAATCCAGTTCTATTTTCTCGTATTTAATAATTAAATATAAATCAATATCAGACTTTACACTCTTTCTCATATTTCCCTCTTTTTAAGAATTCCTCTTTTTCACCCTGTTTTGAAGAAACTTCCCTTTTTTCCATATTTCTCTTTTTTTTTTTGTGAAAAGTTTGTTAAAAATTCATATTTTTGGTCGAAAATCAAACTATTTTGCATAAAAAAACTCATCCTTTTGGATTGAAAATTCAACTGTCTCCAAAAAATGCGTCTTAGTTTTTATAAAAATTCAATTGTTTAGTTGAAGTTTAATCTTTTTTGTTTAAAAATTCGACCATTTGGTTGAAAATTCATCTGTTTACTTAAAAAATCAACTATGTTTTTTAAATTCAATTATTTGGTTAAAAATTAATCTCTTTTGTTGAAAATTCGTATTTTTTAGTTGAATTCAACTACTTGGTTGAAAGTTAAACTACTTTGTAGAGAATTCATTTTTTGGTTAAAGATTCATTCTTTTAGTTGAAAATTCATCTGTTCGACTGTAAATTAACTTTTGTGGTGAAAGTTCAACTGGTTTCTGAAAAATTCGTTTTTTGGCTTGAAAATACAACAAATTGGTAGAAAATGAAACTGTTTTGTTGAAAATGATGTTTTTTGGTAAAAAAAATGCAATTGCTTGGTTGAAAATCATTGTAGTTTTTGGAAATTTCGTATTTTTTTCTAAAAGTTAATCTTCTTGATTGAACATTCAACTATTTATTTGAAAACTGAACTATGTCTGGTGAAAAAAAAACTTTCTTGTTACATATTAGTCTTTTTCGCTTAAAAATTCATCTATTTGTTTGAAAATTAATCTTCCTGGTAGAAAATTCATCTTTTTGCTTCAAAGTTTAGCTATCTGGTTAAAAATTCATTATTGTATGTTGAAAAATTAAGCTGTTTAGTTAGAAATTCAACTATTTTGTTGAAAATTTAATTACCTTGTTGAAAATTTAATTATCTTGTTGAAAATTCATTTACTTTGTTAAAAAGTCTTTTTTTGTCGAAAATTAAACTTTTTGGTTGTAATTGTAACTGTTTGATTAAAAAATAATTTTTTTTTAATTAAACTATTTGGCTGAAAATTCAACTTTCTTGACTCGAGATTCGATTTTTTTAGCTTGAAAACTTGATTCAACTATCTTGTTGACAATTCAATATAGTATCTGTATTAATTTTATTGAAAAGCATTCATTCCCCTATTTTCGTGAAAAATCACCCTATTTGCCCTGGTTTGTACAGTCTGAAATATAAATAGTAATTGAAATTAATAATAAGCTAAATCACTTATTTAATTCAAAGAGAATATGCTTAAGAGATAAAACTGCCCAACCTTATAACCGGTTAAGATCCAGACCATCAATTGTATGTACTTCAAATTAAAATTGCTCATTCTCGAAACTTGCAATTTTCATATTGTAAAAAATTCGGAATTTTAAATCGCCTCGATTCGCCATCCTTGCCCGCATTGCATTTTTTTTTTCTTTTCTTTTTAATAATAATTGCGACGCCAGATGCAAAAACGAGATATAGAATTATTTCACTGGTCGTTCGGGGCTTGAATGTTCAAAGGACTCCCTCAACTGACAGTGAAATAAATTTTTTTCTTATTTTTGCATCCGGCGCCTGAATTTGAGTTTATCTTGTTACTTATGATACTTACCAAAAGTGTTTTTTTTTTTTTCGGGGCACACTTCGCAAGTGATCTAAATAATTAAATACCCCAAATTCCACACGTTACGCCTAATTGGTCTAAGTAGTCGCAATGAGGTATATGAGGTGTTGTGTACGGAAGTTAAAAAAAATGGGTGTAAATAAGGTTAGAGCTGGCGCTAACCGCTGAGATAAAACCGTAAAACCGGCCGCGGCCTCAGCTTAATCTCATCCGACTCGTGCTCGATAACCTCTACCTTTACGTTTTCTTCATATTTCTCCATACCGCCGTTCATTCATCAGAATTCTCTTCCATTCTCAATGAAACTGACTTTAAATTATGGGCCAAAGCTTATGGGCTTAAGGCCACAGCCTTGTCATGGAAAGTAAATTGAAAGGTAGAATGTCATAAGGGCCTAGCCCGCAAAGTTGCACAAATGAGATTATTGGCTCAAAAAATCCAAAAATTCTAATACACATTCTGGCTCAACGATTTTTTTTATAATCTCGTTTTTTAATTTCTTTTCCTCAGCATGTCATAAGGGCCTAACTCAGAATTTGCGCTTAGGCCTATGTGCACAGTCGCATCAAGCTAAACCGCTGATGACGGTGGACAAGTTTTTAAACCGAAAGTAAATTCTCACTTTTTTCAAAATTGAAAATTGAATTTTTGAGGACGTTTTTTGTTTCCTGTAAAATTGTAAAAATGTGGGTTTGGCCCTTATGGCATGCTACGTATTTTCTCGAAACCTAATATAATTTTTTATTCAAATCTTTCTTATATCTACTCAGAAATGCCATATCTAGAAAGTAAATTATCACTTTAAAAAAAATTTAAATTGGCTTCTTTATTACCGTCCAAAGTTAAAAAAGCGTTCTCCCTACATTTTTTTGGAACGTAATAACATCTTCCACTCAGATTTTTCAGGGTTAAATTCAGCACCGACTTATCGCAAAAGAACTTTCTCCGTTTTTTTTTATGATTAAAAAATCTATTTTTGAGGACGTTTTTTGTCTCTCCTGTAAAACTGTGAAAATATGGGTTAGGCCCTTATGACATGCTACCTTTCAATTATTGACTTGCCTTACCTTGCCTTCTCCGAGTGACTACATTAAATTTAAATATTCAAGCGTTCGGATGAAGAAACTACGAGTTCCTTCATCTCTTCAGAAGCTGTAGAAACTACATTTTTTAGAAACCGGTTTTCTCGTCAAAGATTTCATCACCCGATTATAGAAACCAACCGAAATTATCCTCAGATTAGATTCTGAAAAAAAATTTTAGGTGATTTTAAAGTGATTCCTTATTGGTAATTCCTGAGGTTTTATTAATTGTTAAAGACTTTAATTTTTTATTTATGATTCGAGAGGTGTGGAAATGCTCTTCTTTTTTACTTTTCCTCCTTTGTTTAAAAATACTTTTTTGGTTAATGGTTTTGTGTTTCTCCAAAACAGAAATATGAAAATTACAATCTTGATATTTATACAATCTTACAATTAAAATTTAATCACTTACAATTAGGTATACTGTATACTGTCCTTTTGGATTGAGAATTCACCTCTTTTTGGCAGAAATGTAATCTTTTTTGGTTAAAAATAAACTTTTTTGTTGAAAATTTAACTTTTCTGGTTAAATATACAACTGCCTTCTAAAAAAAATCGCCTTTTGGGCTTAAAAATCCAACTATTTAGTTAAGAAGTCATCTTTTCTTATTAAAAATGAACTTTTTGTTGAAAATTCAACTTTTCGGGTTGAAAAACCACCTGTCTTTTAAAGCATTCGTTTTTGTTGGCTTTAAAAATTCAACTATTTTTTTTAATTGATCTCTTTCGCTTGAAAGTTCACTTTTCTTGGTTGAAAATTAACTTTTTTGTTCAAAATTCATCTTTTTGGATTTCAAAGTCAACAGGTTTTTAACGTATTGGTTGAAATTCATTTTTCGTTGTTGAAACTTAACTTTTTAGTTGAAAATTCATATTTTCCGGTTTCGCGGTAACGGTTTTGTAAAACCTTCGACTTTTTAGCTTGAAAACTCAATTTTTTTTTTAAAAAAATTTTTTTTTTTTGTTGGTCGAAGATTCATCTCATTGGTAGAAAGTTAAACTATTTTGTTGAGAATTCGTATTTTTCATTGGAAATTTATGTATTATGTTCAATATTCGTCTTGTTTGGTTGAAATAAATTGTTTTTTATTTCAAATTAAATTATTTTTTGAGTGAAATGTTAACCATTAAATTTTTCATTGAGGATTCATCCTCTTTTATTTGAAAATTCATCTCTTTTGGTAGAAAATCTTTTTTGTGAAATTCAACGATTTTGTTGTAAGTGCAGTATATTTCGACTGCAAATCTTATAAATTTAAAACATTCCGTATTGAATTCAAAATGGCATCTACATAAATTTTATTTAAAACAATTTTTCGAGCTTTCAATATCGAAATTTTCCAAATTGAAATTGTTTGACCACAAAGCTTTAGTTTTTAAATTTGTTATGGTCAACAATAATTTATTCTTTAAGTTTGAGTCCTAAAATTTTAGATTATTGAATCTCGTTCCTTTCAACAAAAAAATTACCACTTTTCAAACTTTTTTGTGACACGATCACAGTTTAAAGCTTCTTCTAAATCAAAAATACTTTCTCAAATAAATTTTTCTGCCTCTTCAAGATGAATTGGCGTGTCGAAAAATTTATTCCACCTAAATGAGACATCATTCTAGGCGTATTTTTACGCATTATAGTGGGTAGAATAAACTACTCAAAATTTACTCACTATTGAACCAGTTTTTTTGTTTCTTTCCAAAAGATGTTGAATGACGCCTACGTTTCATCAAGTCAACGAAGCTAACTGCTTTGTGAGTACTATTTTGTAAATAAACACCCACTTGATGAAAGCAGATTCGCTTCTTCTAAAAATATATAATTGCTTCGAATTTATACATTCGCTTTGAATCGAGTAAAAAAACCACTCCATCTGGATTTTTTTTTTATTTATCTCCTTCTCTTTTCTATTAATCTTAACTAGAATTTGCAAAAACGTTTGAAAACATCCTGGTATTCCTTATGGAGAGGTTTCGTAGGAAAGGGAGATATTAAACGTTTCTTACGTTGATTTAAATACAACATTTTCGGCAGAGATTTAAGGACAGTCAGAATTGTGAATGACATACAGACGAGCAAATTACTCTTTTTTAGATGATAGACAAAGCTGATCGTATAAAAGAAGTAGCGAGCAAATATTTTAAATTCATGAACTCTGTTTTGCTCATATTCTTTGAATTAGATTCTCTTTTGCACGTGAAGATCATAAGTAATCATATTTTAAATCGGATTAGTCTTTTTATTATCTATACAATTTCAGGGTTTCTACAGGTCAGGGAATGTCAGTACAAACATGAATAGACTCAGGTTTAAAATAACAACTGTTTGGTTAAAAACTAATTTGGTTTGCTTAAGGATTCAACTATTTTGTTGAAAATTCCTTTTTTTTGGAATTCAAGTATTTTGGGTTGAAAAGATAAATCTCTTTCTGGTTGAAATATCAACTATTATATTTCTTGTTGAGAATTCATTTTTTTGGTTGAAAATTAATTTTTTTAACTGAAGATTTAACTATTCCATGTTTGGCTGAAAGTTGATAGTTTTTAGTTGGAAATGCAACTACTTGGTTGAAAGTTGAACTACTTTGTAGAAAATTTATTTTATTGATTGAATTAATTTTTTGACCTAACAATTTAACTATTCTATTTTTTGTAGAGAATTCATCTTTCCTGGTTGAAAATTCTACTACTTTGTTGAAAATTTGTATTGTTTGGTAGAAGAGTAATGCCATTAGAGTAATCTCATTAGCTGAAACTGAATATTTTATGTTCAAAATTCATTTCTTTGCTTGAAACTTCAACTATTTTTTTTAAATTCATTTTTTTAGTTAAAAGATTATTTTTTTGTAGTTGAAAATTCATCTTATTTTGTTGAAAATTTGCCTTTTTTTTGTAGAAAATTCATGTTTTGGGTTGAAAATTGAACTTTTCGGTTAAAAATTCATTTCTTTGATTGAAAATTGAACTATTTGGTTGAAAATTCATTTTTTTTTTGTTAAAAATTAATTTTTTAACTGAAAATGTGACTGAATTCATATTTTCGGGTTGAAAACTCAGTGTTTGTTCAGGAAATTCCTCTTTCTGGTTTTTCAAATTCAACATTTTGGAAAAATTTTATGATTTTATAATTGTTGTCACAGAAAGTGTTTCAAATATATTTAAAAAAACACATTTTTTTTGCATTAACATTATTGATCTCCTAGGTGTAAGGTCGCATGTTGAAATAGGGATTTTGTAGCCACCCTAACATTTCTTTGAAGGTAAATTTTTATTTAAACTTATATTATATTTAAATTTCCATTTTTTTCGGAGAGTAACGGTTGAAAAATTGTTTTGAACGGATCTTTCGAATTAGAATCTACACTCCAAGGCAAATAGGATCTCCAAGTCGTTTGAATATTGTACAAATAAAAGTGTTGCTAAGATTTAAATACTAATAGGCTGACTCTTTGACGGAATTTGCGAAAAAGTTGCGACAACGAAATTCGACCAATCAGGTGACAGTTCGTTTTGGGCCTTTACCTTTTTGTCCCGTTCACATTCGGTTCTAACGAAGCAAAGGTTACCTCGGTCGAAAACAGATTAACGCTCTCTATTCTCCCATAGCAACAGGCGGCTTCCGTCTTATCTTTCTCTCTATAAAAAAATTGGCAAAAAAACAGTCCATGGATAAGAGAAGTCGCAAATAATGAATAAATTAATTGCTCTTTGACCACCTATACTCGGCAATACTTTGAAAGTGAAAATATTATTTGCAAAAATTCTTTATCTCGAGTTCTAAACAATTTATTTTATAATAATTTAAACTAAAATTTATATTAAACTTGTAAACAATTGTATTTTAATATCAGATATAAATAAATTGCCACATTTGGTTTTAGGTTCAAGAATAATTTGTTTAAAATAGTTTATGTAGTTTTACATATGTGTATATGTTTGTGATTGTTCGTGATTTTTTAGGCATGATACTATCTAAAAAACGAGGTCACTTCTCTAAATGTTAATCGCCGAGAAAGCGAGGACCATCGATTGCAGATAGTTACTCAAATCTAGTCGCTTGTTGCTATGCGGTAGTTAAGATGCATCAGATCGAGTTCAGAATAAGCATTTTGGCATTTGTGAGTTGAATAATTTATAAAGAGTAAATGACCCCGAATTAGTTGCTATTCTCCTCTAATCAAAAACCTTATCCAAAACGTCCTTGGGCATCAGATAGTACGTCATCGACGAGAACTTACGTCCTAGTCCATTATTATTCATCCAGGAATTTTGTCGATTCATACAACTAGTCGATTTCATTTCGGGAAGAAACCGAATCTGAACCCTTTTCGTTATTTAGTCATTTTTTGTCCAACTTTTTTGTTTTTATTTGTATTTCTGGCCAGAGACTGGGAAAACCAGGAGAACCCGATGCTTTTATTCAGAACGAGGGAAAATTCGTTTTAAAGCTGGAGATTTCAGAAAAAATAATCACATACTAGCTGTTTCATTAATTTTTCCAAAAAAGAGAAAAAAATATTCCATATTTTCTCAAATTTGCAGTTGAAAAATTGGATTTTTTATTCTCGAGAATTTATTACAAAAATGAATTTATAAAAACTTATGTAGAAACTTATTGCTATAGATCAGGGAATGTCAGGGAAAACTTGAAAGAATCAGGGAATTTTCAATAAACTGAAGTTGAAGTTAATTTTATTATTTTGATTAAAAATCACAACTGGTTGGCTTAAAATTAATTTTTCAAACTGAACATTGAACTATTTCATATATGGTTGAAAATGTATCTTCTTTAGTGGAAAATTCAACAATTTGGTTGAAAATTCGCGTATTTTTTTTTTAATTCGTTTTTTTTTTGGTAGAATATCAATATTTTTAATGACTAACTCATCTTTTTGGTTGACAGTTTAACTAACAGGCTGAAAATTCCTCTAAAAATTCAAATATTTGGTTAAAAATTCATGTATTTTGTTAAAAATTAATCTTCTTGGTGGAAAATTGATCTTTTTGTTTGAAATTTAATTTGTTTGGTTGACAAATTTTTGTTTGAACATCAATTTTTAACTAAAATCTGCAGTATTCGATTCCGTATCAAAAATTTATATTTCTAATACTAAAATAAGATGCGGTGGGACAGATTTTAACTGAAAGTTGTTTGCAAATGGAATTTTCTTCTAAATTACAATTCTTTGGTATCCTATAACAATTTAAGTCCAATTTCAAATAATCGATCGGGCCCTTCTTGAAAAGATCAGTGTTCTGTTTTATCAATTTTCAACGGAAAAATAGGCAGAAAATATCATCACAACTGTTTATTTACATTATATTTTTAGTATAATTTAAATTTTAGAAACTCGAAACTTCGAAATGAGATTTTCATTTGACAGTTAGTCGTTTGTAACTCTATTTTTTGAATAAAAATTTATAACGGCCAAGGAAAATGAAAAATTGATTAGAGAAAAGTCAGGGTAAATCTGGGAATTTCGAAATTGGGATTTTATAGCAACCCTAAAAATATTGAATTTTTGAGAAATTAGAAAAATGAACCACCTGAAAATTTGTGTTTAAATTTTTTGATTCATAAGAAATGTATACAATTTATTTTAAGATTTAAATCTGAAATAATATTCTTTAATTTCGAAATCTTTAATTTGACATTGTACAATTTTGCATTTTTCTTTTTTAGATGTTTTTTTTATTGAAGACTAGGAAATTTTAATGATGTTTACTTGTTATCTCAAACTAAAAAATGAGGATTATTAAAGATTATTCAAAAAAATCAGGAAATTATTCTTATTATAATCCTAACTAAATCTGGAAGAAAACAGAAGGCAAACTTTAGAAAAAAATATTTCAGTACAAAATTGTTTATTTAACAATAGTTATTCAGATTTTTTATGTTTTCTTTTATTCCAAACATTTTATTTAGAAATTGTAGCAAGAAAGCAAAAATATAAAACTCTGAATAAATATCGTTAAATAAACAATTGTAGCCTGAAATGTTTTATTTCTAAAGTATGCTTTCAGCTTTTTTTCCAAATTGAGTTAGTTTTTTAAAATTTGCAAAAAAAACATTTATTTAACGTTTTTTGCAATTGCTTCTTATCAATTTTTCTATTATATACTTATTTTTGAAATTGAAATAAGTAGAATTGTAGTGAATGTTTTGTCCGCAAAACAACATAATGATTTATTAAAATTAAACCATTTTTAAAAAATTGGTAAGAAGCAACAGTAAAGAAATTGAATTACAAAAGCTATTTTTAAAATAATTATTTTCCATAAGTTTTAATTTTTTTCATAATAAATAATGTTTTTTTCTTTTAGAAGAAATGGCTGATGAAATTATCTCAATTTTTACAATTATAGAAATGTTTTTCAAGGAACCTGATTTTTTTCTTTCAATTCTGAGCGCTTTGAATTCACAAAATTTTATTTCGAAAACTCTGTTTTAAATTAAAAATTTCTCTCGTAGGAACTTGGAAAAGAGTTCAATTGTCAGCTGAATTGGGTCGAATGTTTGACTCTTTTTTAAGTACAATTTCTTGTAGTATGTTTTTTTCTTCATTGTCGGCAGATTAATTAATTTAGCGAAATTTTTCGCATGCGATAATAGAGAATAATCAAGGGTAATAATTTGAGGTTTGTGACTAAAGCGTCCTATTAATTCCTCTTATCACGTGCGTCCTCTGTTCTGTGGCGCTTTGAATTGCAAGGGAGATAAGGTGGACCTCAGTGGTCCACAATGGACCGACCAATCCCTGCGAGACCATTAAGTTCCATTTGGCCTTGAGGTACGGGGGGCACGCGTAGGCGAAACGCGTGCATTCCTTACGAGCGCGGGAAAATGCAACATGAGATACGCCGAGATCCATTTGACCTCATTGGCAACTTAAAACAAGTGCATCTTTTCAACCTCAAAAGAATTACTCTTAATTTCATTATTTTCACAATTGTAACCTATTTATTATCGTATAATTCTATTTTTTTTAATTTACCATTGTGACAAACAGGATGGTCGCAGGTCAGAGAAAACCTGGAAATCAGGAAAAATTGAGGGAATTTTGTTGGTCAGGGGAAAGTCAGGGATTTTATACCTAGAAATTGCAAAAGTTAGGGCATTTCTGGAAGAAACACTTTTAGTAAATGCAGGACTGCCGCACAGTCACTTTTTTCTCAGATCACTTTGAATCACTTTTTAAATATAAATTAAACAGTGGCTTAACTATTACTTTTTTTCTTGAATTATTTTGAAATATTTTAGGTTATTTCAAAAGATTCCAATTTTTTTTTTAATTGATTGCAATATTTTGAGGGAATCCCAAAAGAGTTGAAAGATTTTTGGGCATTTTTACAAAGTTTCAAAGGATTTAAAATATTTTAGGTTATTTCAAAAGATTCCAGTTTTTTTTTTTAATTGATTTCAATACTTTAAAGGATTTCCAAAAGATTTTAAAGCTTTTTGGACATTTTTAAAAAGTTTCAAATGATTTCGAAAGATTTCAAAGGATTTAACAGATTTTTAGGATATTTTAAAACATGCTAAGGAATTTTAAACATATTTCAATAATTTGAAGACTTTCTAAAGGATTTTAAGGATTTTAGGATATTAAACACAATTTCAAGATCATTTTAAAGTTTCGAAAGATTCCAAAAGATTTGAAATATTTTAGGATATTTAAAAAAATTCCAAGGAATTTTGTATAGATTTAAATAACTTGAAGGTATTCAAAATGATTTGAAAGATTTTAGGGTGTTTTTTAAAACTCCCAAGGAATTTAAAAATATTCCAAGACATTTTTGAGAGCTTGACAATTTTCAAGGAATGTCCTAGGTCCTAGGATTTGAATGATATTAAGGGTGATATAAATTTTCCAGGATTCCAGAAAATATCAGATTTCATGTAATTTCACATGATTTTATAATATTTAAAAAAATTTAAAAGAACTTAATCACAAGACTTAAGGGATTTCGAAGAATTGCAAATATTTCAACATATTTCAAGGTATTGCCGAAGATTTAAAAAAATTGAACAAATTTTAGGATATTTTAAAAGATTCCAAGGAGTTTTCGATTGATTTCAGCAATTTGAACGATTTTCAAGAAATTCAAATTTCAAAGATTTTAAAGGATTTGAAATATTTTAGATAATTAAAAAGATTCCAAGAAATTTCCGAGAGCTTTAAAAAGTTTCAAGGGATTTCAAAAGATGTCAAAGAATTTGTAAAATTTTAGGGTTTTTTAAAAGACGCCAAGGTATTTGATAAGATTTCCGAGGATTTCCATGAATTCTGGGGATTTTAAAAGCCCTGAAGTTATTTTAATCAATTTCCCAGGATTTCAAGAAACATCCGATTTTATAGTACGGGATTTTATAATATTTGTATTGATTGAACAAAAATTATTCAAAATAAGTGAGGGATTTCGAATTGTTTTGATACATTTTTTCATATTTTTGAATTTTTTCAATTCACTTGAAATTTTTTAATTCAACTTGAATTTTTATGAATTTCATCGATTTCTTCTCATTTCCATCAGATTCCTCAATTTTTTTATAAATCGATTCTGAATAACTCAATTTGATGTTGACGTATTTATGCTCTTGTAAACAACTTTTAATTAATACCGATTACAAATACGGTTTTTTTTTGCAGAATCAAGTTTTTCAGCATTTTAGTGTCATTGACAAATTGATGTGAATGACACTGACAATCAATTTCGTGGAATTACATATTTAAATCAGTGGATAAAGAAAGAAGGCTATCGGTTAATGATAGGAGATTAGTCTTTCAATTGAAACTGAAAGTCCTCTCGCCAATTAAACTTAATTTTTCGCAATTAAATCTGCAGGATTTTTTTGAAATTTTTAAATATATATGGTACAAGCTCCTGATTTTTTAACCCTAACTAGAATCATCATCGCGCGTATATAGCGTATGGTAAATTGTATTTAAAAATTAATGTTTTTAAAATTTCAGAACCTTCTAAATATCTTTTAAACTGATTTGAATGTTTACTAAAATTTTTCAAATATTCTGCAAAATTGAAAGAGTTGCCTTAAAATCGTACATATTATTTTTTCACAATTTTTAAAAATTATTTCTTAAAATTTCCCAGGTTTAATTAATTAAAAAATTTTCCAGGAATCTTAAGAAAAATTTTGTATTCTCTTGAAAGGTATCAAAATTTTTAAAATGTTTATTTCTGCCAAAACATTCAAAATATCCATATTATTCAAACATTTTTGAAATCTTTATATCTTTTAAAAACTTATATCCCATAAACTGATTCGATTTTTTTTCTATAAAATTAAGATTTTTGAAGATTTCAGATGCGTCGAAAAAGAATTACGAAATTATAATAAAAAAAAATTCGAAAAATTAGACTTAGTTTAAAAGATATTGAGGATTTTAGAAGTTCGGAAGAAATTGGAAAATATTTTGTAAATTTTCGAAAATTTGTTCAAGTTTAAAAATATTTCTAATCTTTTTAAAACTTCTAAAATTCCTAAATATTTTTTTAATTGACTCGAATTCGTTTATCTTTTTAAAAAATTCTGCAAAATTAAAAAAAAAATTGCCTTAAAACCTTCCATTTTTTTTGTTAATTTTAAACATGTTTAAAAATATTCTTTGTAAGTTAATTTTTTTTTATAAAAAGGGATCTTAAATTTTCATAGGAAAAATTTTTTTGTTCTCTTATTGAAACCTTTCAAAATTCTTTAAAATCTTCTTTTTTCGAAATCTCCGAAAATATACGTTTAAAGGGTGGCAATACAAAACCAGATAACCAAAATTTTGTAATCGGATTTAGAAATTCAATATCTCGGGAGTAACCTATGATTTTTTATTTAAATTAATGCTAGTTTTTTTATCGCAATCCGCAGACGAGCCGACATTGTCAAATACCAAATATATTAGTCTTCCGCTTGAGAGTGAACTTTTATTTTATATTCAGATAATTTAATTATTATCTTGAAATCTTTTAAAATTCGTAAAAAGCTTATAAATTATTGTCTAATCTTTTCAAAACTTCTAAAACTCAAAAATATCTTTTGAAACAATTAAATTTTCTTAACATTTTTAAAATCCTACTGAATTAAATTTCGAAACATTATGAAACCTTCAAAATAAAAAATCAATCTTATTGTCAATATAAATAATTTGTTGGTTATCGGCACCCGCAATTTTTTGCTGGAACTCCATAAATTAAGCTATTCCAATTTGTTGTCCAGAATTTCAGTTTTCTCATTCTCATATAATATGGTAGTAAAATATTAAGAACAGAATTATTTCGCAATATTAAAAAATCATTAACAATTAAAAATTTATCTTTTATAAATAATGTTTAGAAAGATTTAGAAATAAATTTGATTATGAAATAAAATTATTTATTTGGAAATTTCGATTTACAAAATTGATGGTGCAAAAATTCGTATTTTTTAAAACAGATGAGCGAAATGAAAACAGCCAATAAAAATCACATACACTAAGTTACGAAAGCAATCAGGTTTTGGACAACAATGTGTCGTATAATTTCAAGATATTAGGTAACATCAACTTTGTTTTAGATAGGAAGAATTTAGAAGACTGTATTGGCAAAGTGATTCAAATCGTTCACAGGAACAGAATTCTACAAACCCAAATTATCGAAATTTGATAGGACTTTTTGGTATTGAGTAATTAGTGGGCAATTATTGGATCCGGAAGTTCGACGATTTGACGGTGGGGGCGATATCCACGTGTTACTGTTATTGTTGTTGTTGGCATCTTCGTCGCCTTGAAGAGACTCTTCGTCCGTCCTTGTCTTTCCCCTTTCCCCATTTTTCCCTGGTCCATTAGTTGATCTGTCTTTCTCTATCGTTTGGTAACTACGTGCTCTGAGATTGGTCAGACCAGAGGGCCTCCCGATTAACGGATTCTAATTGCATAGCAACAGAGAAGCCAAGAGATAGTATAATATATTTGGCGCGCGTCTCCAGCGGGCCCTGGCCCCCTTTCGAACCCAAATTCCCGCCCGCGTTGCTCTGTCTGACTTTTTTTTCCCCCCTCCGCAAACTCTTGTGTTTCACTGTGTGAGTACGAATGCGAGTACAGTGCATCAATTTAATTTAAAGCAATTGATTCGCATATCTTCAGTTGCAAGGATCAAACTTGTTGTGGATTGATTCATTCATTCGAGACATAATTAATTCGTTCAATGAATCACGAAAGTAAACAATTTTCTTTTCGAGACTTTCTGGGCGTCTTATGTACAAATTCCTATATTACCGACAATACTCATATCTAAGACCGTCAATGATTCTGATCCGTACTAAAAGGGTTCGTATTCTTAGTTATCTCAAGCTCAAAAATGAGTATTGTCAACAAGGATTTATAAAATTGAGGAAAATATTCGTATACTTGATTGTAGCACGTTTTTGGAAAGAATTGAAGGCGAACTGTAGAAAAAAAATATTTCAGGATAAACAATAGTTATTTAGTCTTGTGTTTTTTCTTTCTCTATAGGTAAAGACGGTGTCCATATTTAGAGTGTACCATATTTCTAAGATTTCAAATCAAAATAATTTACATTTTCACCAAAGTAGTCTAATTTTGAACAAGCAAATAAATAAATTTTCTACCAAAAAATATGAATTCTCTACTAAAAGAGATGAATTTTCAACAAATAGGTGTTTTCAACCAAATTGTTGAATTTTCAAGCCAAAAAGACAATTTGAATTTTATCTACGTCTCATAATTTAGACATTTAACCTGTAGAAAAGTTCATTCAGTTAAACTTTCCATCGTTTTCAACTTATTTTTATTTTTCATTTAAACTAACTTCGCCCATAAAGAAAATTTTCTACCAAATCGATCAATATTCAACCAGTGAAATGAATTTTTGACAAAATAATTGAGCCTTCAAGCTAAAAATTCGAATGTTTTAGAAAATTGTTAAACCCGTAAATATGAATTTTTGATAAAAAAAGTTAACTTTCAGCCTTCTTGTGCAAATTTGCTACAGAGTTTTGACTTTTTTAACATTATGTTTTTGAATTTCTTTCCAAAATTTTAAGAAAAATAATATTTCAAACAAATAATTGAATTTTCAACAACAGTAAAAAAAATTGCAATCAAACAGTTGCATTCACAAGCAAGTAGTTGAACTTTCAAACAAAAGAGACGATTTTTCAAGAAAAAAGTTAATTTTTTATAAAACAGTTGATTATTTAACCCGAAAATTTGAATTTTCAACAAAAAATTAATTTTCAACCCAAGCAGATAATTTTCAATCAAGAAGATTAATGACCAAAAAAGACTAATTAAAAAATATATATAAATAGTTGAATTTTCACGTAGAAAAGATAAATTTTCAACCACACGGAGAGAACTGTTATAGTATATGCAACTATTTCCGTTTAGTAAGCTAGAATATCGTAGTAATGACTACGTGGTGGGTAAAATCTACTAAACGCTGTTTAGTTTCATTAGGTGGCTTTTACTAAACAGAGTAGTACGGACCTTGACTATCTGTTCAGTAAAAGCAACTACTCTGCTTCATCGTTTAGTAGAAGCAACTACAGCTCTACCTCACCGTTTAGTAAAAGGAACTACTCAGCTTCATCCCCTCCCTCTTTACCCACCTGATCACATGGACGGTGCCTGTTTGTATAGGTCGGACGCTTCTGTAGTGCTGAACGTACGCTTTGGAGTATATAGAGGCTATAACGTTGTGTGGTGTTTTTTTCGTGAACTAGTTCTGTGTGAAGTGAATGGGGATGGAAAAACTTATATCTTTCCTTCTTTTGTGCAAGTGTTTGAAGGTAACCTCTAAATGTAGTCAGAATAAACGACGCGGTGACGCGCTTCTTATACTAACCTCAAAAATTTTGTTCGTAGTTTTTTTTCTCCAACTAACGTCCATACGAATTGAGACATTAAAAGTTAAAACTATTGGAGATTAAATAGGAGGCGATAAAAAACGTTTGTATATTCTTGAATGTTTATTATTGGAAAATAAAAATTAGAAACATTTAGGAATATACAAGCAGGAACTACATACCCGCTACGTATATCCAACTAAACGAGAATCGTTCATGCGACCGCTTGTGCAGTAGAAACTACTTTCCCGCTCCGTATATCCTACTAAACAAGAATCGTCCAAGCGACCGCATGCGCAGTAGGCACTACATAACTGTGAGTAGTAATAGTGACTAAACAGGCGTTTAGTAAATCCAACCGCTAGCTTAGTCTGTCCATAATATACTACTCCGTTTAGTAGCTCCCACCATTGCTAGGGTGAGAGCTACCAAACATTTTTCTCCGTGCAAAAATTGAATATTTAAATTTTCAAAAAATAATTCTCAACTAATTATTTACAAGTAAATAGTTCAACTTTCAAGTAACAAAACAAATTTTTAACAAAAATTTGATTTTTTAAACAAATCTTTCAATTGTACATCTACAAAGATTATATTGCATTATTTGATTTATTTGCAGAGTTTATTATAAACCAAAATGACGAATTTTCAACAAATTAACTAAATTTTCAACCAAATAAATAGAATTTGTAACCGAAAATATAATTGTAGTTTTTTCAGTTAAAAAGAATTAACTTTCAATTAAAAGAAAAAGGTTTTTCTAACAAACAGTGCATTTTTAATTAAAAACGACAAATTTTCGACAAAATAATTAAGTTTTGAACAATAGTAGTAGTAGACTTTTAAATTAAAATGAATGAACTTTCAACCAAAAAGTGTTAGATTTTCTTACCGAGTTCCATGAATTCATTCGCATTTAAGCGAAAAAACTAAAAAATGGAGAAAAAGAGGAAGGTTCTTGAAATCAGGGGAAAAAAAGGAATTCTTAAAAAATGGAAAAAGCGGGGATTAGGAAAATAGTGTGAATTCTGTAATGTACCCAAAAAATCCGTCTATTTGTACCGGAATGTTTTTAGAAATAGTCTCTTTTCCAGATTCCTCCATTCGTACCGAAATTTCGATACACAATTTCTTTGATACGTTTTTATTATAAACCATTTTTTTTTAAACATTTCAAAAATAACAATTGTATATTTCCTAAATGTATTTTGTTGAATAAAAACCGACCAAAGATATTTGTACTAGAAATATCTTTGGTCGGTTTTTATGAATTTTTTAAGGAATAATAAATAATTTAAAAAAAATTGAATATGAAGAAAATAAATAGGAATTAATGAAGCAAACTGTACGCACGTACAACGTTTTTTGACTGTGCGTGTATGTACAGCCGGATTCGGATGCTGGTTAGTCCTGCTGCTGCTGGTCCAGGACGCTATCCTTTTGCTCTCGTAAATAGAATAGGGGGCCAAGATAAACTCACAGAATTTCGTCTGGCGGTGAATTTTATCTGCAGGATAAATTTTATCCGCAGGTAATGAAATCTAATCCAAAAAATATCAAGGAAATTTGCAAAAAATCTGCAAAATTACTCTACTAATCTTAATTAAAATGCTGGAAATAATTTGTCATCCTGGAATAATATTTTATATTACATGAGACTTCACACGCTTTCCGCTATTTCTCGCTTCTTCCCTTTTTTAAAGAATTCCCTTGTTTTATTCAAAAACAAATCTTTTTTTGGTTGAAAATGAACTTTTTTGTTGAAAATTCGTCTCTTTTGCTTAAAAGTTTAAATATTTTGTTAAAAAGTCGTCTTTTTTATTGAAAATTCAAATTTTTGGTTGAACATTCGTCAATTTGGATTGAAAAATTATGTTTTCGGTAGAAATGTCGTCTTTATTAGTTAAACATAATTTTTGTTGTTGAAAATTTAACTGCATTCTAAAAAAATTCCACTTTTTTCTTTAACATTCATCTTGTTGGAGAGAAAATTCGTCTTTTTGCTGAAAAGCTCAAATATTTTGTTAAAATGTCGTATTTTTTGTGTGGTATAATTCAACTATTTTGTTCAACATCAGTCTTTTTATTAAAATATATCATTTTTGTTTGAAAATTCGACAATTTTGTTGAAAATTCATCTTTATCGGTTAAAAATTCAAATATTTTATGGAAAATTTGTCTCGTTTCCATAAAAAATCAACAACTTGGTTGAAAATTCATGTTCTTGTTTTAAAACTAAGGCTTTTAACTGCAAATTTAACTTCCATTTTTTCTAGAAAATTTTTCTTTTTTAGTTGAAAATTCATCTTTTTTATTTAAAAATTCAATTTTTTGTTGAAAATTCGTCTCTTTTAGTAGAAATTTAATGTTTTTGCTTGAAAATTCATCTGTTTGTTATAAAATTGAACGGTGCGATTGAAAATAACCTTTTTTAAATTAATCTTTATGGTTGAAAATTCAACTACTTGGTTGAAAATGCAATATTTTTCGTTTCATATTCAATTAAAAATGGTACCTGCAATAATTTTATTTAAAATAATTTATTCTCCTATTTTCGTGAAAAATCAATCTATTTTCCCTATTCTTTGAGAATTTTGGCTGTGAATGAATAAAAGCCCCCTATATTTTTTAAAATAAAGATTCTTTTAAAATGTTTTTTTATTCCCGACAAAAAGACCTCAAAGTGAAATCTAATCATCTAAATCTTACAGTTTATTGCGACTTTTATTGAAACCTCAAGATATCTTTTTTCGGTTGAAATTACTCGGAAATATTTTGAGCCAATAAAGTGTGCCAAAATCGATTCGCTCGATTTCACGTTTCAATTTTTTAGCGATGCTTATTATAAATGACCGTAAAAGCCAATCGAGCTCTGAAGTCCAAAATCTTCTTATTATACGATATCTTCGCAAAAAAGTATGATGGACGAGGTAGTAAATAACTAAATAAAAAAAAGAAGAAAAAAATCAATTGACTTAATATCATCACTAGAAAGAAGTTTTATGCAATAATCAAGAAATTGATTTATGATAATCCGAACTTCAAAGATTGCGAATTATGAAGAAATACCATGCGCTGAAATTACGATTTCTCGTCAATTTAAAACTGCGATAAGAAGATTGAAGGCAAGATCCATAAATGAAGGTTTAGCAAACAAAACTACTTTTTAAGTGATTTTTATTTTGTGACACGAGGAAGTCTCTTAAATAATAATTCGATCAAATAATAATAATAATTTCAAGAAACTTGCCCTTTTTCCTCTTTCTCTCGTTTTTTCGGTTAAATTCATAAAACCTAATAAGAAAATTCAACTATTTTTCGTTGAAGGCTAACTCTTTTTAATTGAAAAGTCTACTGTTATATTTTTGGCTTAGGATTTATTTCTTTTAGTTAAAAATTATTCGACCACTTAGTTGAAAATTTAATTATTTTATTGAAAATTCAAGTTTTTTGTCTAAACGTCTTTTTGGATTAAAAATTCATCTTTTGTTGGAAAAATAATTTTTTTGTTCGTCGAAAATTTAACTGTTTTGTTCAGCATTCGTTTTTTTTTTTTGAGAGAAAAATTTTTCTTTTTATTTTTAAAATTCACCTTTTGGTAGAAAAATCATCTTGTTTAGAAAAGATGCAACTGTTTGGTTGAAAATTAACCTGTTTTGGCTGAGGATTCAACAATTTTGTTGGAAATTCGTATTTTTTTTTTTTTGGTTTTAATTCAACTGTTTTTCATTTAAAATTGAAATGTTTTTTGGTAGAAGTATCAACTATTACATTCTTCTTTGAAAAATTAGTGTCTTTTCGTAGAAATTTGATCTCTTTTGGTTAAAACTGCAACTGTTTGGTTGAAAATTAATCTGTCTTGGTTGAAGATTCAAACAAATTTGTTGAAAATTCGTCTTTTTTCGTTTCATTCAACTGTGGTTTATTTAAAATTGAAATATTTTTTGGTTGAAAAGTCAACTACCTGGTTACTAGTTAAACTCCTTTTAAAATTTTCACTTTTTTTCGTTGAAGATTCATCTCTAGTTGAAAATTCTTTTTTTTGTTGTTGTTGAAATTTCATCAATTTTTGTTGAAAATGCAACTGTTTGTTTTAAAGTTAATCTGTTTTGGTTGAATATTCGTTAAGAGTGAATCTTTATTGGTCAACTGTTTGGTTCAAAAGTTGAAACATTTGGTTGAAAATTAATCTTTCTTAATTGAAAATGAACTTTCTCGTTGAAAATCCATCTTTTCGGATTTAAAAGTAAAATATTTTCTAAAAAATATGATTTTTTAGCTTGAAAACTCAACTCTTTTTTGAAAATGCGTTTTTTTGGATAGAAATTTAAATCTCCTGTGGTAAAAAATTCATCTTTTATTTATAATTAAACTATTCTATTGAAAATATATTTCGACTTGAAATGTTAGGAATATTGTATCTACATGAATGAATGAATTTTATTTAAAAGAAGTTATTCCCCTATACTCAGAAGACGATTTGGATGAATCAAGAAAATTTTTGTTGTTTCAACCACAGAATATGGTTATTATATGGATAACAAAATATTTGGTTGACCGAACTAGATATTTTGATTGCATTAGCCAAATCTTTTGGTAGATGGAGAATTTGGTTGATTGAACAAACAGATTTTATTGTATAATATCAAATTTGTTATTGCGTCAACCAAAATTTGTTTGATATGAGGTTTGATTGAAGCAGATTTTCACATATATCCAAGAATGTGTTCTTTTGATTCAAAAAAATGTCTTTTCTGAGTTTATTACCGTGAAAAATCACCCTATTTGTCCTGTTTCGAGAGCATGTTAGGCTGTGAAGTCTGAATTCAGTGAATGGACTTAATTAATCAAATGAATGAACCTGAACACATTATTTTTAGTTAACATTTTTATTTTTGTAGTAAGATAAGTTTTGATGGAATTTGCAGGCTGATCTGATGCTGTAATACAGGTTTTGGGGCACCTGCATTATTTTTGTTGGCCGTAATCATATCTCATATAATGACACCAAACGACCGAATTCGTGTTCGATATAAGAGCCCACTAAATTGCGTGATCGTGAATACCGAGGTGAATACTGAATACTGAATATCATGAGGGTGAGAAAAAATGAGAACTGAGAACCTTCAACACGCCGCCATTTTCTTTCGTCCCTTCATTGCTTTCTTTATATTCTCAGAGGAGGTAAAGCGACATGTGGTTAGCGAAGAGAGTTCAACGCGGAGAGATTTAAGAGTACTTTTTAAAAAACTCTGATCCTGACCTAAGAAAATTTTATTTATTAAGTCTTTGACATTCGAGAGGCGGAAATTTTAGTCATTATTTTCAGAAAAATTTATGTTTGAGTAGTATACATTTTTTAATTTGCATAATAATTTTATGCACAAATTTTTAAATTGAAAATTACTTCTTGAATTTTCAATATATTTCACAGAATTTACACTCTTTCCCCTATTTTTTGCTTTCCCTCTTTTTTAAAGAACACTTTAAAAAAAAACTGTTTTTCGCTCAAAGTTAATTCTTTTTAATTGGAAAGTCCGTGATATTTTTGGTTGAAAATGTTACTGTTTTGTTGAAAATTCGGCTTTTTGTGTTGAAAATTCCACTATTTTGGTAGAAAAAGTAACTATTTGTCTGAAAATTCATATTTTCGGGTTCAACATTCGTCTTTTTGGTTTAAAAGTTTATCTCGTAGAAACTGCATCTTCTTACTGAAAAATTAACGTTTTAAACGAATTTTTCGTTCAATATTCATCTTCTTTGATGGAAAATTCAAGGGTTCAAAAGGTTCAAATTTTATCTTTTTGGTAGAAAATTCATCATTTTTTTAAAAGTTAATTCTTCTTAACTTAAAGGTCTACTATTATATTTTTAATTCAGAATTGATCTTTTTTGGTCGAGAATCGAACTATTGTGTTGAAAGCTTGTTTTTTTGGATTGAAAGTTCATCTTCGATAGAAAAATAATATTTTTTGGTTAAAAGTTAATTCTTTTCAATTCAGAAGTTTACTATTATATTTTTATTTCAGTAATGATCTTTTTTGGTGGAAAATTAAATTATTTTATTCAAAATTAAACTATTTTGTTATAAGAAAACATCATTTTCGTTGAAAATTCAACTATTTAATTGAGAAAATTAACTTTTTTGTCGAAAATTCATATTTTTGGGTTGTAAGTTCAACTGTTTTATAGAAGAAAATTCGCCCTTTTGGCTTGAAAATTCCACAGTTTGATCGAAATCTTCTTTCTTCCTTGACTTTTTACTTTGAAAACTTTCGTGAAAATTCATCTCTTTTCGTAAAACATCTTTTTTGTTGAACTACTTTGGTAGAAAAATGAACTAGTAGGTTGAAAATTAAAATTTTTTGTAGAAAATTCGTCTTTATGGACTGAAAATATATATCTTTGTAGAAATTTGATCTTTTTTTGTTAAAAGGTCAGTTATTTGGTTGAAAATTTATCTTTTTGGTTTGGAAATTCAAGTACATACTTTGGTAGAAATCAACTATTTCGTTGAAAATTTATATTTTCGGGTTGAAAATTCAACTGTTTTGGAAAAAATTCGTCTTTTTGGGCAGAAAATTAATTGCCTTGATAAAAAAATCATCTTTTTGGTTGAAAATTCTACTGTTTTATAGACAGTGTGCCTTTTTGGGTTGAAAATTTATCTTCTTTGGTAGAAAGTTGAGTAGTAAATTTTTTGGTTAGAAATAAATATGTTCTAGTTGACTACGTTTTTGAAAATTAACTTTTTTGTTAAAAATTCATCTGTTTTGTAGAAAATGCATCTTTTTTGTATTTTTTTTCTTTTTTCACTGAGAAGTCTTTCTTTGTTAAAAATTAAACTCTTTTGTTAAAATTCGTCTTTTTTAAATTTTGTTTCCTTGAAATTTTATTTATTTGGTTGCAAATACAACTGTTTGGTTGAAAACTAATTTTTTTGTTGTTGAAAATTCATCTTTCGTGACTGAAAATTCATCTTTCCTGGTTGAAAATTAACATTGTTCTTGAACATTCATCTTTTCCGGTTTAACTGTCAAATTGTTTCTAAAAAATTTAAGTTTTAAGCTTGAAAACTTGACTCTTCTGGTAAACATTCTTCTTTTTGGAATAAAATTCTTGTTGAAAATTCGACTATTTTGTTGAAAATGCAATTTAAAATGAGTTTATTCCCCTATTTTTATTTGAAAAAATCACCATATTTTCTCTATTTTTTTTTAGAGAAGTTTGGGTTGTAAAATCAGATTTTAGGATTGAGTTAAACTTTCTCTTGTGAAAAATTCTAAACTCAAGAATATTCATGTGGAATGATTATCGAAGAGTGGACTCACTGCTACGATTCCTCAGAAATTCAGTCTTCACTAAATAAACACACTCTGTAATAGAGATATCGAATTACCAAAACATTCCTTTTAATTCGAGGCGAAAGATGGAAAAGACGGTTAAATGTTTGAAACTCACCGAATTTCAAGTCCTGTAGTATTTTAATTAGGAGTAAAATTATTTTGTTTGCCCCTAGGTGAAAAATAGTATTTCATAAAAATTATTAATCTGAGAATATTTAAAAAAACAGGTAAATTAAAATAAATGGTCATACCGCTGCAGGACATTGCATAATTAATTCATATTCGAAAGGCATAACATACTATAACTGCTGATACAGGACCTCGAAAACAGGACTCGTAAGACTCAGTTTTTTTAATGGCCTTAAAACCTCTCCTTCAAATCATTTATCTAGTTATCTGCCATCAAAAAATATTTTTCGTAGATATTAATTTCAACATTCTGAAGTTGATTAATAAATTGCAATCTCGTTTTGACGAAAAGAATTTCTAAAGTTTCAGGACTGATTTCTTTGTTCGCTAAAATGTCGATGTATTATCTCAAAACTATTTTTCCTTGAAATTTAAGTACTTAATAAGAAATCATCACTGGGACAATATGTTAATTATTTTACGATAGAATCAATATTGCTTACGCCTTGTGAAGCGTTAATGAATAATTAGAATGACAAGCCGGTGTTTATTAATGAACCTTGGAGTAAATCAACCTACCTTAAAAGATATTAAATATGAAAAAAATTAATAATGTAAGGGATAGTTTTCGAGTCGCTGACTGTATCATAAAGCAAGTTTTGTATTTTTAATTTCTTATTCTCGAGGTCTTCAATCCTTGAGTTGAGAATTTTATAACTTTCTGTTCCATCCAAGGAATTGCAGTTTATTACACGCTCTGACTTTTAGTACTAATTTTCATGCACCTGTCGCGAAAACGTTTCTCCGATCCTCCTTATCATGACATTCTGTTGCAATTGGCGATTTTTTTTGTGCTTTTTATCTCAAGAATTTAAATTAGCCTTGAAATTATCTGTAACTATTTTTTATTCTCAATCCAATCATTCTAAAAAGAAAAAAAAGTCGATTCTTTTATCATTTCTTTGTTAAGAGATTTACCCAGTATCAATGTCTTTGAATTTGAAACTAAATTCACTAGAAAGTGTTACTAGAAATGATTAAGATTATGATTTTTTTTTCATAGAACTGATCAATTTAGAAAATTTTAGGGTCCGGGAATATCTGATTTAAGAGCCTTGAAATGAGATTTTTTTACTTTGAATAGTATTTGGCAAACGAAAAAACGTTTTAAATTGCAGTGCCCAAATGTCGGGGCATTTGAAGATAAAAATATTAAATTTGAAAATTTAAAATTAACTCGAAAACAAACACGCGCGCTAGGTAATACTTTTTTTGTCTCACGAAAATTTTTAATTAAATTATATAATTAATATTAATATAAAATTTTCAATTTCATAGTATCTATTATCTAAAATAATAGAAAAGAAAAGCAAGGAAAATATTTCTGATAATTGATGAAAATTGATATCTTAAATTCAGAATTAATAGAATTATATTTTTGTACAATATATGGATAATCAAACCGTTGCATTTTTGTTTAAAAGTACCAGTTTCTGACGAAAAAGAGTAACGTACCTAAAGTTGTTCAACATTGTAAGTTTGATTTTTGAAGTCAAACGATTTTCTTTTAAATAACTGATTTCCGGCCAAAATGTTAGAATGTCCTATTTATTGTTCAAATAGTGTAAATATACTTTGAAATCTAATGATTTTTTATTAATAATAACAATTTCAGACGAAAATCGTTAACATAAGACAAACATTTGTTTAAGATTATAAATCTTCTTTTAGACCTAATAATTTGTTTTTAATAATCTATTTCTGATGAAACATTTTTAAAAAAATCTAAAATTGTTAATCTATTTGAAATCTATTAAGATTTCCGGTAGAAAACTTGAGCATAATCGAAAATTGTCCAAAACTTTTTCATCTTCTCTGAAATCCAATGATTTTAATTGATCAAAAGTACCGATTTTTGGTATAAAATGCCAAAATAACCAAAATTGTGAATATTGATTCTGAACGATATTCTGAAAAATCTTATGATTTTTAATAATTAATAATAATTTTAATTGTTTGCAGTTAAAATTTTTTAACTTTTTATCAAACCTAACTTCTTCAGCAAGATGTGAAATTTCTTCCTAATTTTTGGAATGAAAATCAAAAATGTTGATCTCGCAGGAAATATTTGTCAATTAATTAACAATAATTTTATGTGCCATAAGCCATGATTAAAATAATTAATTTATTAAATTAAAATTATTTTAAATGAATGAAATCGCTCAAAACTTGAAAATAGTAAGGAATTAAAGTATTTGTAATCAACAATGCATATAAATAAATTCGAATATCGACAAAATATGCATTGTTTATTAACAAAAATTTAATTTTTGCAACTTAGTCCCTTACTATTTTCCAGATTTGAGCGATTTTATTAATTTAAAAAAATGTAATGTACTAAAAATAATTAGTTGAATTTGAGCTTATGGTACAGAAAATTATTGGTAATTAAGAGATCAATATTTTCATTTTAGGGCTAAATTTGACGCCCCAAACTGAAATTTATCATAAAATTGATGTTTCATGAATGTTAAATACTCTTCGCATTTAAAACTGTAAAAAGTAATAACTCAAAAGTTTTGGATATCGTCTATAGAATCAGCTTTAGCGACCTCTAAATATTTGTTAAAAAGTCTGAAAAAATACGATCAAAGACATTTAAAGTACTTAAAAAATTTATCCCGTAATAATAATGAAACTAGAATCTGAAAGTCTTGATTCTGAGCAAAGGTTGCGTGAATTGAATTGAAAATGAAAACCAGTGAAACTTGTCACTAGCAATTACAATGATGAAAAGGCCCAAATGGCCCAAATCGATGAGAGATAAGGAAGGGCTCGCGGCTTCTCATTAGGCTGAATTTCTTCCTCTTTTATGATCTTTATCGTTGATTATGAAACGGGGTTAGGTTCCTGCTGTCCATACAAAGTGAAATTTGAAGCCGAAATAATGTGTTCAATCGTGTGAATTCGTTGGACGTTTTCAGCCGTGCGTTAAAACGGCGTTCGATTCTTGACGAGAAATTTATAACACTACCGTTACAACATTTTGGGCCTTGTGCTTCTCTTTGGTCTTCAGTTTAGTATTGGGTGCCACTGCCTAGCAACCGAGTTCCGAGTTGATTTTTGTCAGGTGAAAAAAAGTCAAGCCGGCGGACGGAAACCACAAATTTTAAATTGCCCGCGCGATACCAAAGAACATTGGGACCACTGGGACCACTGGGACCAGCGGCTACTTTGATCGAGAGGTTTTTACTTGCGACCTGTTTGCCTGCCTTCTATCATGAATAATTCCAACGTAATGATTAACGCGAAATGACTTTTTGGAATTGTTTATTAATTTTTGCCAATATTTTTGCAAGCGATGGCCTTCAGATTAGAATTTTAGGCGAAACGTTTATCTTTCAATGAGCGGATTTAATCTATGGGCATTATTTGCCGAATTTTTTATCTTATTTGCAATCTATAATATTTGGATTTTCAGTGAAGTTATGTTTGGATCCTTTTATTGTGATTTAAACTTGATTAAAAAAAAGGATTTTTTGCTCGGTTGCTATTTTTTTAAGGGAGATCAATATTGGCCGATATGGAAACTGGATTTTGACAATTTTAATCTTCAGGTCTCGGCATGTTTTTTTTTTATTCAGAAAATTTAAAAATGTACAATTTTAAATGTTTACTTGAAAAATGCCAGAGTCACTTTTTGTCTGTTGGAAAAATTCCAAATTGAATGCTTTTATATTAAACTTTACAACGTTGTTTGATTTCAGATTCAAATTTCTGTTAGTTGTATAATTTAGAAATTTTCAGTTTATAAAATCATAGTGGACGCGGGTCAGGTGAATCCTGAAAATCAGGGAAAAGAGAAATATTGAAAAAAAGCTTGCCAAATTCATGGAATTTTCAAAAGAGGCATTTTAAATTTTAAACATTTAAGTTGTGTTTAATTCTATTCGCAGAATATTTAAATATTTATTAAAATATTAAAATGAAAAATTGATCGTGATAAAATCAGGAAAAAGTCAGGGAATTTTGAAAATAAAGTTTTTCGGTTATCCTGAAAGTTCAGATTTGATTAATTTTTAGGTCGAAACTTGATGGATAAGATTATTTTAAAATAAAAACACTAAAACTTGAAATCGACATGAAAACCTTAATAGTTAAGCAATTTTAAGTTTGAAGCCTTGAATATTGAAAAAATTTGAATTTTGAAGATTTTGAAATTGAACCTTTTAACATTCTGTATATTTATTTCTTGGTAATTGCGCTATTTCAACGTTACATTCTTCAATATTGTATAATTAAACGAAAAGCGTTTGAAATAGAAGAACTTTGCATTGAAAGTGTTGACTAATTTTTGGTTGAAACATTAAAAATCGTTTGAATATAATTTTAAATCGCTCAAAGTTAAACAATAATCCTTCAAAATAATAAAAAAATTTCAAATTGGGAGGAACAATTTGAAATAGAAAGCATTCCATAGAAAAAACAATGTATAGATTAAAGGATTCAAAATTTCTTTTTTTTTTAAATGCAAATCGTTAAAAATTATGCAAATTAAAACTTAAAGCCTTTAAATATTTTAAACGCTTACAAGTTCATGAAATTCAAAATTTAATGTACTGAGATTGAAATTTCGAGAATTAAACCATTTTAAAATAAAAGTGCTTCAAATTATACAGTTTTGCAATTGAAAGTCTTAATAGATTGAAAATTTATCAATTAGTCCATATCACTTACTCAGTCTTGTACAATTTCAAATTGAAAATCTTTATATTTTTTAATACAAAATGAAAATTTCGAATTTTTTTGTCAAAAGTTTTTGAATGCTTCAATTCGAAATACAATTAAATTCTGAAATCTGAGAACAAGGAAATAAGTATTATCAGTTTGTTTTTAAAGATTTATAAACATAATTTTCTTAAGATTATTGAGAAACCTTAAAAAACATTTTTAAAGATTTCAGATGTCTCGAAAAAGTATCTACAAAATTTTAAAGCCTTCTTTATTTTACAGAATTTTACAAAATATTAGGAAAAATTCGATTCAGTTTAAAAGATATTTAGGACTTGGAAGAAAGTAGTTTGGAAAACAATTAAAAAATGTTTTATGAATTTTCGGAAATCTTTTCAAGTTTTGAAATATTTGTAATCTCCCGAAAACCTCTAAAATTCTTTAATGTCTTTTAAAATGATTTGAACTTTTCCTCAAAGTAAACATTTTTATTTGCAAAATTACAAAAATTGCCTTAAAATTTCCCATATTCTTTTTTGACAATTTTGAAAATCCTTTGAAATGTTTTTAAATCTAAACTTTTTGTTTGAAATCTTAAAAAATCTACATTTTGTTTACAATTTTCGGAAATCTTCTCAAAGTTTAAATTATTTTCGAATCTTTTTAAGTTTTAAAATATTTTGTATCTCGTAAAAACTTCTAAAATTCCTAAATACGTTTTAAAATGATTCGAACTTTTTCTAAAATTAATTTTTTAACAAAATTACAAAAAAAACTTTGAAATCTTTTCAAATATTCTCTAAAAATAAAATTTTTAAAATAAAAAATCATTTTTTATTTCCCCGGAAATCCTAAGAAGATTTCTTCATTTTTTTGAAACCATTCAAAATTCTTATAAAGCTTCTAATTTTTTTGTTCGAAATCTTCAAAAATCTACATTTTATTTAAAATTTTTGGAAATCTTCCCAAGGTTTAAATTATTTTCGAATTTTTTCAAAAATTCTAAATGTCTTTTGAAGTAAGTCAGTTTTCTTTAAAAAATATTAATTCCGAAAATTGTCTTAAAATCTGCCAAAATCTTTTTCGACATATTTTAAAATCTTCAAAGGTTAAACATTATTGTTTTAAAATATAACATAAATCGTTGAAAATTCTCGTAAATCAAGACATTCTAATTTTAAATGTTTTTGTTTGTAGGTTGTCTAGTTTTTAAAGCTTCGAATTTATACAAAATTGAATCTTTGAGTTTGAAATTGTTTAATTTCTAATTTGAGACACTTAAGACTTGGATTTATTCTACATTAAATTCTTTAATTTAGAGATTCTTTTTCGATCATTTCAAATCATAAATCGTGTAGTTTGGAAGGCTTAAATTTAAAAATTGAAATAACCGTGAACAATTTTCGAAACCCGAGAAAACCCCGGGAATTTTGTTCTGAGTTTTAAGCAGTCACCCTGAGTTTAAAACTCATTCCTCTATTTTTGTGATTTAAAAAACTAAACAAATGATTATTGTTCGAAATTAATAACATTTAATTGATTTTCTGTTTCAGGCTAGTCGTACCCTCGCACCCTGGGAGCACTTGCTGCGTTGTCCAAAGTGCACTTTCCCGTGCCATGTGGATATTGAAAAGAACGTCGGCAGATGTTCCAGGCAAAGCTGCTCCATCGAATTTTGCGCAACGTGTTCGTCCAATCCTCATAACGGACCATGCAAAACGCCATTACTCGCCACCCCGACGAAGAAACGAAACAAGCCCCTCATCGTCGGTTCCAGACAGAGCAAGAGGAATCTTCGCCGGCTATAGCAATGTCGGAAATGCTTAGATTTAGATAGTTGATTAAGTTCGAAAGCCGAAACTACAAGTTTCTCTTCATCGCATTGAGAAGTTTTTTTTACCTTTTCGCAAAAAGAGATCCATATTTTCCATTCTGATCTCAATTTTCATTGTATGACTTTTCTATTTTACGTTGATCCAGTTTTCGATAATGTTCATATTTTAAAACTGTTAAATCGCTAGACAGATATTATATCACCAGTGAAAATATTGCATCAGAATCTATTTTACACCGCAATGACCATGTTGCTCCAAGCAGTTTTACAAAGATTAATTTTAAGCATGTGAAGTCACTAGACAAAAATCTAGATCAAATTAGTTTTAGACATTTTCAAATTAAAATTAAAAAAAAAAAAGAAAGTTCCTCTTCTGAAAGGATTGTGAACTTCACAATGCGAGGCAATTGGAAGAGTTTATTGTGCATTCTCGAAGGGCAAGAAAGGGGAAAAAATAGAAAAAAGAAGTCGCTGCCCATAAAAGTTTCGCTGCGCTCGCCGTAAAAATCGTGCAATTAGGGCTTGTGCTTCGTCTGCAATTCTTCATTGAAACTTTTTCTCGACTCTTGCCATCCAGCAAAACGACTTTTTTTCACAAGTCAGGCTCAGCAGCATTTTTCGGCAGTTGACACCATTCTTCAAAATTTCATCCACCCGACAGCTACAGATCAAACTGTCTTTTAAACGAAAATTAATTTAATTAAATCTCTTAATTTGCTAGATGCCAAAAACGTTTTCTATTTTGTTGCCCTTCGACTTGCTTTCGAAGAAAATATGTAGTCGAGTCGATTGCCTATTTATTTGTAAATTTCGGGCAAGTAAAAATCGATTTAATCTTAATTGTTAATATAATTGTCGCCAGTGGCAAAAAGCCTCGATTCAACGAAGCGTTTCTCTCAGCGTGTCTAGGATTTTATTTTCACCGGAAAGAAACGTTTTGTTTTCTCGTGTCCTACTAGTCGCGTCCGAGGACAGTTTTCTACGTCGTCAGTCGCTTGAAAGTATTATTTCGGATAGACATCGATTTAAGGACGGAAGATTGTTCAGGGAAACCTTTAAAGCTTTGCAAATTGTGATTCGATAAACAAATTTCCCTCCACCGATCAAAAAACTTTATCATTCAAGACAAATTTGTATCGCTTTTCCTGAGCCAACGAACTTATTTCACGAATCACACATTCTGGTGTACACGCGAGTAAACTTCGTGCCATTTTTTGCCATAATGATTGCCATACAACATTTTCGGTACAAACTTGAAGGAAAGAGTTCAATTTCCATTCCTGCCACGATTAGAACCATATTTTTTTTCTGATATTTTTATTGATTAAACAACGATAAATCGCCAATGCCATTCCTTAAGTGTCTTCGTCCTAAGATTTTAAATTAAGTTAAAAAAGCTAAATTACTTTTATTATTCTGCTGGAAGAAAAGACTGCATGTAAATACACGAGCGCATGTAGAGTAATATATATATATATATATATGCACAAGGGGAATGCCAGGTAGTGTGTTTTTTGTTTGAGTTCATAATTTTTGTTAAGAAAGGTAAAACGTGAAATTCCCAGGAACCCAGTTTAACGTTTTAATAATTAAAATGCGAAACAAAATTGGGGCTGTAAATACTTAAAAGTCGTTTTTCTCATGAACTTTATTTACAAAAATTATGAATCCGAATAAAAAACACAGTATCTGGCACTCTCCTTGTCAGTACGAATTAACGGGTGTTCAACGCCCGAGTCAATTTTGTGCAAAAAAATGCTAAGCGTGGTTCTTATATTCTGTAACTTTAGTAACAAAATTTTATTCGTTCAACGATTCTTGTCTTTTTGTGTAATACAAAATTGTGCAAATTATGTTTGTGTATGTGTGTGTGTGCACATTTTGCTCTCCTGTATTTATTTGTTTTCCAAGGGCCTCTTAAAGAATGCTACAAAATAGTTTAAAAGAATGAGATTTTTGCCATTTTAAAAATGTAGTGTAAGTAAGAATATTGAGATATTTTGAGATTACCATTCCAGCTGTTAGTTTAGGAATGAAAGGCTCAAATAAAACTGCTCTTTGAACCGACGAACAAATCCTGCCTGTGAATACCTCGTTGTAATTAAAAATCTCTACGAGGCTGCAAATTTTACAGTACAACTAAGACACCAGTACAATAAACAAATGTACTCTAATCCCAGTTCCATAGTTTTAATGATATTTTGCCATAAATTTACTACATATCTTTAAGAGTGCGAGAATGTGTATAGTTTTGTGAGAGTTGTCATTTAGCGATCCCGGTAGAGGAAATTGAGTGCCTTATTAATCTAAGTGACCGCAACTCAAACAAAAACAAACTGAACTTGATATTTCGATTTTGCCAACTTTACAGCTTTACGATGTTGATAAATTGGTCAAATTTAAGTATCAATTTATAAACTAAACTTTGTTTATAGAATCACTTTGTTTTCGTTTGATCTAAGTGGAAGACCAGTTTAAGAGAAAGTAAAGGGAGCAGAGATGCCGCGAAATCTGGAAGCGAATTTATTCGATTTTCCTAGCTTATTTCGAACTGATTTGCTCAAGCTGTTCAAAACGGTGAATAAAAGGTGTGGCGATTGCCAAAAAAAAGAGGGAAGTTCTACTTAAATCTTCAGTATTCCGCGTTCGTTCGCATTCCTTTTGTTAAGTTACAAGCTCTCTGTGTCTGGTCAAGTGATTTACACTAGGGTTTCAAGTTCAGATCCGGTTTCTTCCTTACGGGACCACGAATGCAGCGATTTCCCCCCCTGTAATAATCAAAGTAGACGCCGCTCCTCGTTTAGAATACCCCCTCTGAATCTGCGACTAAATTGCATTCCGCCCCGAAAAACAAGAAAAAAAAAGAACCCAGAACCGTTGTTTGGATTTTAAATTCGCAGAGTGTGAAAAACAGGGAATAATACTTCCTCCAGAGATCGGAATCTTTTGTTGACGACGCTTTCTAATTTCGGGGGTTCAGAATGCGTTTATTTGTGTTATAGTCGCAAACTCCAGGGGGTTTTTCTAACAGGAAATTTGCATGTATTAGTTTAATAAGTGCGAGAGAGAAAGCATGACAGAAAGGGTTTTTTTATTGTAAGAAGAGAGAGAGGGAAGAAATTGAAATTGTATATTTATTCGTAATTTTTGACTTCCGTTTTAAAGTTTGGATTTTAAAGTTTGATCGTAAAGTGCCTGTCTTGAATGTATTATACTCTCTAGTGATATATTATATTTTTTTATCCTTATGAAGCTTGAGAATTCTTTCCTCTCTTCTTCAAAATATCAACGTGCCTACTATCAGCTCTCTATTTTTTGCACACAATTTCTGTCATGAAATTAATACTCAGAATTTAGTAGGAACACGAATTGCATTCTCTAGGGCCTTCTAGGCTTAAGTTATTTAATGAAAAAAGAGAAATTTCTAAGTATTGAAAAGGTGATACCAAATAAAATGTGCATCGTATATGCAATAAGTTAATAGAAAATCGTCATATTTTTCTAGCTGACTTATTATTATTATTATTATTATTATTGTAACTACGCTTAGAGTAAGGATGGAAATTCTGAAGCGATACACTAAAAATGCTCAATTTCATATATACTGTTCATGTATTTTACGTCATGATAGAGAACAATTAGTGTATCTGAATTTATCTTCATTTAGTAAATTTTGAAACATATTCAAACCTGTATTTTTATTTCTGATTGCAAATCCTAAACCTCCTTCATATCCAGGACGGCTACAAGACTGGAAAAATCATGGAATTAAAAAAAAAATTAAAACGCGCTACGCGTGCGATTATTTTTCACCTTCGGAAATTTTTAAAGTAAAATGTAAAATTAATATTATACACTATTATACTATATATTATTTAACATAATAGAAAAGAGAGTCAGGAACAATATTTTTGATAACTGATGAAAATTCATGACTCAACTTCAGAATCAATATACATATCTTATTTGCATACGATATATAGACAAGAATTGGTCCAAAAATGCATTAGAAATTTTTTTCGAACTTTCATGCATATCGCCCCAAATTTTATTCGAATACACACAAAAATAAACTTGTTTTTTAAAAATGATATTTAGAATTTAGAGTCGCGGTTTTTCCGAATTTTTCCACCTAGTTTAACTTTTCAGTTGGTGCGAGGCAATAATTAATTAAATCTAACAGAAATTGCTCCCACAATTTATTATTGTTTATAATAATATTCTCTTTAAATAATTCTAAAAAGTTGGACTTTTTTCTGAAATATTCAACTTTTTGTCCACTTTTTACTTAGAGCGAGGTAAACATTTATGCAATTTAACAAATGTAATTGTTTAAACATATTATTGTTTATAATTGTCTTCTCCTATATTAACGCTATATACAGTTAACTAGCATAATTATTCAAATAATTGAGTATTGTTTATGACTATCTTCTCTTAGATAAATGCTAGGTACATAGTTACGATATTTCCTGAAATTTTTAACACTGCTTTGGCTTTTTAGTTATAAACAAATAATAAATAAACAATAGAGAGAATCGTTTTCTTTTTTGTGAATATATTTTTCTGAAACAAAACAGATATTAAAAATATTCTTCAAATTTTCTATATGGATCATATTAAATGTAAATTTTCCTTGAAGTAGTTACTAAGAGCCTTTTTGTCAAAATTAATATTAATTATTAATTAATTATTATTAATCTTAACGAAAAAGTCAAAGAAAAGCTGACACCTTAAAAAAAAAACCCGCCACTTTCTAGCCTTAGTCTAAAAAAAGATAGTTATAAGAAATAATACATGTTTAAAACAATTCTGTTTCTAAAATTGCAATAATTATTATCATAAACAATAATAATTTGTTCAAACAATTATTTTGGTTAAATGGCCTTAATTATTACCTCACTCTAAGTGAAAAATTTCAGAAAAACCCGCATTTATCTAGTTTTACCATAGGAGAAGACAGTTATAAACAATAGTATTGTGTTTAAACAATTCTTTTTGTTAAATTTAATTCATTATTACCACAAGTGAAAAGTGAACAAAAAGTTGAAAATTTCATAAAAGAACGCAACTTTCTCGCATTATTCAAAGATAATGTTATTGAAAATAATAATAAATAGTTTGAAAAATTATTTTTCTTAACTTGAATCATTAGTTCTCTCTAATTGCAAAGTGGACCATAAGTGGAAAATTTCTGAAAAAACTGCAACTTTCTTGCATTATTCTGAAAGAATATTATTATGAATAATAAATTTTTTAAACAATTATTTCTAAATTAAATTTATTCAGAAAAAAAATATTTCTGTTAAATTTAATTGATTAGTGCCTCGATCTAACTGAAAAATTGAATATAAATTGAAAAATTCGAAAAAAAGTAACTTTCCAACTCTAACAAAAAATTTAAAAAAAAACGCGACTTTCCAAACTTAACAATTTGTATTTTGATGTGTAAACATCTTAGACCTCGATATGGGGAGTCGCGCCTGATTCAAATGAAACCACGACTAGAAAGTGTAACGCAGGCCTCTGACACACGCGCTATGTCTCATGCTACAGAACGGAGGCTTGACTCTCTCTCTCTCTCTCTCTCTCTTTCAAACGAATAATAATTGTTTAAACAATTGTAAATTATTTACAAACAGGAGGAAAATATGCTGTGTCTAATTTAGAAAAAGAAACAATTTTCAATATTTTTCTTATAAGTTTTGAGTATTTAGATGTGTAATAATAATGATAAGTATCATAATAATTAATTTTTCATAATGAAGTTTCAAATGTTAACATTCTTCTTCATGAAATATAATTAGCCTAATTCTAAATGTAGATGCGTAACATACGTGCGTCACAATGTGTTCTTTCAGAGAACTGATATCGGTCTGCATCGGTATTTTATAAACAAAGCTTGACTGAGCAGGCAATTAAGAATTTATTTTTATTATTATCTATTATATATATAATATATATATATATATAAATATAATATTTTTTATTTAATTTTCCTTAGGCAAAGGAGAGAATGCGTTTTAGGAAATAAAATAGTTTGAAGAATGAATCAATAAATTTGTTAAATGTTCAAAATTATATAATTTTTAAACAATTTTAGGTTGAAACACTACAATTAAAGGATTTTGCATTGTTATTGAAACATTCAAATTCATAAATGTCACTTATAAATTAAAAATAAAACAAAATGAAACAATGCACATTTTTAAGTTTGCATTCAGCTCCCCGAAATTTCAATGATTCGAGGCTTATTTTATTTTAAATAATTCAATTTCAATTTGTTTATTTTTGAATATTTCATTTTTACTTTCTTATTTTAAATTTATTATAACAGATATAGTGAACCTCAAAGCGTGTCCAAAGTTCTTTCAGAGAACTTTGTAAGTGTTCAACATTATATCATTTCCAAACTATTTTACCTTAAAAGCAGTACTATTTGGTGATTATAAGTTGTTTCTTGAAAAATCGAAATTGAAAAATGTATTTACAAATTAAAAAAAAAATGAAACAATGCAAATTTTAAAGTTTACATGCAGCACGCTGAAATTCGAACGATTCGAGGTTTATTTTATTTTAAATAATTCAATTTTATTTATTTTATTTTTGAACGTCTGATTTATAATTTCTTATTTTAAATAAACAGTCAAATATTGGAATAAAAGATTGAATTAAAAATTTTCAAACTGAATGCTTAAAAAATGGAGTATTTTAGAATGCAATAATATTTGAATAGGATTTGAAATTGAATAAAAGCATTCAATTATGAATATATTAATCAAAATGTTTTTGAAAATTGAAAAAAGATTTTGAAGTTTCAATCGGATGCAAACATTTCATTAATTACTGAGGCTTTCGAATTAAAATAGTTCAATTTTTAACGCAAAAATCTATGAATTATTTAATTATGAACAGATTCATAATCGTCTTATAAAATCATTTTTAATATTATTCTATTGTTAAGAGTCGAAATATAGTTCAATCTTGAAAATAAATACTTAATTCATATTTACAGTTCATCAATTCAACATTTTTCTTGTTTTCTTTTTTTGTTAAAATTAACCCGTGCTCCGAGGCTTTGAAATTAACATGGGATTTTAAATTGGTCTTGTGTCGTAGTTTAGGAAGCACGTGATGTTTTTTTTTAAATATCGCAAAAAATCATAATTAGCGCCAAAAACTCGCAAACCCAATTTTTCACATATGGGGACTTTTTGGGACCCTATAAAATAGACTTACGGGGATGATATTCGAAAATATAGTTATTCATTTGCATTCTATAGCTAACTGTAAAATAAATCTTAAGTTTTGCTTAAAAAATACTAATTTCCGGCGAAAATACTGACATAAACTATTATTATTCGAATACTGTAAATATTCTTTGAAATCTAATGCTTTTTATGAACAATAGTAATTTTAGACGAAAACACTACCGTTAATTAACGTAACAAAATATTTGTTAGGGTTTAAATCTTTTTTCAAACCTAATATGTTTGGTTTGAAAAAAAAAAAAGATTTTCCGTAAAAATTATGAATATAAACCAAATAAAATTTGCAATCTTTTTTGTAATATATACCAATTTCCGGTGAAAATCACAAGTATAATCTAAAATTGTTTAGAAAAAAAATATTTTCTTTGAAATCCAATGATTTTTTATTAAAAGTACCAATTTCTTATATAAAAGGGTAACAATATCAAAAATTGTGAATTTAATAACTATTAATGATAATCTGAAGAAAAACAACATAAAAAATTGTTCCAAATGTAAATCTTCTTTGAAATCTAATGATTTTTTCCCAAAAATACAGATTCTTGGTTTAAAACGCCAGCATAATCTAAACTTGTTATAGAGTTGCGAATCTTCTTTGAAATATAATTTTTTTAAATTAAAAATACCAATTTCCGACGATTTATTTCAAATTTTTCAAGCTTACTTTTATTATTTTAAACAAAAATCATTGAATTTGAATCTATCGATTTTTTTACTATAAATTTCAGATGACCCCAACATAAGCTAAAGTTGATGTAATTGTTCTTACTCTTTGAAATCGAGTAATTTTGTATTAAAAATACAAATAATTTCATTTGGAAAACAATAACGTAATATAACAGAAAATTATTCATAATGGTACATTTTCTTATAAATTTAATTATTTTTGTTTGAAATAACCGATTTCCTGTGAAAAATGGTAATTCAACCTGAAACTGTTACAACATTGCAAATATTCTTCTATATACTGATTTTTGTTTAAAAATACCGAATTTGGCGTAAAACGCTAATATAACATAAATTGTTAAAATATGTGAATCTTCTTTGAAATCTAATTTTGTTACAAAAAATACCGATTTCTAACAAAAAAATAGTAACATAATCCAAAATTGTTAGAAGATTCTAAATCTTGTTCAAATTATAATTTTTGTTTAAATGCCAATTTTTGCTGTAAAACGCTAACGTAAACGAAAAGCATTAAAAAATATGAACTTTCAAAAAATAATGATTTTTGTTTAAAATAACTGGTAAAAACGTTAATATAACCTGAAACTGTTTAAAAATTGCAAATCTTGTTCCAACTATAATGATACTGATTTAAAATACGAATTTTTAGTTTAAGACGCTAACATAACCTAAAATGATTAAAAGTTGTAGACCTTTCTTGAAATATATTTTTCTTTAAATTAGAAATATCAATTTTCGATAAAAAAAAACACTAACCTAATCCAAGATCGTTAAAAGATTAACTTATTCAAGTTATAATGATTTTTGTTTTAAAATACCAACTTTTGGTATAAAAATCTAGCATAACCTAAAATTGTTCAAATATGTGAAGTTTTGAAATCTAATTTTTTACTATAAATGCGAATTTTCGTCGAATTGTTAAAGAATTACGAACCTTTGAAATCTAATAACTAGTTTAAACAACGCTAAACCGTAAAAACGCTAACAAACCCGAAGAACGTAAAGCGTTGAAAAATTGTTAATATTTTAATCTAATAATTGCAACTTAAAATGCCCAATTCCGGTGTAAAACGCTAACATCTTTCTGATGATTCTTTATCTTTATGATGATTTTTGTTTAAAAATGCTAGATTCTGGTGAAAATGAATAAAACCTAAATCTTTTAGAAATTTTACGTTTTCTTCAAAACTATTATACTAATTTCTTTCGAAAAGCACTAACAGAAAACGTGTACAATATTTACAATAATTTATTAGGTAATTTGAAAGTTTTAATTTAACCGCGCAAGATTGAAAAACACACATGTTTCTCAATTCGCATAAAGTTTTCTTTATCACTTTTGCTTAATCCCTGAAATCTTCCTAATTACTCATTGAAAATCTGTAGTTCTCTATATTGAACTATTACTAAATCCATAATTTTCTACGATCACCTGTAAAAAAAAAGTTAATTTGAAAGAACTAAAAACACATTACGTTGGTATTTTTAAATGAAAAAAATGTCCCCCTTTTTTCAATTCCTTTTTTTTAATTACCTGATTTACCCTACCACTGGGATACCTGAAATCTTCATAATTAATTTAAAATCTTGATTTTTCATAAAAATCTGTAACTTTCTATGCCGAACTATCACTAAATCTATCATTTTCTAGGATCATCTGTAAAAAAATGTCAATTTGAAAAAAGTAAAAACCCATTTCAAACTTACAAATTTATTGCCAAAAACTTCCATAAAATTCTTGCAAACACTGCGAAAAATATTCCGACAACAGCCACCATTCTGAAAATTGAGGGTCGCATTTCCACCGGAACTCCAGAAACGATTCCTTTCCCCAAGCTGGGTTTCAAGGCAGGTGAAACTCCCTCATCAAGTGGTTCCCCCTTCATCGAATGCTTGGTAGCCGAAACAATTTCAACAGTCACCATTTTCCCCATGAATTCCTCCTTCATAGGAACCAAAACTTGTTCATAGAACTTATTATGACCCACGTAGTGCAATTTATCATGGGAAGTTTCAGTCACAAGAACCTTCTGCACAGAGCCGACTTTATGTCCATAGGGTTCATAAGATTGGAAGAAATCTGAAAGTTTTTTTGTCCTCTTCTTCACGTCCTGAGTAGGGATTCTCGTCATCCTGGCTGCTGGGGTTCCCGGTCTTGGGAAAAACTGGTTGATAAATAAACTCGGGAACTTGTACTTTTCACAGAGCGTCATCGTATATGTAAAATCGAGATCAGTTTCCGTCGGAAATCCACAAATAATATCAGTCGCGATTGTAACTCCTGGAACTTTTGATTGTAAAAATTCGACAACATGCTCAAAATTAGCTCTGGTGTATTCTCTTTTCATGTCTAAAAGAACCTGATCGCTTCCAGATTGGACAGGGACGTGTAGAAAACTGTAGACTCTTGGGTGTTTTAGAATTTTGCTTATCTCTTCCAAGTGTTCGAGAATGTAGGGTGGATTCGTCATGCCGATTCGCATCATGCAACCTTCTGGAATCACCTCTACTAATTGCCAGAGTAATTCTGGAAGGCTGGTGCCAATGTCTTTTCCGTAGGCTCCAGTGTCTTCGGAGGTCAACCATAATTCGCAAACACCTTCCTCGAAAGCTTGTTTTGCTCGCTCGACGATTTGCTCGGGAGGATAACTTCCAAGTTCTCCTCTCGCGTGTTTCGTTTTACAGTAAGTGCACTGATTCAAACAGCCAGTGTTGATGGCTATGATTTCAATCAGAGGATTTCTTCGAACCTTGGGAAGATCGAGAGAGGCTCCGCCTATTTTTTTGCCAGATTCTTTCTTTTGGCCTAAAAAGCGAACTGTGTTTCCTTTCAGGGTTTCTTCGACAACTTCAACGACTCTGTCGATTTGTTGGACTCCGATCATGCTTAGGCCTTGGATGAATCCAGATTTTGGTGCACCTTGCGGCACACAGCTGGAATTTAAATATTAAAAATGATAGATATTTATTTAATTTTCAGCCCAAGGGCCTTGAAAATTGGACTTGCACGGCGAACCTTGACCATCTTCAAACTAAAATTTGTTGAACTCAAAGTTTCTTTATACAGAAGGTATCTTTCTAAGGAGTTATGCTCGGATTTACGTGCCGTTCAAACTAAATATAAAGAAATCCAAAATATTTTTCTCTGTTTTTATTGTAGGTTAAAGAACATAATATTTCTTCAAAAAGGAAATTGAACAAAGATCTTCCAAAATACTTTTCGTTCAACAAATACATAATTTTTTGTGAAGTTAGAATTGAATTTTATTTATTTCAAAAAGGCTCGATATTCTTTTTTTAATATTTAAAACATTTAAAAACTATACAAAAATAATAAACAATAAGAAAAGTCAAGTTTAAAGTCGCTAAAGTCTATCACGTGATCAATTACTACATGTTATCATATTCATCGAATTTATAATAAGAAAAATTAATATATTGTTGCCAAATTTTGGAGAATAGTTCCAAAATATGTGAGGGCACATCTGTCTGTCCCACTTGAGTTTTTATTTTGTTTAAATTAAGCAATTTTATTAATTCTATTTTAGATAGGGCTCTAAAGACCTGATCTCAGTTATATTCCAAAGTAAAAACCAATACAATTGCACTATTTAAACAAAATAAAAACTCAAAATGGGTTGATTTACATTTTTTTCTTAACCATTGCATTCAAAGATTTAATGTAATAGTTTTAAAAAACAAAACAAACAATTTTCTATCTCTAAATATTAGAAATGATAAATTATATTTAACAGAGTTTCTACGAAATCCTAATTTCGAAATTCTCTGACCAACTTTTCACTTTCCATGACCTTTATATATTTTTCTTTCAGGTATTAAGAGAAACTTACATTTAGAAGCTCAATAATGTCAATAATAATTTACATTTATTATAACTTAGGTGCATTGCGTTTTCAACAAAATAGATGTATGTTTAAACAAATAGTTGACGTTTTAACCAAAACGATTATTTTTCAACACAGAAGACTAATTTCCTATCTGGAAAAACCAATTTTGAACAAAATACATGAAGATTCAACAAAAAAAGATACATTTTAAGTTAAAAAATTATTTTAAACCAGAAAAAAATTACAAATTTTCAATAAAATAGTTTAAATTTCAAACAGAGATCAATTTTCAACCGAAGAGATTAATTTTCTACCAAAAATATGGATTTTCAACCGAATATTTGAGTTTTTAACTCAACAAATTAAATTTAAACCAAAATTAGAATAATTAAATTTAAATTTCCAGTTGAAACAAATATTTTTCAATTTAAAAAAAAGTAATTTTCAACAAAATAATTAAATTTCCAACCAAAGAGATGAATCTTCAGCCAACAAAATGAATTCTCAACAAAAAGTGTAATAGTTGATATATCCATCAAAAAAGATTTTCATTTTCGATCAAAACCAGTTGATTTCAACCAAAAAATGCATATTTTCAACATAGGAGTTGAATTTTCAAGCAAGATTTTTCAGTCAATAAAGAAAAAAATTTCATGAAATCTGTTAAGTTGTCAACCGAAAATATAAATTTTTAACGAAAATAATTGAATTTTCAACCGAGAAAGACGAGTAAAAAAAACTTGGAAATTAATATTCAAGAGAAAAAAAAAGTATTTTCAATAAAATAGATAAATTTTCAACCAAAGAAATGAATTTTCAACCGAAAAAATAAATTTTCAACTACGAAGATTATTTGTCTACCAAAAAAAAAGATACAGTTTTAACAAAATACATCAATTTTCAACAAAATAGTTCAAAAATTAAAAAAAAATGGATTTTCAAATGAAAATGGAATAGTAAAGTTTTTAGTTGAAAAAAGTAATTTTCAATAGAAATTTTTTTTTACCAACGAGTTCAGTTTTCAACCAAAAAGGTAAATTTTCAACAAAGAAGATTAATTTTTTACTAAAAAGATGAATTAGAAAAATACATGAATTTTAAACAAAATAGTTGAATTTTCATACACAGAAATGAATTTTGAATTAAAAATATGAATTTTTAACGAAAAAGATTAATTTTCCATTTAAAAAAACGAATTGTCAACAAATAACATTAGTTTTCAAATAAAATAGATCAATTTTCGACCAAAAATGGAACACTTATATTTTCAGTTAAAAGAAGGAGGCTTCCGTTTTCGGTACCGATCGTGAGAGAACTCGTTTGTGTCAAGTGTTGCGTTTTTTGGCTTTGGTGAAGGGAATCAGCGTGTGTGGGTGCAGAAAGGGCAGTGAGTGCGGAGAGCAGGTGTAAAGGAAGAAGGGTGAGTGAAGGCAAGTGTGTAAAGTGTGGAAATAAGGTGTGAGAAAGGAAAGTTGAAACGTGCAAATTTTGTTTTGAGGTTAGGTGTAGAAAATAGTTGTCGGGCAAGGGGGGCGGGAAACAGCGAGGACTTTTTGGTAAAGTAGGTATGCCGACCATACCAAGTCCACAAACGGGCGACAGAGGGCAGGGAGAGAAAGAAGCAAGAGCGGACGAGGTTGAGAGCGCGGTTAGTGGGGAGCAGGGAGATTTTGACAGTAGCGATGACGAGAAGTTCGAGACACCGACCAGGGTTGGATCAGCTGAGGGAAGGGGTGCAGGCACGAGCCAGAAACGCGGGAGACCTTCAAACTTACAGCGCCTCAACAGACTAGGTAGCGCGGGCTCGAATAGGAGTCTGGATGAATGGCACAAAAAGGGGAACGTGACTAGCAGTGAAGGGGAAGATAAAAGGAAAAGAGAGGAAGGGGAAGAGGATTCTGAAAGGGACAAGGATAACAAGAAAGTGAAGATTAAACGAAAAACACCAGACAGAGATAGGGGGGATGGGGAGATGTTTGAGCAGCTAGCAGCCCTCATAAAAGGGTTTAGAGAGGAAACAAGGAAGAGTCTGGAAGATATGAATAGGCAGGGGAAAGAAGTTAGGGTGGAAGTGAGAAAAGTAAGAGAAAAGTGGGATAAACTCTGGAAAGAGGAGAAAGACAAGGTATGGGGTAAACTAGAGGCCATAGAGAATAGACAGAGAGAGATTGACGAACAGACAAATAGGGAGATAAAACAACTGGAAGAACGGTTAAGTAAATTAGAAGTTAGGAAGGAGCATATGGGGAAGGGAACAGAAAGTGCGGAAAAAGTAGAAGGGAGTGATAACGTGCAAAATGAGAATGAAAGAATGAAGAAGAGACTGAGTGAGATCGAAAGAAGATTGGAAGGGGAAGAAAGGGTGAAGAGAAAAAATAACATAGTAGTCAAGGGATTGAAAATAGAGAGTGAAACAGGGGAAATTGAAGTCAAAAATCTGCTGAGAGATATTGGAATTCGGGTAAGGGTAGAAGGAGTTAAGAGATTAGGAATGATGAAGGAAGGAAAAGAAGGAATGTTTGTAGTAAAAGTAGGGAGTGAGGAGGAGAAAAAGAAAAGTATGGAGAACAAAAAATTATTGAAAGGAAGAAGGGAGAGAATTGAAGAGGATTTGACTTGGAGGGAGAGGAAAAGGAGATGGCAAATAGAACAGAGAGCATGGATAGAGAAGAAAAAGGGATGCATGGTATGGATAGGGCGAGACAGACTATGGATAAATGGGGAGGAGTGGGTCTGGGACGAGGAAGTAGAAGAAATAAGGAAAAAGGGAAAAAGAGTTGAGAAAGGTAGAAGAAAGGAAGATTCAAAAGAGGCTAGAGAGCAAACAGAGGGGTTTCCAAAAAGCAAGGCGGAAGAAAAGTAAGGAGGATAGGGGAGGGAAGGGAGGAGAAAAAAGTGAAAATAGCTTTCTGGAATGTGTCAGGCTTGAAGAACAAGAATGAAGGTTTCTGGCGGGAGTTAGAAAAGTGGGACGTGATTATGATGAGTGAAACCTGGGCGGATGAGAAGGATTGGAAGGGGATGAAAAGGTTGTTACCTAAAGGGTATGTGTGGACAATGCAAGAAGCAAGAAAGGAACACGTTAAAGGTAGAGGAATGGGCGGCATGGTATCAGGGGTGAGAAAAGAATTGGCAGTAAAAGGGAAAACAGAGCAGGACAGGGAAGAAAAGGAGGGAACAATGGTAAGAAGGATTATAATAGGGAAAGTCAAAATAGCGGTAGTTTGTGTATATAGAAGAAGAGGGGAAGAGGAAGGTTGGAGAGTAATAAGGAGGTGGATGGAGGAAAAGAAGGAAGAATTGGTTTTGATAGGAGGTGACTTAAATGCCTGGACTGGCGAGCAAGGGGGAGGGACTTGGGATGAAGAAAAGGAGGCATATTTAAGGAGCTCCAAACATAGGGAGATAGACCGGGAGGGGAGGAGGCTACTAGACATAATAGGAGAAACCGGATGGTTTATATGTAATGGCAAAATGAAAGGAGATGAGAAAGGAGAGATTACATTTATAGGTAAGGGAGAAACAATAATAGACTACATCCTGTTGGAAGAAAGAATGAGTAATATGATATGCAGTATGAATGTAGGGAATGAGATAGGTTCAGAACACTTCCCAGTAATAGCTACACTGAAAGGTGGCGTCCATAAGCGTGGCAGAGGGAGAAAGGAAAGAGGGGGGGAAAGGAACACGAAAATGGGAGTCTGGGGGGTAGATAAATTAAAAGTGTTTGAACAGAAGATGGAAAAGGAGAATGTTAGATATGAAAAGGAGGAGGGTGTAGACTCGTTAATTAAAAGGTTGAAAGGGTCGATTGAGAAGGTGAAGGATGAGATAGGTACAAAAGAAGGAAGAGAAGAGGGAAAGAGAGGCTGGTGGGACGAGGAATGCAGGGAGAGTAAGGAGAGAATGAAAGAGTCTGTAAGAAAATGGAGGAAAGGAGAAATAGAGAAGGCGGAGTACAACAGGAGAAAAAGAGAACATGAGAAGATGCTGGAAGGGAAAAAGCAAAGGGGAAAGGAGAAATACAAGGAAGAAGTGGAAAAAGCAATCAAGGAAGGTAGGGTCTGGGATGTGATAAACAGGGAAAGAGGAGGAAGGAAGGGCGTGAATGAAGAAATAGAAATGGATGAATGGACGGATTATTTTAAGGGTCTGCTAGGGGGAGAACAAAATAGGATCAAAGGGGAAAATAGAAAGACAGTCCAGGGAGAAATGGAGGAAGCGAACGAAATAACAAGAGAAGAAGTGAATGAGGCGATAGATAGACTGAAAAGAAACAAGGCCACAGGAGAGGATGGTATGGAGAACGAAGCGATAAAGTATGGAGGAGAAGGGATTAGGGAAGTGATGTGGAGGATATGCAACAAGGTCTGGAAAGGAGAAGGGTGGCCGGAGGAGTGGATGACAGGGCTGGTAGTTCCGCTTGTTAAGAAAGGGGAGGGTAAGAAGGTAGAAGAGTACAGAGGGATCACTCTCATGCAAGGGGGCTATAAAATATACACAGAAATTCTAAGAAAAAGGTTAGAGAATCAGATAGAAGAGAAGCAAAGTATCCCACACAACCAGACGGGATTTAGAAAAGGGATGGGGACAATAGACAATATTTACGTACTCAACTACTTGGTTAACAGAAACTTAGGGAGAAAAAGAGGGAAATTAGTCGCTTTGTTTGTAGATTTCAAAGCAGCTTTTGACTCAGTGAATAGAAAAGTGCTATGGCAGGCAATGAAAGAGAGGGGAATAGAAGAAGGGTTGGTGGAGAGGATAAAGGAAATTTATACTGAAACCAGGATTAGGGTGAAGATACGCGGGGAAAAAGGGGAGGTTTTCTGGACAGGAAGAGGTCTAAGGCAAGGGTGCCCGTTGAGTCCACTACTTTTTAATTTGCTGCTAGCAGACCTAGAGGAGAAGCTAAAGGAGAAAGGGAAAGGGGGGACGATACTGGGTAATAGCAAACTATACTCACTAGCATACGCGGACGACGTAGTTCTAATAGCAGACGATGAGAAGGGGATGAACCTAATGATAAGAATTTTCGAAGAGTACGTGGGAACAAAAGAACTGACGGTGAACGTAGGGAAGACCAAGGTGATGTGCTTCAGAAATAGAAAGACCAAAATAGGTTACGTTTGGAAGATGAACGGACAAACAGTGGAAAGTGTGGAGGAGTTCTGTTACCTAGGTTTTTGGTTTGAGTCAGGAGGGGGAAACGATTTGCAGGTGAGGAAAAGAATCGAAAGTGCGAGTAAAGTGATGGGCCAAGTATGGGGTATAGGAAAGAGAAGGTTCAAGGACGATTGGAGAATGAGGGTTTGGTTGTTTGATGCGTTGGTTTGGGCGGTGTTGTGTTATGGAGTGGAGGTTTGGGGATGGAAGGAACATAGGAAAGTGGAAAGCATGCATGAGAGATTTCTGAGATGGGTAATGGGAGTTAGTTGGAGTTGCCCAGGATACATGATAAGGGAAGAACTAGGAAGGGAAAAAATGGTAACTAGACAAATTAAGAGAGCCTGGAGGTTTGAAGAGAAGTTGAAAAGGGGAGAGGGGAGTAGAATAGCACAAGTATGCTTGGACGAAGTTCGGAACAAGGAGACGAGAGGCAATTGGGGAAATTCAAAATGGGAGGAAGAAAGGAAAAAAATTAGGAGTGTTTGTGATATACAGGAAGGGGTTCTGGATTGGCAGAACATTGAATTAGAGCTATTAGTAAGACAAGGAGAAGAGAGATGGAGAAAGATTATGGATTCGAAGTACAATAGATGGTATATGATGGTCAAAGGGGTGACGGAACCAGAATATTTGCAAAAGATGAAAAAGGAAGACAAATGGAATAGGGTGATACGGTTTAGAATGGGAGAAGGAGTGAGAGCTTGTAGATATTGGTTTGATGAAGAGGACAATCTGTGCAGAGTATGTGGGTACGAAGTGGAGTCATGGGCACATGTGTTAGAGAGGTGTACAGGAGAGGAAGATGGACAGTTGAGTGTGGATGAATGTGTCAGATGGATTTTGGATGGTAATGGACAGGGAGTGATGTGGATGAAAAAACTGGAAGAAATAAGAGAAAGCAAGAGAGCAGGGCAGAGCCAAACGGGTAATCCTGTGTAAAGGAAAGTAACTTGTGAAAATTTAAAATGGTTAAATCGGTGAAAATGCATTTGATGGTAAAAGAAAACGGAAGCCTGGGAAGATCGCTCATTGTCTGTAGTCTAAGAGTAGTACTTATATGATTGTTATTATGTAAGGCGTTGGATTAGAAAATAAGTAGCGGTTAAGGTAGACTAAGGATGAAATGTAAATATATGTACAGGCAGCGGAGGCCCTCGAACCCGTAAAAGGGAGAGTTCAAATATACATACATACATACATACATACATACATACATACAGTTAAAAGAAGGAATTTTCAACTACAAAAAAAGAATTTTCAATTTAAAAAAGAAACGAATTTTCGAAAGAATCGTTAAATTTTCAACCAAAGAAATTCATTTTTAACCAAAAAGATCAATTTCTCCGCAAGAAGATTAATCTTCTAGTAGAAAGGTGATCTTTTTAACAAAATACATACATTCTCAACCAAATACAATAGATGAAGATGAAAAATATATGGATTTTCAACTAAAATGACAAACCTTCAACCAAAGAATGCATTTTTGTACAAATAGTTAAATTGTCGATTAAAAGATTAATTTTCAACAAAAAAGATGAAGTTTTAACCTTGAAGATTAATTTTCCATTAAAAAAAGAAGAAATGCCAACTAAAAAGATTAATTTTCGACTAAAAAAAGAATAGTTGCATTTTCAGGTAAAAATATTAATTTTTAACCACAAAAAAATAATTTTCAAACAAATAGTTAAATTTTCAACCATAAAAATAATTTGTTAACCAAAATGACGAATTTCTTAACAAGAAGATCAATAATCTACTACAAAAGACGAATTTTCAGCCAAATAGTTTAATTTTCAATTAAAGAAGATAAATTTTCAATTCAACATGGAATAGGTAAATTTACAGTTGAAAAAATTAATTTTCATCATACCTCAATCGAAAAGTCGACTTTCGACGCCTGTGGAGCGGGTCGAAAGTCGACTTTTCGATTATCGATATATGATGAAAAATTGTATGCGTAACTCGGGCCGAGGCACCGATTTCACTCGTGTGATATCAGCCCTCGCTTCGCTCGGGCAGCTAACTTCACACTCGTGAAATCGTTGCCTTTCGACCCTCGTCACGCAATATACTATTTCAACTAATTAACTTCCAAAAAGCCAAATTTTAAACATAAAAGAATGAATTTTCATCAAAATAATACAAATTCCCCGACTCTTCCAGTTTTTCCCTGACCAGTTTTAAATTCCCTTACGTTCTTTGAATTTCTAAAATTACCTGACATGTAGCAACTCTGACTTAAGAATTACGGAAATTCTGAATTGTCTTTTAAGTAATTTTGAATTATAATTATAATTTTTTACTTTAGCTTTGTTATAATTGTAATTTAAGCTAATCTTACCCAGCAACAACAACATGCTTTCCGAGTTTTCTGCCAGCATCTATTTCATTTTTGAAGTGGTCCTCGGCTGGATTTTTAACAGTGCAGGAATTTAGAAGCCATAAATCTGCACGATTTTTGTCTTCTGTTAAATTGTAACCGTAGGCAGCAAGCTGACCGGCCATGTATTCACTATCGGAACTGTTGTGGGTGCATCCCCAAGTCTTCACAAAAATAGTTTGAGTTCCTAGAATAATAATTGTGAATTTTAAAAATTATTGCTAGAAAAATCAGGACATTATACCACTTCTCATCCTCCTTCAGCCCCTAATTCCCCCTCCCCCCCTCAATGTAACTTAATGCGCGTTAATTAAAAAACAGGGTTTCTACAAAATACCAATTTCGAAATTGCCTAACTTTCACTTAGTTATCCCTGACTGATGAAACTTTTTCTTTCAGGTTAAATTTTCAACCAAAGAAATGAATGTTCAATAAGATTAATTTTGTATAAAAAAAGATGAATTTTTAATAACATACATGATTTTTTAGCAAAATATTTAAAATTTTAATCAAAGAAATGAATTTAAAACTGAAATTCGGAATCTTCAATAAAAAAAAATGAATTTTCGACCAAGAAAATTAATTTTCTACCAAAAGACAAATTTTCGACCAAATACATGAATTTCCAAATAAAAAAATCAATTTTCAACAAAAAATGGAATCGATATATTTACAGTTCGAAACATTATTTTTTAACCATAAAAAACGAATTTTGAACAAAATAGTTAAACGGTTAACCAAAGAAATGCATTTTCAACAAAAAGATACATTCTTCACCAAGAAGATTAATATTCTACCACAACAGACGAATTTCTACAGTTAAATTTATAAACAAAGACATAAATGTTCAATAAGATTAATTTTGTATATAAAAAAGATGAATTCTTAATAAAATACATGATCTTTTATCAAAATAGTTGAATTTTTAAACAAAGAAATGAATTTTTAACTAAAATCCGGAATCTTTAATAAATTAAAATGAATTTTCTACCGAAAGACAAATTTTCAACAAAATAGATGAATTTCCAAATGAAAAAATCAATTTTCAACAAAAAATGGAATAGATATATTTACAGTTTGAAACATTATTTTTTAACCATAAAAAAAGAATTTTGAACAAAATAGGTAAACGGTCAACCAAAGAAATGCATTTTCAACAAAAATATAAATTTTTCACCAAAAAGATTAGTATTTTACAACAACAGACGAATTTCTAACAAAATAGTTTAATTTTCAGACGAAGACATGAATTGCCATTTACAACGATGAATCTTCAATAGAAAAAAGGTATTTTTAACCAAATAGTTGAATTTGCGACTAAAAAGATGAATTTTCAACCATAAAGATTAATTTTCTATCAAAAAGACAAGTGTTCAACAAATTACACGAATTTTTCATTAAAAAAAAGGACTTCCAACAAGAAGGTTGAATTAAAAAAAAAGTGATTTTCAAGAAAATACACAAATTTTCAACTAGAAAAGATAATAAAATTAATTTAAAATATTCCATTTACTATTTTAATTAAATAATTATCAATATATTTAACAATAAAATTGACTTATTTATAATTTCATATAATTAATTTACATATCTTCAAGTCAATACATTATTTAAAAATTCATTATCGTAACCAAAATGTGGAATTTTCAAGCTAAAAAGACGAATTTTCTACAAAACAGTTGAATTAATAATGAATAATAAACTGTTTGGTTAAAAATTTATATATTTTGTCGAAAATTCAATGCATATGAGTTTAAACATGTGTTTATCCTTTTTTTTTGTAAATAGATTTCTTACGTAAGATTTACAAAATTTTAAATGACTTGTCACTAATAGTTGAAAACTCTTCGATTTGGTTGACGCATCAACTATTTGGTTAAAAATTCATATATTTTGTTTCAAATGCAATGCATCGCAGTTTTAAAATATTATTTGGATTTACTTTTTTTCATAAGTTGGTCTATAAAATAAATTCAGAAACCTACTTTTAAAAACAAAAAAAATATTCAGTGAAAGTTTTAGCTGAAAAATTATTTTAATCCAATTAAAAACGAAGATTCAACATAATAGTTCAATTTTCAACAAAAAAAAAAGAAGTTTGTAGTAAAATTATAAATCAAAAAACAAAAAAATGAATTTTTAACAAAATAATTCCAATCTCAAGCAAGTACATAGTTCAATCTTCAGCTAAAAATGTAATAGTTGATATTTCATTAAAAAAGAAAGATTCTAATTTAAAAACAGTTGAATTCAATCAAAGAAGACGAATTTTCAACAAAATACATGAATTTTCAACTAATGAAGATTAATTTTCAACCAAAAATGGAATCGTTATATTTCCAGTTAAAAAAATAATGTTAAAAAAAAACTAATTTTTAAAAAATAGTTAAATTTGTAATCGAATATATTAATTCATAACAAAATCATGAATTTTTGAATTAAAGTGTTGAATCCTCAATCCAAAAATAAATTTTTAACAAAGTAGTTCCACTTTCAACGAAAAATGTAATAGTTTTAATTCCTCAATCAAAAAATATTTCAATTTGAAACCAAAAACAGTTAAGTTTAACAAACAAAAAAAGACGGATTTTCAACAATATAGTTGAAAATTCTCGATAAAAAAGATTAATTTCCAACCAAACAATTGTATATTTGACCATAAAGATGAAATTTCTACAACAGATGAATTTTCAAACCAAAGAAATTAGTTTTTAACTATGATGAATTTTCAATTAAAAAAATAAATTTTGAACCAAATAGTTGAATTTTTTACCAAAAATATAAATTTTCAACCATACAGATTAATTTTTCCTCAAAAAAGATGAATTTCAACAAAAGACTTGAATTTTAAACTAAAAAAGATCATTTTTCAACCGAAAATGGAATAGGTATAATTTTGGTCGCAATATTAATTTTTTACAAAAAAAAAAATCAATTTCACACAAAATCATAAATGATAACAAAAACATTCTCAAACAAAAATGGAATAGTTTAATTTTCAGTTAAAACATTAATGTCCAACAGATTAAAAACGAATTTTTAACAAAATAGTTTATTTTCAACAAAAAAATGTTTTTGAAATAAAATGATGAATAATCAACACAAAAAAAAAGAATTTTTAACAAAGCAGTTCTACTTTCAAGTAAGTAGTTGAATTTTTAACAAAAAATGTAATAGTTAATATTTCAACCAAAAAAAGATTTCAATCTGAAACCAAAAAAAGTTATATTCAACCAAAGAATACGAATTCTCAACAAAATGCTTGAAAATTCTCAATCAAAAAAGTAGTTGCATTTTTGGCCGAAAAAGATTAAATTTCTACAAACAAACGAATTTTTAAATGAAACAGACGAATTTTGAACCACGAATGATTTTTCAGTCAATGAAGAAAAGAAATTTCATCCAAAATGTGGAATTTTCATTAAAAAAAAAAAAATGTCTAAACAAAATTACTGTATTTTTAAATCGAAAATATGAAGTTTCAATAAAAAGTTAATATTCGATTAAATAGTTGAATTTTTGATCCAAAAAGTTGAATTTTCTAAGTTGATAAATTATATAAAATACTTTTCGAGTTCGACATTTTTATTCAAATAATTGGATACAATCTGTACTATGTTAATTATTTCAAATTTTTTTCAGAACTCCAATTTTTGCAGGAAATTCAATTTTTTCCTTTCTTTTTAAACAATAGTGAAATCCCACACCTGTTAAGTTTTTGAAATTGAATTGAACAACAAAACTTAGGTCTGCGCAATAAAATCAGGAATTTTCGTTTTCGGGCATGGTCATAATCAGGACATAGGTCAAAAAATCAGAAAATCAGGAGAGCGATCAAAGATCAGGAAATATCCTGATTAATCAGGACGTCTGGTCACCCTATTTATAGAAAACTTCTAAGCTTTTTCATTCAGCTTAATTTTAAAACATAAAATTAAGAATATCAAAATAGTTAATAACAACATAATTAGTTATATTTTTAATCACCTGGAATTATGCTCGAATAAATTGGAGGCTCTGGAGCTATTTCTTGATTCTGTTTTCGTTTTGCTCGTACAGTAACTTTTTTTTTGCTACTGTATCTTTCCTTCGGAGTGATATCTTGAGAAGATATTAAATCTTCAATATCATCGATGATATCGATACACGGAGAAGTCATATTTACTAGTTAATTAAAAAGAGTAAAGATCTTCAACGAACTCGCTAATCATTTATTATTAGTAATTAATCATAATATTTACAAATTGGTAATGAGGCTAATCGATTCACTGCATTTTAAAACTCTAAACTAGTAAGCCAAGTATACTAAACAATTATACGTCTGTGATAATAGTTATAATAAACTATCCGTTTAGAAAATCATATAAATTAATTAATAAATTATCTACGGAATCGAAATTTTTAATAATTTATAGGTTATATTCAACAATGTGTCGCCACTCACCGCGGAACACGCGGTCAGGCGACGCCAGCGACTCTGATGGCAAAAAGTTTAGTTCTAGATGTCAGCACCTTGCGGCTCATAAAAAACGTGGGAAAATTTGAATTTTTAATAAAGTTGTGCCTTTTAATTGATTTTCTGGTTTTTATTGATATTCACTAAAGCTATTTATGTTTTATTATTGAATCTGGAATTTAGCGAGTGTATTTAAAAAACACCATAATCCTTTATTTAGAGTTTGACGAATAAACCCCTGCATACCTGCAACTAGTACAACACCGAAGTATAGAAAAAGTAAATTTTCAAGTAACAATTTCAAGTAAACATATTTGCATTTTCAAAAAATGGATGAATTTTTTCCAAAAAAGTTAAATTTTCAAGGAAGAGGATTAATTTTCTACCAAAACAAAATTTCGAGAAAATATTTAAATCTTTAAAAATAGTCACATTTTTAACCGGAGGGATAAATTTTTAACAAAACTCATGAATCTTCAAACAAAACAGACGAATTTGAAGAGAAAAATGTAACAATTATTTGATATTGAATAAAAAACGATTTTTAATCTAAATCAAAAATAGTTGAATTCAGTCAAGAAAGACGAATTTTCAACAAAATAGTTGAATCCTCAATATTGTCAAACATTTTTAGTGTTTCAAATTTATAGAAAACCAAAAATTTCAACTGAATAAATTTTACATGAACATTTTGAGCATATTAATCTAAAAAATTAGATTTATACCAAAATATTTGAATTTTCTACAAAACATTATTAATCATTAAGAAATAACTGATTCAGAGCCAGAATTTAGTCACTAAACAAACTTTCAACAATAAAGTTACATTTTTGACCATAGAGATGAATTTTCAAGTTATATTATGAATCTTCAACTGAAATAATATCAATTATTAGTAAAAAGAAAAGTAATTTTCAACCAAAACAGAACGAATTTTTAAACAAAATAGTTAAATATTTAGTAAAAGAGATGAATTTTCAACTACATTGATGAATCTTCAACCAAAAAAATTAATTTTGAACTATGCTGTTCATATTTGATCCAAGCAGTTGAATTTTGAACAAAAAACTCAGAGATAAATTTTCAAAATATATGGTGTATCTTTAACTGTAATGGTTAAATTTTCAGTCAAAAAATTAATTTTCACAAAAAAAAAAAGAATTTTCAACAAACGAATTGAATTCTCAAAAAAATTAATTTCCAAATCAAAAACAGGAATTTTCAACCAAGAAAGATTTTTCAGTCAATGAAGAATAAATTTCATCTAAAATGGTGACTTTTCAAATCGAAAAGACGATTTTCAAACTAAATAAATGAATGCTCAACTGCAAAAGATTGATTTTCAAGCAAAAATGGAATAGTTAGATTTCTAGTTTAAAAAATTAATATTCAACAAAACAATACGAATTTTCAACAGAATAGTTAATTTTTCAACTAAAAAAATAATCTTTAACCAAAAATATAAACTTTCTACTAACAGAATTACTTTTCTACCAAAAAATATGAATTTTCAACAAAATACATTAATTTTCAAACGAATAGTTGAACGTTTAACAATTATATGAATTTTCAAGCCAAAAATACGATTTCTTACAAAATCGCTGATTCTTTAGCCCGAAAATATAAATTTTTAACGAAAAAGATTATTTCCAACGAAGCTCTTGAGCATTAGGTAAAAAATAAAAGAGTTTTTTTACAAAAAAGTTGAATTTTTAATCGAAAAATGTAAATTGTTTAACGAAATAATTGAATTTTCAACTCAAAAACACGAGGTTCAAACAAAATGAATGAATATTTAACTGCACGAGATAAATTTGCAACAAAAATGAAATAGTTACATTTTCAGTTAAAGAAATTAATATTTGAGAAGAAAAATAAAATTTTTAACAAAATAGTTAAATTTTCATATGTATTTTTAATAAAATACAACAATTTTCAACCAAATAGTTGAATTTTCAAACAAAAATGAGTTTTTTACAAAATCTTCGATTTTTCAGCCCGAAAATAGACTTTTTTTTAACAAAAAGATAATTTCCAACAAAGTGCTTGGTTATTATATTTGAAAAGTTTTGAACAAAATAAATGAATGTTCAATTAAGAAATATAAATTTGCAAAAAAATGGAATAGTCACATTTCCAGCTTACAAAATTAATATTCAACAAAAAAATAAAATTTTCAACGAAATAGTCAAATTTTTAACCAAAGAAATTAATTCTCAACCAAAAAGATCAATTTTATACTAAAAAAAAGAAGATTATTTTTCTACCAAAACATAAGAATTTTTAACAAAATACAGGAATTTTCAACCAAATACTTGAATCTTTGAAGGAAATAATTGCATTCTTAACCAAAGAGATCAATTTTCAAATGAAATCATGAATCTTCCACCAAAAAATGAAATAGTTGATATTTTAACGAAAATAGATGAATTTTCAAGGAAAATGTAATAGTTGATATTTCTACTGAAAAATATTTTTATTTCAAATCAGAAACAGTTGCATTTTTCAATAAATACGAATTTGCAATAAAATGATTGAATACCTCACTAAATAAACAGATCAATTTTCAACTGAACAGTTGCATTTTTAAGCAAAAAATTTTTGTTCAAGAATGTAACAAAATTTCTACCAAATCCACAAAGCAGTTAAATATTCAACAAAAAAAGTTCATTTTCAATCGAAGAGGTGAATTTTGAATAATTACATTTGTAATAAAGTAATTCAATTTTCAACCAAAACAGCTGAATACTCAAACAAAAATATAATAATAAATTTTTCAACCAAATAGAATGAACTTTCAACCAAAAATAGTTGGATTTTCTTATTGAGTTCCATAAATTCAGTTCAAATTTCAGTGAGAAACGAGAAAAAGAGGGGGGAAAGAGAAAGACTACATGCTTTAAAATTCAAATTTTTGATACAGGATTCAAAATTCATTAAAATTGATCAATTAATAAATAGAGACATTAAACTCCATCGAGTCATAGACCGTTCATAGTGCCCTTCTCAAAAGTTCATACAAGGAAAAGAGAGCGAGGTGGTTTAGTTTGTCTCTTAACATCAGGAAAAGAGAGCAAGGTTGTTTGGTCGTCTCTTTCCTTTTTTTCTCCCTCATTTTTCTTTTGTTATATAACTGTCTCTGATTCGAGTTAATTGATATTAATTTAAATTAATATTTATATTAAATTATATTACTGTTAATATTAACATTGATATCATAATAATATTAATGTATATTAGTATACAATTAAATGTATAAATTTAATACTTAAACCATTTTTTTAATACTTTAAAATTTCTCTTCCTAATATTTGAAACTTTCGTCATTTTTTACCATACTGTTCTCTAAAAAATCATAATATAGAAATAGTTAGCTTTTACAATACAATCTTTAAATAGATAATGTTTTCAAAATCTAAAATAAAAATTAAGTTATTAATTAATACTGATAATTTGAATTTTTCTGTTATAAAATGCATATCATATTAAATTTCTATAATAATAATACTATAGAAATATATAGTGAATCAGAGACGCATTATTGTTATTTGTTATTGAAAATAAAACAATTCTACGCTCCTGCGTATTTTATCAAAGATAATTGATAAATTGGTTTCACTTGCTTTAGATAAGGAGTTATCGGATAGAATCGATTTAGATCTTAGAATACAACTTTGAGTAACTGAAATCTCAGAAAGAAAATTATTTCTCCGCTTGAGTGAAAAAATGTATTTTAAAATACTTTTAATCAATTTGGAAGAGAGTCAATAGAAAGAGACGAAGTAGAGGAAGGAGCAAATCACGTGCTATTATGAGCAATCTTCTCAGTCAACATGTGGATGTTCTTTAAGCCACTAACGTTTTGGGTGAGTTTTTATTCTTCATATTTTATATTTAATTTATATATAAATATATATATATATATATATATATAAATTTGATATTATTAATTAATTTGTTCATTTACGAAATTGATTTAATTTAAAAAAAAATTTGAAGTCTTAAATTATTCTCAATTAAAAATTCCCTACTTTTATAACTTCAATGTTAATATTCAATTCATGTTATTTATATAGTACTATATAATATATATTATCCTTACATACATATAATTTATGAAAAATTTGGTAAATATTTCAAAACATCATTTATAATCTTCCTCGTGAAAATTATTTTAAAAGGATAATAATAAATTATTTTTATTTATTATTAAGTTATTGATTAATTATAGTTATAAACTTCTTAACAAATTTTTTGGAAAGTTTAAAAAATACTTGAATTTAATTTGAGACGTTGTGCAGTGACATAAGTGTACCAAATCGAATCAGCCTGCAATTGTTTTCAGCTATCGTGTTTGCAATTTACGCGCATAAAACTTATCGTGTTTGCACATAAATATACACAAAATTTTCCTTAAAAAAATAAATTTAGTTTAGCCACGCTATTTTATATGTATAAAAATTAAATTAAATTTTCATGTTTCCATTTTCAGTACCGAAAATTGTTATTGTATGTAAACTTTTCAATCTAAAATGATGTCAGTTTTAAGTTATTAAAAACGCATTGCTTCAGTATATATGTATAGAATCATCCAATTAAGTCTAATCAGCCCTATTTGGAAAATTTCAATTTCAAGATGACAAAATCAGTCGTAATTCAGAGTATCGACACCATCCCAATTTAAAAATAATTTAAGTTAAAATTTGTCATCAAAATTTGCTGCACTTTGTTTCAATTTCCGAATGTGTGAAGCACAATTTGCTTCTTAAATTATGATTAAATAGTCATATATATAATAATATAATATATAATACATAATAATAATGATTTTTTTATTATTCTACGATTAAGCCATTTCCCTTTCGGGGTAGTATTATTATAATTATAATTGAATTAAATTAACATTGAACCTCCTATGTCTTCGCTTCAATTTATAAACAAATTTTGGAATTGTTTAATTTTTAACGCTTTAAGTTTGAATTCATAATTTAAAAGGCTTCTAAATTTAGAGCATATCATTTTAAAAGTTTTTAGAATAATTAAACTTCAAAGGTTCACAATATTTAAAATGCTTCAATTTTGAACGGTAAAAATGATAGCGATTTTTTTTGACAGGAATCACATTTTTTATTGGAATAATTTAATTGCATCACTGTGGATTCCACTTGAAACTGCGTGATATTATGATACTTATCTTTTAATTTTTGAGGCCTTAAAACTACAGTTTTTTTTGCTTCGAATGCTTAAATTCGAAACTTTTTGGTTTGAAATTTGTTAGTTTTTGAAGGATTCTACTTTCAAATTTAACAATGTGTCAGTTTGAAATTGAAATATTAAAAATGTCAGGACAATATCACTATTAATTTTTATGAAACAGCACATTGCAAGCCATGATAGTCAGTTTTGAATTGAATAATTTTAGATATGAATATTCTAAATTGTTTGGTTTAAATTTTAATCAGTTTTCAATCTAACACTTTCAGATTTAAATATTCCAAATTTGTTGTTTCAATTTTTGACAGTTTTTTTAATCATTATATATTTAAATATTCGAAATTGTTTGGTTTCAATTTTAGTCAGTTTTGAATTTATTGATTTTAGATTTAAATATTCTAAATTGTTTGGTTTCAATGTTAGTCAGTTTTGAAATTGATAGTTTTGCATATAAATATTTTAAGTTGTTTGGTTTCAATTTTAAACAGTTATAAATTTAATAATTTTAGATTAAAATATTCTAAAATATTTGGATTCAATTTTAGTCCGATTTAAATTCCATAATAATTATTTCAATATTCTAAATTGTTTGGTTTCAACTTTAATCAGTTTTGAATTCAATAATTATATATTTAAATATTAGAAATTGTTTGGTCAGAATTTTAGTCAGTTTTGAATTTAACAGTCTTACATATAAATAATCTATATTTTTGGATTAAATTTTAATCAGTTTTCAATTTAAAAATTTTATATTTCAATATTCTAAATTGTTTGGCTAAATTTAGGCAAGCCTTGAATTTAATAATTTTAGAATTAAGTATTTAAAACTTTTTGGTTTCAGTTTTAAAGGTACAAAATTATCTGATTTAAAAAATTTTTCAAAATCGCAAAATATCAAATACAAAGTCTTAATAGCTGCACAATCTTCAATTTAAGGAATTTGTAATTAAACAATTTTGAATTCAATGCCTCCAGAATGGATTGAAAACAATGCAAAATTGAGACAATAATTGATGAAATTCAAGCTATTTTAAATAAGAAAATCTTATAACTAGGCATAGAAAACTGAATTAGAATTATAGAGATATTGTTTTGTATTATTAAAAAAATTTTAATTTTCGATGTAATACCTTAAAACGGTTCGAAATTTACTTGAAGATTTAAAAAAGTGAATCAATTAAATTAAAAATATGCGATTTGAAGATTTCAAGTATGAATAAGAGCAAGAAGAAAGTTTTTTTTCCAAAAATGTTAATCCCCCCCCCCCCCCCACCACTCACAAAAAAATAATTTCACTGTTTTTTTTTTCTTTCCATTTCTATACACATTATCTACGAGATGTACACAGAAAGTTTCAAATTACTGCTCCACCACCAAAAATGTGTCAAAAACGACAAGATGTGCCCCTGACATCGTGTCGATTCACCTACACGGACGATTTCCATATAAAATTAAAAAAATGTGACAGTTAGAAAGTTTACATTAATAAATATATTAACTAAACGAAATAAAGAGTGGGACGATGGTCGTGGGGGTTAAGGCATAGGCTTTGGACCCACTCCGTCCGCTTGCGGGTTCGATTCCCGCCTCGCACTCTGGAAGAGCCTCGGTGGCCCATGCGGTGAACACTTGCCTAGCAAGGGAGTTGTTCATCTCCGGAGAGTCGTGGGACCGGTACCTCTAGAGAAAAAGGTTCTCTAAGTACTTAAGGCTGTTGCTCTTGGTGGTTCGGAACCCACCTTAAACTGTAGGCCCCCCTCCCACCACCAAATAAGTGTGTGGGGGGTGTGTAAAGGAATAGGGAAGAGGTACAAGAAAAATGTAAACCCTCAGGGGACACATTAGAAGCTTCCATTCCACTAAAAAACTAAACGAAATGAAATCAAAAATAAAATCGAAAATTGGCCGCGCGGACGTGGGTCAATTCGGACCAAATGTGCCCCGGAAACCCTGTCAATGCACTTATACGGTCGATTTTGATGTAAAATTAAGAAAATGTGACAGTTTTATAGCTGATATCATAAAATACATTAAGCAAACAAAATAAAATCAACAATAAAATCGAAACTTGGCTGCGCGGACGTGGGTCAAATGGAACAAAATGTGTCCCGGAAACCGTGCCAATTCAATTATACGGTCGATTTTGATGAGAGATTAAGAAAATGTGACAGTTTTAAAGTTGATATTAGTAAATATATGAACCAAACAAAATAAAATCAACAATAATATCAAAAATTGTTTGTACGGACGTGGGTCAAATCGGGCCAAATGTGCCCCGGGAACCGTGTGAATGCACTTATATGGTCGATTTTGATGTAAAATTAAGAAAATATGACAGATTGAAAGTTGACATTATTAAATATATGAAGCAAACGAAATAAAATCAACAATAAAATCGAAAATTGGCCGCGCGGACGTGGGTCAAATGGGACAAAATGTATCCCGAAAACCGTATCAATTCAATTATACGGTCGATTTTGATGTAAAATTAAGAAAATATGACAGTTTTAAAGTTGATATTATAAAATACATTAAGCAAACAAAATAAAATCAACAATAAAATCGAAAATTGTCCGTGCGGACGTGGGTCAAATCGGACCAAATGTGCCCCGGAAACCGTGTTAATGCACTTATACGTCGATTTTGATGTAAAATTAAGAAAATGTGACAGTTTTATAGTTGAAATTATTAAATATATTATCCAAACGGAATACAATCAACAATAAAATCGAAAATTGTCTATGCGGACATGGGTCAAATGGGACAAAATGTGCCCCGGAAAACGCGTCAATTCAATTATACGGTCAATTTTGATGAGAGATTAAGAAAATGTGACAGTTTTCAAGATGATATTATGAAATATATTAACCAAACGAAATAAAATCAACAATAAAATCGAAAATTATCCGTGCGGTCATGGGTCAAATGGGACAAAATGTGCCCCGGAAACCGTGTCAATGCACTTATACGGTCGATTTTGATGTAAAATTAAGAGAACGTGACAGTTTTCAAGATGATATTATGAAATACATAAAGCAAACAAAATAAAATCAACAATAAAATCGAAAATTGTCTGTGCGGACATGGGTCAAATGGGACAAAATGTGCCCCGGAAAACGCGTCAATTCAATTATACGGTCGATTTTGATGAGAGATTAAGAAAATGTGACAGTTTTAAAGTTGATATTATCAAATATATTAACCAAACGAAATGAAATCAACAATAAAATTGAAAATTCGCCGCGCAGACGTGGGTCAATTCGGACCAAATGTGCCCCGGAAACCTTGTCAATGCACTTATACGTCGATTTTGATGTAAAAATAAGAAAATGTGATAGTTTGAAAGTTGACATTATTAAATATATTAACCAAACGGAATACAATCAACAATAAAATCGAAAATTATCCGTGCGGACATAATGGGACCAAATGTGCCCCGCAAACAGTGTTAATGCACTTATACGGTCGATTTTGATATAACATTAAGAAAATGTGACAGTTTTCAAGTTGATATTATGAAATACATTAAGCAAACGAAATAAAATCAACAATAAAGTCAAAAATTATCCGTGCGGACGTGGGTCAAATGGGACAAAATGTGTCCCGGAAACCGTGTCAATTTATTATACTGTCAATTTTAATGAAGATTAAGAAAATGTGCCAGTTTCAAAGTAGAGGTTATTGAATATATTAACGAAACAAAATAAAAACGAATCGAAAATTGGCTGTGCGTACGTGTGTCAGATCGGACAAAATGTGTCCCGAAAATGGTATCAGCTTGAGTGTGACGGTTTTACTGATTTTGATGAATTTTCAATTTTTCATATTTTTTTCGCATGTTACTGTAGGATAATGTTTATAAAAGACATTGGAACTTTCGGTTTTTTGAATTTTACTCTAAAAAAAAGTGGGAGCAAAAAAAAGTGGGAGCAAAAAAAAGTGAGAGCAAAAAAAAGTGTTTTTTCCAAAAATGTTAATTTTTTCAAGAAAAAGAAAATTCTACTGTTTTTTTCTTTCCATTTCGATACACATTATCTACGAAATGTACACAGAAAATTTTAAATTATTGTTCCATCACCAAAAATGTGTCTAATTAAACCAAAAATATGTGCCTCTGACATCGTGTCGATTCACCTATACGGTCAATTTTCATATAAAATTAATAAAATGTGACAGTTTGAAAGTTGTCATTTTTATCTATATTAACCAAACGGAATACAATCAGCAATAAAATCGAAAATTATCCGTGCGGAAGTGGGTCAAATGGGACAAAATGTGTTCCGGAAACTGTGTCAATTCAATTATACCGTCGATTTTAATGTAAGATTAAGAAAATGTGCCAGTTTCAAAGTAGAGATTATTGAATATATTAACCAAACAAAATAAAATCGAATCAAAAATTGGCTGTGCGTACGTGTGTCAGAACGGACAAAATGTGTCCCGAAAATGGTATCAGCTTGAGTGTGACGGTTTCACTAATTTTTATGAATTTTTAATTTACAATTTTTTATATTTTTTTCGCATACTACTGTAGGATAATGTTTGTAAAAGACATTGGAACTTTCGGTTTTTCGAATGTTACTCTAAAAAAAATTGGGAGCAAAACAAAGTTTTTTCCAAAAATGTTAATTTTTTCAAGAAAAACAAAATTCTACTGCTTTTTTCTTTCCATTTCGATACACATTATCTACGAAATGTACACAGAAAGTTTTAAATTATTGTTCCATCACCAAAAATGTGTCTAACTAAACCAAAAATATGTGCCCCTGACATCGTGTTGATTCACCTATACGGTCAATTTTCATATAAAATTTAGGAAATGGGACAAGTTGAAAGTTGACATTATTAAATATATTAACCAAACGAAATAAAATCAACAATAAAATCGAAAATTATCCGTGCGGACATGGGTCAAATGGGACCAAATGTTCCCCTGAAACCGTGTCTATGCACTTATACGGTCGATTTTGATGTAAAATTAAGAAAATGTGACATTTCGAAAGTTGATATCATTAAATATATTAACCGAATGAAATAAAATCAACAATAAAATCAAAAATTATCCGTGAGGACCTGCGGACGTATTTCCTTGCAGTCTGACAAAATCCATTGAAATGTACGATTTTCCCATTTTTATTTTCTGCTTAGCTATGCAATTTTATTTCCTCAGTAGCAGTTTCTACGGATGGCTATTGCAGGATTTCAGATTTAAGAACTGATGGTATCTGTGATAATTTATTACATCTTCCAAAATTTATGAGTTGATGACAAACGGTCCTCTCTTCGGCTAAGAGAGGACCGTTGCCTTAGCTTCAGATGCTGAAGCATCTGTCGCTTTTCAAAAATGAAATACTGAGCCGTGGTGGTGTCCATGGTCCATCCTTCTGTACTACCTGAAATTTTAAAATTTTCTTCCCACCATGAGACAAACGTCCAGTACAGTTTCGACTTTCACAGCAGACACGTACTCCTGTCCCGTGAAATATCGAATTTCTACATTTTTGAGACATTTTTTTGGTTCGTGAACAACGTGATTACATTACGCTGTAAGTACAACATCCGTCAATTGTATGAATTCATAAACACTTGCAAAGAACTTTCGAAGAAACCCCATCAGTGAGAGGATGCGTTTTGCGATTTTTCGGAACTACTGTACTACTGTGCAGTGATTGTTGGGTGTTTGTGGAAATTGTTTAAACAAGTGGCAGTTTTTCCGAAGTTTTAAACTTTTTTTCCACTTCTCACTTCGAGCGAGACAGTAATCGATTAAATTTAACTGAAATAATTGTTGAAACAATTTTATGGTATTGATAATAATATTCACATCGAATGAATCCAGAAAGTTGCAGTATTTTCTAAAATTTTCACCTTTTTGTCCACTTTTTAATTAGAGTGAAGTAATACTTGAAGTTTACAAAAATAATCGTTCAAATTATTTTTTATAATATTTATTATTAATTTATTATATTATACATTTGGCCCGATTTGACCCACGTCCGCGCGGACAATTTTTGTTTTTATTCTTGATTTTATTTCGTTTAGTTAATATATTTAATTATACCATACCACGCAATATATAATATACGTTATATATAATATACGTTAATATATTTAATTAGGCCATACCACGCTGAAAAAACCAGTTCTCGTAAGATCACTGAAGTTAAGCAGTGTTGGGCGCGGTTAGTACTTGGATGGGTGACCATTCGGGAATACTACTACGTGTTGTTGGCTCGTCGTGGGTGTGGTGAGCCCACACTTCTAGTTATTTACTACAAGGAACACCTAAAAACACTACCCGAATCGAGTAGTGTCACGCTTACCCCGAAAGGGAAATGGCTTAATGGTATGCATACATGTCAACTTTCAAACTTTCACCTTTTCTTAATTTTATATGAAAATCGAACGTATAGATGAATCGACACAATGTCAGGGGCACAACTTGTCGGTTTTGACACATTTTTGGTGATGGAACAGTAATTTCGAACTTTCTGCGTACATTAGTGAAACCATCACACGCAGGCTGATACCAATTTCGGGACACATTTTTTTCCGATTTGATCCACGTCCGCACGGCCAATTTTCGATTTTGTTGATGATTTTATTTTGTTTAGTTAATATATTCAATAATCCCTACTTTGAAACTGACACATTTTCTTATTCTTACATTAAAATCGAGCGTATAAGTGAATTAACACGTTTTCTGGGACACATTTTGTCCGATCTGACCCACGTCCGCACGACCAATTTTCGATTTTATTGTTGTTTTTTATTTTTTTTTGCTTAATGTATTTTATAATATCAACTTTAAAACTGTCACATTTTCTTAAACTTACATTAAAATCGACCGTATACAAGTAAATTGACCAGGTTTCCGGGGCATATTTGGTCCGATTTGACCCACGTCCGCGCAAACAATTATTGATTTTATTGTTCATTTTATTTCGTTTTGTCAATATATTCAATAAGTTAAACTTTCAAACTGTCACCTTTTTTTAATTTCACATCAAAATCGACTGTATAAGTTTATTGACACGGTTTCCGGGGCACATTTAGTCCGATTTGAACTACGTCCGTACAAACAATTTTTGATTTTATTGTTGATTTTATTTCGTTTGGTTCATACACTACCGTCGGAAATTGTGCGCACGACTCGCGTGAGCGCTATTAAAAATCACTGCTGACTTCGAACGACGATATTTCGGCGAAAAAAAGAGATAGGGCATTTTTTAAAAAACAGTTGGGAAGCTTATGAAATTCCAAGTCTATTGGTACCCAACAAATATTTTTTTGACCTTCTGAAAATAGTACAGCACTTGAGAAGTTAAAAAAAAAATTCAAGATTTTCTCAAATTTTCTACCTCAAATTCAACTTTTTGCACGACCTAGGAAAATTTTTTCAAAAACCTGAAAATTATACAACATGGAGCCTGAAATCTTATCTTTAATTTAGGCCAAGAAAATTTAAAAAATCTTCATGGGTGCCCGAGATATGATTAAAAATGTTCAATCGTATCTCAGCTCAATTTTAATCGACGATCACGATTCTCGGGCGGTCCGCTGCTCGTTGCCTTCGTTGAGGCAGGACCGAATAGGCCACGCACTAAGGTGGCGCCTCTTATGCTTTTGGTTCTCTTCATTAGTAATTTTTATTTCAAATTATGATGAATGAAAAAAAATATTTATTGTTATTTGTGAGTGTTGACAATTATTTGAATCTAATATTATCTCCATATTAAAGAATAGGACAATGTCCACCTAGGCGCCACCTCTGTGCGTGGCCTATTCGGTCCTGCCTCAACGAAGGAGGCGAGTAGAAGACCGCCCGAGAACCGTGATCGTCGATTAAAATTGTGCTCAGATACGATTGAACATTTTTAATCATGTCTCGGGCACCCATTAAGATTTTTTAAGTTTTCTTGGCTTAAATTAAAGATAAGATTTCAGGCTCCATGTCGTATAATTTTCAGGCTTTTGAAAAAATTTTCCTAGGTCGTGCAAAAAGTTGAATTTGAGGTAGAAAATTTGAGAAAATCTTGAATTTTTTGTTTGAACTTCTCAATTGCTGTACTATTTTCAGAAGGCCAAAAAAATATTTGTTGGGTACCAATAGACTTGCAATTTCATGAGCTTCCCAACTGTTTTTTTATAAAATGCCCTATCTCTTTTTTTCGCCGAAATATCGTCGTTCGAAGTCAGCAGTGATTTTTAATAGCGCTCACGCGAGTCGTGCGCACAATTTCCGACGGTAGTGTATATTTACTAATATCAACTTTAAAACTGTCACATTTTCTTAATCTCACATCAAAATCGACCG
>CAKNXH010000247.1:112390-128807 GCA_932178445.1 Andricus quercusramuli | reverse complement strand
TAATATATTTAATAATTTAAACTTTAAAACTGTCACATTTTCTTAATTTTACATCAAAATCGACCGTATAATTGAATTGACGCGTTTTCCGGGGCACATTTTGTCCCACTTGACCCATGTCCGCACAGACAATTTTCAATTTTATTGTTGATTGTATTCCGTTTGGATAATATATTTAATAATGTCAACTTTCAATCTGCCATATTTTCTTAATTTTACATCAAAATCGACCATATAAGTGCATTGACACGGTTTCCGGGGCACATTTGGCCCGATTTGACCCACGCACAGTCGGGAAAAAGTACATTTTTTGATTCATAATACGATTCCTGCTGGATCTGTGGACCGATTTAGATATTTTTTTTTAGAGAAAAGCTGAGAAAATTCCGGAGAGAATTGTCGAGGCCGATTTTTGAAAAAGATTTCCAGTTTTTTTATAAATAAACGAATATATGGTAAAAAAAATGACAATTTTTTTAGTTTAGTCCTTGGGTTTTTAGAAATAGAGTAAACAGTTTCGCAATCAACTCAATTTGATAGTGCAACATTACTAGAAGATTATCCAATAGCGAGCAATAAACAAAAAAATGTGTTACTAAACAAATAATTTGTTAAAAGTTCATTTTCGCGATTTTCATTATTTTCATATTATTTTTCATTATCTTGTGAGTAATTCATCGCATAACATCACTATGATGGAAAAATTTCGTATTTAAATAATAATTAACAATAATATAAACAAATTTAATTAAAAAATGTGCACATTTGGTAATTTTGAACTTTCTGTGTACATCTCGTACGTAATTGAAATTAATTGAAACGAAATTAAAACGCATTGAAATGAAAAGAAAAAAAAACAGTGAAATTATTTTTTTTTAAAGTAACGTTTTTGAAAAAAAAACTATTTTTGCTCCCATTTTTTAAGTGTAAAATTCGAAAACCCGAAAGTGGCAATGTCTTTTATAAACATTATTCTACAGTAATATGCAAGAAAATATAAAAAATTGGAAACTAAAAATTCATATAAATTAGTGAAACCGTCACACGTAGAAGGCTCCAACTTCAGCGCAATTTTAATTTTCAACATTCTGTGGCAGAAATTTTTCCATTTTTAAGGTTTCTCATTTAGAATTACTTCATTTTGAACATGTTTTAAAATAATTCCATTGTGAAGGTTGATAATTAAAAAAAATTCCGTTTAAAATGGCGGGAAATTAGAATTCTAGAATTTCAGAAGCTTTGAATTTGAAACAGTCAATTTAATTTAATTTCAAATTGTAAAATTTCAATACATTCGAATCGAAAATTATTTAAATTCGAAAGTTTTCAATTTTTAATTATCCAATTTTGAACGCTTTTCATTAGAAATAATTGAACTTTAATTCCTTAGAATATATTTTGAACGTTTTCAAATTATCCTACTTTCGAAATTTTAATCTGAAATCATTCAATTTCGAGGTTCTTCAACTAAAATTAAAATTCTTTAATTTTAAACGCCTTTATTCAGAAATGTTAAAAGTTAAATTTCTTCACTTTTAATTTGAAATGTTGCCCTTTTTCCTCAATTTTACTGAATTGAAACTTGTTTGATTTGGAACGTTTTCAATTCAAAATACTTCAATATATTTTTTTTTAAATAATTGTTTCAAACATTATTTCAACTCTTAACATTTACAAATTTGTTTGATTATGGATTTTTAAATTGTTTATGTTTTTAGTGTTAGGAAATTCGCGCGCGTGCTTTTACTATTAGTTATTAAAAATGATATCGATAAAAAAAATTAGTAGCATTGGTTCAACTAAAATTATTCTTCGGCTGAAAGGATTAAGAAAGCATGAAAAGTGTTTTTTGTAACTTAAAAAAAATTTCGAATGGGTTATTAAACATTTTAGCAACATTTTTTCGTTGAAAAATTCAAGCATTTTTTAAATCTAGTATTATCTCAGGTAAATAAAATAATTCACTTTTGATTTTTGATTTTAATGGCAGGGTTTTTTCGCTGCATCGAAACCCGAACAAAAATATTGAAAAGTTGAAAATTGACAAAATGACGACCGATTTTCTGAACAAAGGAAAAGTTGCGCTTATTCAAAAATGTGCGAGATAGGGAAAAAAGTCCATAAGTAAAAATGTTTCTCTCAAACGGCTCTAGCACAAGTTGCTTTTTCATCAGTTTATGTTTTGCACAAAACGATTTTTGAAAAAATGTATATTTTTGAACATCTCAAAAGAAGGTAACAAAAAATTGAAGAAAGGCATAAGAACCTTATTTTATGTTTAGACCTTTTTCCCTATCTCGCATATAGAATTTTGAGAAATAAAATTGTTGTTTCCAGAAAAAAGGTCATCATTTTCTTAATTTTCGACTTATTTTTCTGATTCCGAAACAATAAGAAAAAGTTAATTATATTATTCATTCTGCAAAATAATGGATTATTAGACCAAATGGTCGTTAAAAAAAATAACTTTTTGGCACAAACTTTTCTAGGTTTCATTCTTTCTTAAAAATTTGAGCCTAACTGCTTCTTCTTTTAATTTCAAAGGATTTCAAATTTTATAAATTTCAAATTTCAAACTGTATGCATTTCAACGTTTTAGTTTAAAGTTGCACAAATTATCTTTGTTCTAATTTAGAACTTTTGCAGTCTCAAACTAAATAGTACTATTTAAAACTAATAATACCGTAATAACGAAAATAACAACAAGGTCTAATTTTCCATATTTTTCAGTGATTCAAATCTTCATCGGCCTCAACGCCTCTCAAGATGATGAACTTCTTCAGAAAATTCATCCCAGGTTCAAATTCACCATCAGAATCGTCATCCTGCGACGAGATAACAAACCACTCAAGTGACAACAAAGTAGACATTTTTTTCTTTAATTTCCTGACTCGAGAATGGGCCGAAAGTATCCCAGGCTCCCTCACCATCGAAAAATTTGGAAAACCCGAAAGGTCATTCATCATAATAAAAACAGAGGTATATTCCTACAATTTCATCCGGAAAATAACTCGAGATTTTGATTTAATCCCCAAAGACGAAAAAACATGGATGCTTCGAGTTTCACTACAAACTAAAAATTTGGAATACAAAGAACGTAACATGATAGCTTGTAGATTTTCGACTGCGGAAACAGCAAGATCATTCAATACTTCAATAAAATACATTCAAGTTGGAGACACAACAGGTTTTGAAAATTTGACTTTTCGATTAGATATCATTAGAAGAGTACACGAGCGAGAAGTTTTGGAAAAAGAAGCTGCTTTGTTTGCGAATTTTCCATCTTGGGATGATTTAATTAATGGAAAATACTATCAAAGTTTTTATAATAAGGGAGATTCTTTTCGATGTACAGCTGAGGTTCGCGAATTTGATTACGGTTCCAAAAAATGGAGTAACATTTTCTTAGGGGTAGTGAAAATTGAGAATTTGAAAAATACTGGGCAAACGGTTCTCACAATCATAGAAAATGAAGACTTTTTGAGACACGAAATAACTTTAGATATCGAATTAATCGCTATTGATGATAGAACCTGGATGTGGAGGGGGTATAAAAAATGTGAAAAAGATGTGAAAAGTCTTTTGATTGGATGTCGATTTATAAGTATAAAAGTGGCGAGAAGTTTTATGGAAGCTGTGATTAAAGCTCAAGTTCATGCACCTTCAAGATGTGCTTTTCGAGATGAGTACATGAGTGCAATTTTCAAAAAGGAATTCGAACTTATTCTGGAAGAAAATCAAATAGCCTTGGAAACAAATTTTCCAGGGGAATATGAAATTACTGACTTAGAGGATGAACAAATCCCAGACTTGGAAGATGCTTGTCTTCCCAGTACGTCGAAAGAAGATTCTCTGGAGAGAGAATTGACAGAAAGCTTGAGTAAATTCCCAAAAACAGTTTCTTCTATTTCCCTCTCTTCTTTTTCTATTTCTTCCGAAAAAAGTTCTTCAAACGATCAATCAAAAATGGAAATTTTGGGCGAGTTCAAAGCTGAGTTTTTTGGTTTTGATTCCTTTACAAAAAAGTGGAAAGACAACGGTAAAGGGATGATGAAGATACTAAGGAATGTAGAAGTACCGAAAATAATTATTGCAATCAAACCTGATGAATCGGAGGAGAAAATTGTTTCTAAAATAACTTCAGATTTTCAGTTGACAGAAAAGGGTCCCAGAATTTTCTTCTGGAGAACTAATATCAAGGACGTGAAAGATTCTTTGTTGGCGATCCGATTCGAAAATCGAGAAATTGCTGAAGAGTTTAAAAATGCAGTGAAAACTATTCAAGATATTTATGCATCTGAACTTCCGAGCGATGAATTCGAATTGGAAATTTTGAAAAAATTGTACGAGGCAGAGACAGAAGAAAACTCGATAGCTTGGGAAACTGATTTTCCTTCTCATGTGGATCTTGCTTGGCTTGGTGCATCGAATATATCAAAATTGAGAGACAATACTGAAATTTGTGAAACGAGATTTAGTAAAGGGGCACTTTTTGCTTCTAAAGCTGATTTGTATAAATTTGATAATAATTCTAAAGAGTGGAAAAGAGTGACTGCACTTCCAGGGTTTGTTGCAATTAAAAGAAAACGATTTCAGGAGTTTCAGAAAACAATTATTTATGCTGTTTCGGATGAATTTAAAGGGAGGATTGTTGTAAAGTGTGAAATAGGGAGTAATTTAGAATTGAAGTTGAAAAATAAGACAACCTGGATTTTTAGAGGGTATGTGGAAATTGAGAATGGAGATTTGGAGAGTTTTTTGGTTGCGTCTCGATTTCCAAATTCGGAAACGGCGAAGAGTTTCAAAAAAATGGTAGAGGAGGTGCAGCAACATTCTCCTTGGAGGTGTTTCGTTCGTGATCAATTTTTAGCACAGATTTTGAAAAAGGAGAGTGAAAGTGTGCTTGAGGAAAATGAAATTGCTTCGAATTCGAATCTTCGTGAAGACTTGGAAGAAGTTGAGAATGAAAGCAATAATGTTGATTGGAAGTTGGGTCCGCATCCTGAAATAAAACCTGCCTAATTATACTTAATTAATTCAATATCTAGGTTTACAAACACGATGGAAAATATGTACAAAAATATGAAGAAATTGTATTGTACAGATATGTATAATTTTATATTTAATTATAGTATTACAAGTTATTTTTCGTATTTTTTCATTTTAGTCTTGGAAGTCCTTTTCGGAAATACTTGAGACTGATAACAAACTGAAAAATGGTAAATAATAAAGCTGTAAACTCTCAAATTTTGACGATACTATTATAGAAGCGAATTAAATGAAAAAAAAAACATGTTAATTAATTAGCTATGCAAAAAAAAAATTACCAAGCAGAAATTCATTTAGTTGATGATTAATCATTTTAGTTGAAAACCCTTTCTTTTGATCAAGAAAATTAATTGTTTTAACTGAAAACTTAACTTGTATACATGTTTGGTTCAAACTTTATCTCCTTAAGTCGAAAATTCAAATATTTGGTTTAAAACTCCTGTATTTTATTGAACATTCAAATTTTTTGGGAGAATATTTAATTTTTTGGTGACTAATTCATCTTTCTGGTTGGAAATTCCTTGAAAAATTAAAATATGTGGTGAAAAATGTATGTACTTTGTCAAAAATTCATCTTATTGTTTGAAAATTCATCTTTTTGGTGGAAAATGAGTTTTTTTTTTATTCAAAATTAATTTTTTTTAACTGGAAATTTAACTATTCTATTTTTAGTTGGCAATTCATCTACTTTAGGTTAAAATTGATCTATTTGTTGAAAATTCGTATTTTCGGTAGAAGAGTAGGTACTCTCATTAAAGGAAATTTCATCTTTTGGGTTAAAAATTAATTTCTTTGGCTGAAGATTTAACTGTTTTGTTGAACATTCGTTTGTTTTTTGGTTGAAAATTTATGTGACTAACCGAAAATTATCCTACTTCATTTTTGGTAGAAAATTTATCTTCTTAGTTTAAAATTCATGTATTTGGTTGAAACGAAAAATTTTTTATTCCAAGATTCATCATTTTAGTTGAAAATTCACTTTGACTATTCCATTTTTTGTGAAAAATTTACCTTTTTTGATAGAAATGTTATCATTTTCGTTTAAAAGTTATCTGTTTTGTAGACAATTTAACAATTATGTTTTCTAAAGAATTCATTTCTTTGGCTGAAAACAAAACTGTTTGGTGGAAAATTCATTTTTTTTTTCTTGATAGAAAATGCATGAAAAAATTCGTTCATTCATGAAAAAAACACTATTTGGTGAAAATTTCATATTTTTTTTAAAAATTCATCATTGTGAATAAAAATTAACTTCTTTGGTTGAAAATTGATTTTTTCAACTGCAGATATAACTCGACGCTTGATTAATTTTCGCTTGAAACTGTATATTTTTAGTTGAAAATTAATTAATTATGCTGAAAACTCTTTTTTTTAAATTTACTTCTCTAGCTGCAAATTGAAATATTATATTTTTGGTTTGTAAATTTATCTTTTTTAGTTTAAGATTGAATTATTTTGTTGATAATTCATTTTTTCGTTGAAAATTGATTGTCGTAAATAAAAATTCAATTGTTCTATTTTTGATTAAAAAATCTTTTTTTTGAAACATTTTTTTTCTGCCCTTTTAACTATTCTAATTTTTGTTGAAAATTTATTTTTTTAGATAAAAATTCATCTATTTTGTCTAAAATGTGTCTTTTTTGGTAGACAATGAATCTTGGGTTGAAAATTCAACTATTTGGTTATAAATTCATAATTTTGGTTGAAGATTTATCATTTTAGTTGAAAATTCATTTCTTTGGTTGAAAATTTATCTTTTTGACTTGAAAACACAACTAGAAAGTGTTTTAAAAATATTTAGAAACAAAATTTATTTTGCATTAACATTATTAATATTCTAGATGTATGGTTGGTTTTATACATAGAAGAATTTAGAAATTGGGATATTGTAGCAACCCTGAATAAGGCACTGTTTAATTCCAATTTGAAGCGATGCATTTTCCCGCGAAATTTAAATACTGTAATTATATTATTTAAGTAAAAAATAAGATTGCTTAAATCCTAATTCAAAATGCTCATAAATGCTCATTAAATTCTCAAAGCATATAAAGGTCGAGAATATTCCCGAGCATATTCTCATGCAGGTGAGAATTTCTCCGAGTACTTAAATTCTTTAGAACACTAGGTGTGATTACATTTTTTAAATTCGGAAAATTTTTGCTTGGTAATTTATTTAGAAGTGTCTATTCATACCAAAATCGCGGTAAAAAAAAACATTTTCCAGAGAGACTAAGAGTTTTTTAAAGTTTAATTTTGTAAAGTTTTTTTAACATATTCAGGTTTCACTAATTTTTTAATTTATCAAGTTATTCAATTTTTCAAATAAATTATTCAGTTTTTTTTTTAGAAGTTTTTTCAGTAGAATTTTTTGTTCATTATGTTTTGTTAAAATCACGTATAACCGGGAGTTTTAAAAGTTTCACATTTTTTAGACGAATTTTTTAAAGATTTCGTAATTATGTAATTTCTGGAATTTAATTACTTTTGGAATATTTCATAGTTTCGTTGATGAATATTTTCGGTAATTGCTTTTTTGTTACCTTAAAAATTATTTCATCCCGATTATAAATTTCGGAAAATTATGATAAATTTTAAGAAAATTCAGTTACACATTTTGAAATTCTCAGTTACAATTACGGAATTTCTGAGACATTCTATTTGTAAATTCCGAAACTTCTAATTAAAAATGTTTACATTTCGACGAATAATGTTATATTTGATTACTAAAAGAGAAAAAAAAAAATTTCAATCGTACTGTTTCAAAGTATAATGTCCAATGAAAGTCTTAATTGTCGATATATTTTTTTGATAAATAGGTTTCAAATTTAACAATATTTAAATGAAAATTGTTTCAACAATAAAAAATGGTAAACAAAAGCATTCATCTTTTAAAAAATATCAAATGTTTGAATTTTTCAAGTTTTCTGTTTTAAAAATAGTTCAAAATTCAAATCTTTTATAATTATATCATATCATTTATAATTATATTATATAATTATAATACAAAAGATACAAGTATGGGAAGGAATTAATTTAAAATTAAATAACGGTACATGAAATTGAAATTTTATCTTGTGTAACTAGAATTGATTTTTAATTGCAGAATCGATTACAATTCAATTTAAATTAATTAGAATTCCACGTAAATGATCAAGAATTCTTTTTGAATTTTCAGATGTCAGTTTTGAATTTGCTAGGATTTAACTGTAATTAACTTGAATTTCAGGATATCTATTTATATGAACTATAAATCATTTTCAATTAACTGGAATTTTGACTAATTTGGCTGAATTCAACTGAAATTGGAATTTACTAAATTATATTTAAACCAACAAGAAATTCGTATACATTATTAGAATTCAATTTTTTTTAATACTTAAAGCATTCATCCCTTAAAAATATTTTTAAACAAAATGAAAATGTTCTCTGTTTTGAAAATAGTTCTAAATAGAAATCTTATCCCAAATAATAAGAATTCATATAAAAAAGATTCGATTTTGGGAAAGAATTGAATTGTAATTGCACAACATAAAAAAATTGAAATTTTGGGACTTTGCGAGATGTTAAATTTACAAAAAATGAACCTTAACAAAATTTCAAAATTCAGGGAATCCTAGTTCAAAATGCATTTAAACTACAAGCTTCTCTCATTTGAAAATAATGCAAGTTGATGAGTTTTAATTTTTAGAAAGAAATATTTCTTGTGTAGATCAATTCTTTAATGGAAGAATAATTTAAATATGGACGTCCGTGAAATTGGAAGTGAACTTTTTTGCAAATGATATAAAGTACATAGAAATTCATGGGAATTAAAAATACTTGCAAATTATACTTATCGCGATTAGAAGAAATTTATTAGTTTTTTGGAATTATTGAAATAAAAATTAGTTTTGAAAGATTTGATTCATCTTTTCAAATATTTATAATCGAAATCTCATCAGGTCAATTTTTGTCATTTTTTTATAATTTGACAGTTGAGTTTTTTTCAATAAAAACATTTCGATTAATATTTCAATTGGGTTAAAGTGGGGTAGACTTATTTTTTAACATTTATCACATTATGAAAGGGAATAACTTTTTTATTTTTAACATTATTATTCAATTGGAAGGGAGGAAATATCGGTATTTAATTTTTTTTCTGAATTGGAAGAGGGATTTATTTTTTATTTTAAAGGTTGTGTTAATATTTTAAATGAATCGAAGAGAGAAAAATAAGTAATTTTCACATTTTTCTCAAGATAATGGTTGCACGCATAAAGAAATTGAAACGTGCATGTGCAGAAATTCAAGTATTTCATTATAAGCAAAAATGTTCATTCTAACAATTAATTCATTCATTTCATGTAGCAGTTTTTCCTGCTTCCACCACGCTTAATCTGTTCTTGTATATTTTTTCAATTTCTAATTTTCCTTTCGACTTGAACATCTTTTTCGTATAAGTTTTCCCTTCTATTGCCACGATTTCGCCATGTAATTTTTGAGAGCTGGCAAAGACAACAATGCGCCATCACGTCGTGATTCTACGTGCCGCGCAGAAGTATCACTTTACGGAAAATAAATGCAACATTGACACATCTTTACTCATTAAAGATGTTTTCAAATTAATTATGTTTTAATACGCACACTTTATTATAGTTATATCATTTGACTCTGAATGATAATACACCAGACTATTGGTTTATAGGACAGTGTCAAGTTTTGCCTGCAAATATCCTTGTTCATAAATTGCGAGTGTCGAAACGTAGAGAGTCAGGGCCGCCTAACCATTTCCATGATATAATGCAATATACTCGACTGAGTACTCGTGCACTGCGTCCCTTCCGCACCCTCGCAACCATCCTGCGCGCTGAGAGACAGCGTGGGCCAGTAATTCTAGGAAATCATAAACCGCGCATTCATGAACTGGAAGTCGGATGTATATGCATTTTTTTATTACGTATTTTATACTTTCCTATACGTTTGTAGGTAAAAATAAAAAATGTTAATCTCATGTATAACTTCACTTTATTTAATAAATGAATAATAGCGTTTTGGAGGAAATATATGTTATTGCGTTCTACGTATGTTCTTTTCGGTAATCAAAAATATTTTATGCAGAGGGTGATGACTTTCAAAAAGTTCAAAATACGTCAAAGTCACATAGCTTTGGATTGGCCTATATGCAGGCCCGGCAGAACAGGTGGGTACGGTGGGTAGTACTAACTACATGGAATCTCGGACGGTGGATAATTACGCACCTGGAAATTCGAGCGAAAAAACATGCATTTGGGTTTTGATCCATTTTCATAATATGCGCGCGTAAAGACCAAATCCGATCTGACCCAATCAGATCGCAGTAGACGATAGAGCAGGCAGGTGTTTGTGCAGGTTATTGTAAAAGAAAAGTTTAGGTAGTGGTTTCTTTTTTCAACACATTAGAGCGATTTATTATTGGTGAAACAGAAGACGTAAAAAAAATCATCAAATCTTAAAAGGGGGATTTTAACGAATTCAGATTATCAAGTGATAGAGATGTGGCATTGGTTTTGATGAAACGTAAGGATGTAAGACCAGAATCTTTAAAAGATGTCGTGCAATTTATGAAGGAAAACGTTTGGTGTCAAGAACTCATTCCTGAATATTGGAGATTCATTGAATTATTCATAACCATTCCTGGGTCATCTTGCTCCAATGAGAGAAGTTTTTCTGTTTTACGTAGAGTGAAAAATTGCTTGCGATCGACTATGGCACAAAACCGACTGAACCATGTCGCGATTTTGATGGATGAATTTGTCTGTAAAAATTCGAAACGGACTTCTGTTTTTGCACTTCGAACATGAATGATTTACAATTTTGATATCGCGATAAAACGATTGTTTATTTTCTGAAATAACTATACAAAATAAAAAAATGATAAATGTTACGTTTACGTCAAGTTTTTTTTCGAAATTATGAAATATTTAATTATCCTTAAAGGGGCGTGTTCAGTATTGGAAACCTGATCAGACGTGGAGGAGAGTCGTTTACCCTTATTATTCTGAAACGCTTTGAAATTGATGGATATTTGCCTAATGGTGTTTCCCGGACTTCTTCTGGAGTCATTTCTCTAATCTCGCCGCTATCCATGTTTATTGTTAACCGTTTTCTATAGCCAGTTCTTGTTGGAAAAATTCCACGAAGTTTTTTATTACCCTCCAGTATTGCAAAAACGTCACCATCGGACGTTGATAATACAGTTTGTTCTTCGGTTGGCATTGGGAGAAGGACATTATTATCTCCTATCATATAAATTGGCTTATCGCGAGGAAAAGTGTATCTTCGTATTTCAAATTGCCGGAACTCATTCGTGCGGGGAATAAGCCGAATAAATCTAAGTTCTTCAAGTTTATATCCAAGTATCTTCACAGGAAAATAACTGGCATGAGGAGACCTGGACCTGCTGCGAAGAGTAGGCTCGGCAGGAGGCGAAGACCTGTTCGAAGGACCTGGAGAATGAGATCTGGCAGGTGGACGAGACCTTTTCGGAGATTGATGTATGTCAGGGGAATCATGAATTCTGGTACGCGAATCACTAGGCCCAGGGTTTGAAGTCTGCGAACTCAACTCTGCAACAAGAAAGAGAGCTTTATATTTGTGGAGCATTCTAATAGCAATCTATTTAGATTATCAAATTTCCCAATTAGGAAAAGAAAACAATCCAAAATATTCAGAAACATTTATAAAAATCGCCGAAATTCAAATTATTCTTTTTTTTTTAATTTTCCAATAAATAGAAAGATTTCTTACAATGAAATTCAGGTAAAAATATGTAAACTCAATTTGAAGAAATCTTAAATTATTCATAAGCAAACCCTGCAGATTGGAAAGAATCATGAGTTTACAGTCTCTGTTTAAAATGTTTAAAATTAGGATTCAAAAGAATTCTATTTTAACATGAATGATTTTTGCAAAATAAACAAAAAAAGATTCCTAAAGTCATTAGAGACAAAAATAACATAATAAAAAAAAGGGAGAAAAAGGAAAAAGTCAACCAAAAACCAGCCTCTCATTTTTTCCTTTCTCCGTCCTTGTTATAGTACGAGGGAACCAACATGTTTCGAGGCCAATTTAGACCTCCTCATCAGGGATTATTTATAGGGAATAACTAAAGGTATTTAAAAAGTTAATATACCTGTAAAGAACAAATTTTTCATTTGATGTGAAATATAAATTAATTACGTTCAATGTAAACAACATTATTTATTGAGAAATTGATTGTTTAATAGAAAAGAATTCTTTGTATTATCTAATCAAAGAAAATTACTTTAACCAATAAATTACTCTATTCCATACTTTGTTATATCTTGAGAGGTCCCTTTTTAAATTGATAGCCTTGTTACCCTCTCTTTTTATAAGCCATGAATTCTCTCTTTTTCTGATTTTTTTCATGATAAAGAATTTTAATGTCATTCCAATTAAAGTCGTGACCATGTGTATGTGTAATCTTATGTTTCGAAAGGACTGAGTGATATCTAGGACTTCTGGGGAAATTATTCTCATGTTCATTTTTTCTAAGTCTAAGTGCCCCTTGTGTCTGTCCTATATAACTTGCATTGTAATCTTTACAATTAATTTTGCAAACAACACATTTTTTGTCGAGGTTTTTATATCTATCTTTCCCCAATTTTACAATCATATTGCTCTTAAAAGGAACTCTATGAATACTATGTAAAACCTAATTTTCCCAACATTGATTTCAAAATCTTCGAGATTTTACCAAAATATGGAAGAACAACAGTATTAAATGTATTAAAACCATCTCTATTTATTATATTTTGATCATTATTTTTGTTTTTATTATAATTTATTCTGTTATGCGCCTGTTTTTCAATGAGTTCAAAAGGGTAATGGTTAAGAAAAAGAATTTGTTTACATAGTTCGATATTTTTTTCATGGAAAACTGGATGTGATAATTTGAGGGCTCTATCAATCAAAATTTTAATGATTGCTATCTTATTTTGAATATAGTTATTTGAGAGAAACTAGGTGTTCTACCTGAACAAATCTTTTTTTTATGCCAGTCAGTAATAATATGACTTTTATCGGTTTTAATTAAAGCCAAATCTAGAAAATTTAATTTTTTCCAGTTTCAATTTCAACAGCAAATTGTAGTCTTGGGCGTATACTATTAAAAGCATTGAGAAGAGTGTTAACATTATTTTTATGTACACTAAGTACTGCATCATCAGCATATCTTGCATAAAAATCAATATTAAAATCAATTTTTTGGAAAACTTCATTCTCCAAATCCTCCATGAAAATTTCAGCTAAAATAGGTGACAAAACTGATCCTATAGGAGTTCCAAACATCTGGATATAAAAGTTATTATTAAATTTGAAATATACTCAATGAAAAACATATTTTATAGCATCAAGGAATTGATTTTTCGGAATTTTGGTATGAATTTTAATCAAGTCCCAACGTTTTTGTATGACAATTTCAAGTCTTTCATAAGGGATATTTGGAAACATAGCTATTACATCAAAAGAGACAAATATGTGCTCCAGCGGTATTATTACGTTGTCAATTAGTTTTAAGTAGACATGACTATTTTCAATTGATGTTTTTAAGATTACCATTGATTTTTTAATAATCTGACTCAATAATTCTGCCAATTTTCTAGTTGGAGAACCTATTGTTGAAATAACTGGTCGTAGCGGCTAATCAGCTTTGTGAGCTTTAACAAGGAGGCTAATGAGAGATTAGTATTTATTAGTTCTCATTCTGTCTGAAATTTTAAAAGTCCCTTTTTAAAGCATTTCGGTGGAATTATTAAGAATCAATTGAAAATTATCTTCATCATTAAAGATATGCAGCATTTTTTGAACATAGACAGCCCTATGAAGCACTACTGTATTACTTCCTTTGTCTGATTTTGTGATCATTCATTCTGGATGATTTTTTAATAAAATTTTTGTTCCAATTGAACGTTCATCACTACCTTTTCTAACAAAGTTTTTGAATTATCATTTTTTAAAATATCATTAGATAAACTCAAAAAATGTGATCTAAATTCAACATTTTTATTCTCAGGTATGTATCAATCGTATGTCAGGTGTCCATCTGTCCTCCGGTTTCCCCGTAGGATAAGATAGAATCATATAGGATTATATAAAATCAGATATAATAAGATAGAACCGGATAGAATAGGATAGGGACGGGTCGGATAAGAAAGAATCATATCGGACAGGAAAGGATCCGATAGGACCAAGTCGAAAGATTTTTCCACTCATTTCCTTAGTCTCAATAAAATATTTAAAAACTTTCCTAGAAAAAGAAGTTTGACTTTATAAATCATTCAATGCTCAGAGAAGTCCAAAATTAAAAACGAATCCAAGACGGCAGTCAGCATCTTGGAAAAAGCCCAAGATGGCTCACAGGAAACTTTGAAAAAATCAATGAGTTTCCAAATGCTGAAACGGATACTGTTTAATTTTTTAAATAAATTAAGTTGCTCAACTTTTTACAATCAAATTATTCTAAAATTGTGAAGATTGCACTAAAAGAGATGGAGCCAGATACCTTCATAATTACCTTCTTTCAAATGTTACTTTTGCGGAATTCATTATGAATTTTATTATTTTATTAGCTTTACGAAATTCCAAAAGCAGACCGAGAATTCAAAATCATCCATCTTATAAACACCCTGTAAATATTCCAGATATTCGGATAATCGGACAAATTATAATTTGCGGAAAGTTTACAAATCTTCTTAAAATTATAGACATATTGTATTATTATATTCACCAATATAATTGAGGATAACCGCCAAGAATAATACAAGAGTAGAAAAAATCCTCATCTTTTCGAATTAGGAGAAAAACTGATGAATGTATTAGTAAAGAACTTTATTAACAATGTAATTGAAGAACATTCTGATTTATTAGTATATATGATACATGTATCCTGCAGTCGCTATCTCTTGGATTGTAGGCATCAAGGTTGTCCTTATCGGATATTTACATTTCATTAAGACTCTTTCTCAAGAGGAAAAATGTGAAAAATTTCGGATTTGAACAGCGAATTTCGGAAACAAAACCAGAATTCTGAATTTAAACAGTGATTTTGTTAAATATCCTTTTTATAAATCATAATAAAATTATTTGTCGAAATTCCCATTCCATCACCAGAATTCCTTGTAACAAGTCAAATCATAATTCTTTACGAATATTCCCTGTTCGGAAATGAAAATCATACTTTTTGACGGAAATTGTCTGACTCAAAGTCTAAATTTTCTACTATCATTCAAAAATATAGTAACCCACTTTTTCTAAAATTTGTGAGAAGTTTAAAATTGCGGCGAATTCTTACTTGAAACAGGGATTTTTTGGTAGATCCACCTTCTAAAAAAGAATTTAAATTCTTTTCCAATAATTTCCGCTTTATTACAAAAATTCTCTGTTCCAAATGAAATTATAATTACTCACAAGAATTTCCTGCTCGGAAATGAAAATTATAATTCTTTACGAAAATTTCCTGTCTCAAAGTCCAAATTATAATTATTTACGGAACTTCCCTTTTCTAAAAATGTATTGCCAAAAATTCCATATTCCAAGTCAGAATGAGATTTATTTAAAAAATTGTATTTTTTTATTCAGAAATATAACATCTTCCTTTTCTGGAATTTGGACGAGGGAAGTTTACGTGTAAGTTTTTAAATTCAAACTTATTCTGATTTGGGACAAGGAATTTTCAAAATCTGATGAATTCTGACTTGGAACAGTGACTGTTTTCGTAAACTTCCTTCTTATAAATCAGAATTGAAATTATTTTCAAAATTTTCTCGTTCTATGTAAGAAATTACTTGTTTTGAGACAAAATAATAATTTTTTACGAAATTCGCTGTTCCAAAGTCAAAATTATATATATATTTATTTATTTAAACAATTTTCTATTGTCATTCAGAAATATAGTAACTCTTTTCCCAAACGTTTGAAGAAAAAGTTTCAATTTTTGACAAATTCTGACACCGAAATGGGACTTTTTATTTAAATCAATTTTAATATGCTGATTGGTGCATAAGCACTATCATTTGGTACCGCAAAAAGGCACAAGCGCCAAAGTTTTATTTTTTTCTGAACTTCAGTTCGGGGAATTTTTTTGTTTTTAACATTGTGGTAAATATTCTGAATGAGTCGATGAGTCGTTATCAAATAATTATATAAATGTACAGATGTCTTGAAATTAATTAGGTTTTAATACTTAACGCACACTTATGTTACTTTATTATTAATTTATATCTATTTAAAAACCTTGAGCAGTCATATCAGCTCACTGTGAATAAAAAAGGGGCCATCCATAAATTACGTAACACTTGGATGGGGGGGGGGGGGGATTAAGCTTAGGCTA
>CAKNXH010000247.1:55618-112290 GCA_932178445.1 Andricus quercusramuli | reverse complement strand
CCCCCCCCCCCCCCCCCCCCCCCCCCCCCCCCCCCCCCCCAATTTTGCCGGTAACTTGCGTTACGTAATTTAGGGAATGACCTTAAGGGACCATACTTGAATTACGTAACAGCTCAAGGGGGGAGGGGGGTCGAGAAATTTTGTTGTAGGTAATTTTGGAATACTCGCAAAAACTTCTTCCTGAAGATTCTGTTTTAGTTATAAATTTTATTATTTGGTTGACAATTGAACAATTTTCTTAAAAAGACATCATTTTTTCTTGCGAGGTTAACTGTTCTGTTAAAACTTCGTCTTCTTGGGTTGAAAATTCAACTCTTTTCGTATAATATTAATCTTGCATTTAGAATTCATATTTTGTTGCTGATAAGTCAACAGAAATCTTTTTTGGATGAAAAATATTTTTTTTTTCTGAAATTTTGCCTTTTTAATCTAAAAGTTCATATTCTTTTAGTAGAAATATTGCATCTTTCTTGAATAAAAATGCAACTGTTTTGTTGAAAATTCAACTATTTCCTATTAGAAAATTTACTTGTTGTTTAAAATTTGTTTTTTTCTTTAGAAAAGTGTATTGAAATCTTTTTGGATGAACATTCAACCATTTTTTTGGGAGATTTGTCTTTTTGATTTGAAAATTCACCTGTTTTAGTATAATTTTCATTTTTCTTGGACAATGCAACTGTTTGGTTGCAAATTTAGCAATATTGTCAAAAAGTCATACTTTTTGGTTAAAAATTCGACTATTTAGCAGAAAATTAACTTATAATTTACAATTGTTATTTTGGTGTTGGAAAGTAAACTGGAATCTTCTTTGCATGAAATTTTAACTATTTTGTTGAATTTTTTTTTAATTCATTTGTTTTAAAAGAAATATTTCGTGTTTCTTGAATAAAAATGCAACTGTCGGTTGAAAATTCAACTCTTTTTTGAAAATTTATCTTTCTGATTTCAAAATTCACCTGCTTTAGCAGAAATTACATCTTTCTTGGATGAAAATGCAACTGTTTGATTTAAAATTCAACAATTTCGTTGAAAAGTTATACTTTTTGGTTGAAAAATCTGCTGTTTTGTTGAAAATTGAATTATTTATTAGAAAATTTACTTTTAGGTTAAATTTAATATCTTCGTGTTGAGAAGAAAACTGAAATCTTTTCTGAATGAAAATTCAACTATTTTTTTGTTGTTGAAAATTTGTTTTTATTTTTAATTAAAAATTCATCTGTTTTAAGAAAAACTTCATCTTTCTTGGATAAAAATGCAACTGTTTGGTTGAAAATAAAACTATTTTATTAAAAAGTCATACTTTTGTTTTAAAATTCTACTGTTTTGTTGAATATTCAACTACTTCGTTGAAAATTTACTTTTTGTTCAAAATTCATATTTTGGTGTTAAAAAATAAACTGAAAGCTTCTCTGGGAGAAAGATCAAATTAAAAAAAGGTGTCCTTCTTTATTAAAAATTCATCTGTTTTAGTACAAATTTCATCTTTCTTGGATGAAAATTCAACTGTTTGGTAGAGAATTTAACTATTTCGTTAAGAATTCATCCCATCTGGTTGAACGAATACGTCTTCTCGGATGAAAAATTCAATTTCGTTCTTAGAAACTTATTTTTTATTGAAAAATTCATATTTTGATCTTGAAAAGTCAGCTGGAATCTTCTCTGGATGAAAATTCAACTATCTTTTTAAATGGAAAATTAATTGTTTCAAGAGGAATTTCAATTTTTTTAAATAACACTGCAACTATTGGGTAGAGAATTCAACAATTTTGTTGAAAAGTCATCCTTTTTGGGTAAAAATTCGTCTTTTTGGATTAGAAATTCAATTTTTCCGTCAGAAACTTATTTCTTGGTTAAAAACTCATATTTTGATCCTGAAAAGTAAACTAAAATTTTTATTAACAGAAAATTCAACTTTCATTTGGTGGAATCAGTTTGTTATGAAACCATTTTTTTAAGAGTTATATTCTTAGTTGAAAATCTATCTCTTTAGTTGAAAGTTTATCTATTGTGTTAGAAATTAATCTTTTTGAATTGAAAATTCAACTACATGAGTAAAAGTTAAACTACATTGTTAAAAATTTAATGTCTCTGGTTAGAAACATAACTGTATAGAAAAAAAGTATTTTTTTTTTAAATTGATTTTTCAACTGGAAATGTAACTTTTCCATTTTTTTAAGATTGAGCTTTTTCAGATGAAAATTCTCCTTTTTTGGCGAAAAGAAATAATTTTCTTGGTTCAAAATTTCATTTTTGTTGGGTAAAAATGCGTCAGTATCGTGGAAAAATTTTTCTTTGCTGAAGTCATATATTTGTCTGTAAATTCAATTTCTGTAGAGAAAATTCGTCTTTTGGCTTGAAGGCTCAACAATTTAGGTAACATTTTCTTTCTTTCGTGAAAAATCTTTATTTGTTGAAAATTCGTCTTTTTGGTTTCAAAAAACTTTTTGTTTTTTGTATAAGTTTCATTTTTTTTGATTGAAATATAAAGTATGGCACTTTTAGTTGGGAATTTACATATTTATGTTGAAAATGCAACTATTATGTTGAAAATTGGATCATTTTGTTAAAAATTCAAGTATTTCGTTAAAAAGCCATCTTTATAGAAGAAAAGAAATTTTTGGTTTAAAATAACTTAGGGTAGCGTGGTCCGAAACCGACCGCCTAAGCGGCAAATGAAATTAAAGTGACTCAAATTAATTCTTTTCACAAACCAAATTTCGATTTTTTAAGGTAAACATTATTCTAAGTTTTGAGCAGCTTGACGAGGTTTTCGGGTACTGTTTGTTGTGAGATATCGAGATCGTAGTGAAAACCTGCACTTTGGTCATTCTCGAAAATCGTGTTCCGAAACCAACCTCCCCATGGTCTGAAACCGACCCCCTATTTTTTCGCTGCGAATCAAGGGAAAAGACTGAATTGGCATTTCTTTTGCAACTTGTTAGAGGAAAAATACGATTTGGGAATGGTTTTTAATTTGATTTAAAAACATTTGAAAGTCTTTTTATGAGAATGCCATCGCAGCAACTGCGTGCTGCAGAATTCGCGGATCTCGTTCTGGCGTTTTACGTTTGAACGATCGTCCCATTTCCTAACAAAACATGTGTAATTACCGTTAGAAGTCATTAAATCAAAGTTTGACCATCAAAAACACGCTAGAAAATATTTGGTGCGCAAAAATATAGGGGTCGGTTTCGGACCACCTTCTGGCGGTCGGTTTCGGACCACCACAACTTTTTCCAAACAATGATTTGTCGTTCACTTACAACAATGAAAGTGATCATAGTTTTATAGCGTGTGTTCAAGTATAGGTCATGAGGAATCAAAACAACCTTCCTTCCGATTTTCAAAGAAACAATAAAGCACTTGAAACTGAAGTTCCATGCAGCTAAAAAATGCATCGAACTGCTTTCAAAACACAAAACGTCGCGTAACCATAAAATGAAATTAGAGAAAAGATAGCTTCCTACCTTTAAATTAGCTGTGCTGTAAGAGCTTTCAAATCCTACCACCGATAGTTTGGGTGGCATTACAATGACTGAGAAACATGTGGAGGTCGGTATGGGACCACCGGTCGGTTTCGGACCACGCTACCCTAATAAATTTGAGAATTTTAAATTTTTAACTGAAATAATTTTTCATTCCGTTTATAAAAGATTCTATGTTACAAGTATTTGAAGATTAAAATGCTGGTATTTGAATATTAATGATCACGGAAAATGAAAAATTAGACAAGGAAAAATAAGGGAATTTTGAAAATGAAATATTTAGTTACAGTTTGTTACAGCAGGGAGGGGAGTTTCCGAGAGGGCCTATAATCCGTTACGTAATTTATGGAATGACCCTAAGGGGATCTGTTGAGTATTGGAAACCTTATCAAACGTTGAGGAGAGTCGTTTACCGTTATTATTCTAAAACGCTTTGACATTGGTGGACGATCGCCTAATGGAGTTTCTCGGATTTCTCCTGGAGTCATTTCTCTAACCACGCCGCTCTCCATGTTTATTTTCAACCGTTTTCTATAGCCAGTTCTTCTTGGGAACATTCCACGAAGGTTTCTATTGCCATCCAGTATTGCAAAGACGTCACCGTTGGATGTTGATAATACAGTTTGTTCTTCGGTTGGCATAGGCAGAAGGGAATTATTTTCCCCTATCATATAAATTGGTTTATCTCGAGGAAAACTGTATTTTCGAATTTCGAATCGCTGGAACGGATTCGTGCGGGGAATAAGCCGAATGAATCTAAGTTCTTCAAGTTTATATCCAAGTATCTTGACAGGAGAATAACTGGCATGAGGAGACCTGGACCTGCCACGAAGAGTAGGCTCGGCAGAAGGCGAAGACCTGTTCGAAGGACCTGGAGAATGAGATCTGGCAGGTGGACGAGACCTTTTCGGAGATTGATGTATGTCAGGGGAATGAGAAATTCTGATACGAGGATCACTAGACCCAGGGTTTGAAGTCTGCGAACTCAACTCTGCAAGAAGAAACAGAGCTTTACATTTTCTTCAAGTACACAATCGTATATACCCAAAGATAGAATGTCCTGCAAATTTCAGCCAAATCGGTCATATTTACTCATCACTTTAGGCATTTGATGTTTCACATAAAATTAACACGGGAAAAATTGTGAAAAACCGTTTAATTTACGTAACCTTTTCAGTTTTTAGGGTTTTGTAGTCCCGTCGGGTATGCGTTCATCCACCCGTCAGACTTTTTACCCGATAATAGGATTGGATATAACCGGATGGGATCATATCGAATCTGATAGGATCAGATAGAAATAGATATAATAGGATATGATAGATTTGTATAGGAAATAATCAGATCGGATAGAACAAGATCGGATTGGATGGAATTAGATAAGACCAGACAGGATAAGATAGGATCAGATAGAACCGAATTGGATAGGATCGTATAGGATACAAGAGGACTAGATTGAATCGGACAGAATCAGATATAAGCATATATATAATTGAAAAGGACCAGATATGAGCGGATAGAATAGGATCGGTTAGGATAGGATATGATTTATTACAAATCTTCTTTCATGCCTCAATTTTCTAAGTAATTTAAAATGATTGAAAATGTTCAACAATTTAAATACTATATTCTATAGGTTACGGAACTTTTTTTTTGTAGACTCATGTAATTTTTTCATACAATAATCCAACGCCGACTTTGGAAAGTCATGTTTAATCTCAAAATTCACGGTCCATTTCGTCGAACCTTGATAACTTCTTCTTAACAAACTTGTTTTGGTCTTAATTGAACAACACGTTGATTCAGGAATAGACAATCAATTCATCTTTTAATTGCGATTTTAAGTTTACAGAGTGTTTTTTTATATTTTAAAAAATACTCATTCTGTCGGTTATTTAGTTCTATACTGCCACCCTTTAGTTATCAGCTAATAATGATTAAATATTGTAAAAAATATAATAAATTGTTGTTAATTAAATTAAGAACGCACACACTTGAACAATTTCAGATGTAAACATCATAAATGGAGCAATTTCAATCGCTCTAACTTTTATAATTTCAAATTGAAAGTCTTAATATTTGAACAATTTTCAATGCTTTTTTCTCAATCTCTGGTTTTCTGAATACTCTAAGTTTAAAATGGTTTGAGTTTGAAATGGTTATATTATATTATGATTTATATTTGAAAATTCTTTCATATTGACAGATGAAAACTTACAAATTGGAGAATTTTTTGCTTCCAAGGGGGAGAATTCTTGATGCCAAACAATTTTTTGTTTAGAAGCTTTAACTAATTCAAAAACAGAAAAATGAAGAAAGTAATCAATTACTTAATCGAAGTTTCCAAATTTCCAAATCATTTTCCAATTTTTTTAGTTGAAAGTGAGAAAATGTTAAAATTATCGAATTTTGTTACTCAAAACTTATTTCAAGAAAAATGTCCAGATTGGAAGGTATAAAACTTAAATATTAGAGAATTCTGATTCAAAAAACGAAAAATTACGAAAAAACTAAATTTTTTACGCAGAAGGGTGAAAATTTGTCTTAAAAAAGATTTGCATGTTGAAAGAGATAAGACTTGAAAAATAAAAGATTTATTTACTTTAATGTCCTGTTATAGGAGTGAGCGCTTGGCCTTTCCCTACTACATGCCCCTTACTTTCTCTCTTTTCTCCCAGTCTCATCATCCAGCTTGCTCCTTGTCCACTTCCGTCCAAGATCCACTTTATCCTGTCATCCACACTCTCACCGTCTGTTTTATCCCCCGTACATCTCTCTAAAACATGCCCCCATGATTCTATCTCGTAGTAACAGACTCTACATCTTCTTTCCTCCTCATCCATCCAGTACCTACACTCTCTCATTCCTTCTCCCATCCTAAATCGTATAACGTGGTTCCATTTACTTTCCTTCTTAATATTTCTTAAATATTCTGTTTCTTATTCAGCCTTCACTACTTTATACCACCTGTTATACTTAGACTCCACGATTTTTTTCCATCTTTGCTCCCCCTCCCTTATTATCAATTCATTCTCCAACTCTTGCCATACACTGACATCTGCTCTTATATCGCACACTCTCCTCCTCTGTTGTCTCCCTTTCTCCCACCTTGATCCTTCTGTGTTACCCCTAGTTTCTTTGTTTACTACTTTCCGTAGACAAGCTTGTGCTGCCCTGCTTCCCTCCCACCTCTTTAGTTTCTCCTTAAAGTTCCATGCTCTCTTCGTCTGTCTAATAACCATTTTACGTCTACTTAATTCCTCCTTCAACATATATCCTGTACAGCTCCAGCTCACTCCCATTATTCATCTCAAGAATCTCTCTTGCATACTTTCAACCCTCTTGTGCTCCTTCCATCCCCAGATCTCCACTCCGTAACTTAGGACTGACCACACCAACGCATCAAACATCCATAGTCTCAGCTTCCAGTCATCTTTAAACCTTCTCTTCCCTATACCCCACACCTGCTCATTATTTAGCCGCACATTCTATCCTTCTCCTCACCTGTAGCTCAACCCCTCCTTTCGACTCAAACCAGAAGCCTAGATAAATGAATTCATCAACCTGTTATACTTTCTACCCGTACATCTTCCATCCATATTCTTCCTTTAACCTTCTCTTCCTAAAAATCATAACTTTCGTCTTATTTACATTTACCGTTGAGTCATTAATTCTCACATACTCCTCAAATACTCTCATTATGAGACTCATCCCTCTCTCGACATCCACTAATAATACTATATCGTCTGCATACGTTAAGGAATATACCTTGATATTTCCCACGACCGTTCCCCTTTTTCCTTTCTTCTTCAGTTTCTCCTCTAGATCTGCCAACAAGAGACTGAATAGTAGTGGGCTCAGTGGGCACCCTTGCCTGAGCTCCCTTCCACTCCGGAAAATCTCCCCTTTTTGTTTGCCACCAAGTCTTCATCCACCCCCCTCTCTTTCTTAACCTGCCATAACACCTTCCTGTTTACCGAGTCAAAAGCCGCTTCAAAGTCTACGAATAAGGCCACTAACTTATCTTTCTTCCTCCGGAAGTTCCTATTCACTAGGTAATTCAGTACGTAGATGTTGTCTGCTGTTCCCATACCTTTCTTGAAGCCCGTCTGATTGTGTGGAATAATCCCCTTCTCTTCCACCTCCGCTTCTAATCTCTTCCTAAGAATCTCCGTATATATTTTGTAACCCACCGACATAAGTGTGATTCCCCTATACTCCTCCACCTTCTTGCCATCTCCTTTCTTAATTATCAGTACCACCAACCCTGTCCTTTATTCCTTAGGCCATCCCTCTCCTCTCCACACCTTTTTGCATACCTCTCATATTTCCTTTCTCCATCGAACCTCAAGGCCTCGTTCTCAATATCGACCTCACCTGTTGCCTTGTTTCTTTTAAGGCTCCCTATCGCTCTATTCACTTCCTTCCTACTTATCCCGTCATTGCTATCATTTTCCCCTTCTATTAGCTCCCTCTTTTCACCTAACGCCTTATTTTCCACTCCTCCCAACAGTCACTTTAAGTACGCGGTCCATCCATTTCAATTTCCTCATTGATGACCTTCCTTCCTCCTCGTTCCCTATTGATCATCTCCCATTCCCTCCCTTCCCTGATTGATTTTTCCACCTCTTCCATATACCTACTTTTTTCTAACTGCCTTTTATCACTTAAAAATCTTCATGTTCTCTCTTTCTCCTATTAAAATCCTGTTTCCCTATCTCCCCTTTTCTCCACTTTTTTACATTTTCCTCCATTCTGTCTTTACTCTCCTTGCATTCTGTTTCCCACCATCCCCTCTTTATTCCCTCCTACTCTTCTCTTGGCCTTACCTCTTCTTTTATCCTCTCTGTTAGTTCTTTCAGCTTTTCAAGGCGCGCGTCCACGTCTTCCCCTTCCATTCCTCTAATCTCCTCGCTCTCCATTCTTTCTTTAAATTCTCTCAATTTATCCTCCCCCCATCTAGCCATTTTTACTTTCCTTTCGCCAGTTATTTCCCTTTTTTCGCTATGCTGCTTCCATCCTGAACAATTCAATGTCGCTATTAGCGGAAAGTGTCCTTAGCCTATTTCATTACCTACTTCCACTTTATCCATTCTCTTCCTTATTCTTTCTTCTGCTAGGATATAATCTATCACTGTCTCCCCTTTACCTATGAAAGCCACTTTCCCTTCTTCATCTCCCCTTATATCTCCATTGCAGATAAACCACCCCTCCTCTCCTAACAGGTTTAAAAGGTATGAAAAGAATTTCCGTGATGTAATTATTCTTGATTTAACGTCTGGGAATAACAATTTAGAATTTGTAAGGAAAAATCTTATTTAATTGACTTCTTCCAGACCATTTATTAGAATTATTTCATTTTTGTGTACAATAATTCTAATAAATGGTCTGGAAGAAGTTGATTAAATAAGGTTTTTCCTTACAAATTCTAAAAGGTTTAAAAGGGTTTTACTCTCCCGATCTATCTCCCTGTGCTTGAAATTTCATCGCAAAGTTTCGCTTTCTTCATCCCAGATCTCCCCCCCCCCCACGAACTCTCCTGTCCATGCGTTTAGGTCTCCTCCTATCAATACCAAATCTTCGTTCCTTTTCTCCATCCATTCCCTTAATACTCTCCATCCTTTCTCTTCTCCTCTCCTTCTGTACACACAAACGATCGTCACCCTCTCTATTCCTACCTTTATTCTTCTCACCATCACGCCCTCGAGCTTTTCTTCTCGCTCTTCCACTCTTTCATTTCCCATTAGCTCCTTTTTAACCCCTGACACCATGCCTCCCATCGCTCTTCCCTTCTCATGTTCTTTTCTCGCTTCTTGCATTGTCCACACATATCCCTTCGGCAACTTTCGTTCCAGGCCCTTCCAGCCCTTTTCATCCACCCACGTTTCACTCAGCATTACTACGTCCCATTTTCCAATAGCCTCTCATTACCTTCGTTTTCCCTCCTCCCAAGTATTGATCCCTTCGCTCTCAGCTCTTCTTTCTCTTCGTCCCAGAACTATTTCATCCCATTCACCTACAACCTGTCTTTCCCTATCCAAAAATAACCCCCGTTCCTTCTCGCTTTCCGGGCTCTCCGTTCGATCATCCACTTCCTCTTTCTCTCTCTCCATATCTGGTCCTCGTCAATTCTTTAACTCCTACCCTTTAGTATCCTTTTCCTTTCCATAATTTCTCTCATCTCCTCCTCGCTTCCCACTTTTACTATGAGCACACCTATTTCCCCTTCTGTCTTTCTCCCCAGTACCTTCACCGCCTCCACTCTCACCGGAGCCCCAAAATCATTCCTCAGCTTCTCCACTCCTTCCTTTTCCGAGTCGGTTTCTACTTTCATTACTTTAATTACTATGTTTCGCTTTCATTTGTCTTTCCCTTCTCCTTCTAGTCTTACTTCTATTTGATTCAGCCATCTGCGCATTCTCTCATTTTCTTTCTGCATTTTCTTATTATCCCCCTTGACTACATCTCCTACTCCCACCTCTTCCTTCTTTTCAATCCCGCATTCTAGTTTTCTGACCCTCTCCTCCAAGAAACTGATTTCAGTTCTCCTTTCTCTCTCACTCTCTATCTGTTTACTCTCTATCCTATCCAGTTTTCTAAATACCTCCTCTTTCTCGGTCTTCCACAGAGCATCCCACTCCTTCCATTTCTTTTTCATTTTTTTTACTTCCTCCCTGATTTCTTCCCTATGCGTCCTCGCTCTGTCAAAACCTTTGCAGGTTTCCTCTCGGAGGCCTCTGATGAGTTTTTCGAGGCCTTCTAGACTACTCCCCCCTGATCTCCTTTCAGGTGGTGATTTCTGCCTGATCTTGAGCGCTTTCTCATTTTCCCCTTCCTCATCTAACTCATCTCTAACCCTTTTATTATCCTCTGACTTCTCCCCTTCACTACTCGTGGTCGCTGGTTGTCGCCACTTATCAAAAAAGCCCTTCTCGTTCGTACTGTTTAAACTGTGCGCTCTTTGTAGCCTTTTCAGGTTTTACGGCCTGCGTCGTTTGCTTGCTACCGTCTGCCCCCCCCCCTTACTGCACTTCTCTAATACCTCTCCCTCATCACCACTTTGATTATCGCCAATGCTACCTTCGATATTCACGCTCGCCTCGTTCTCTTGCCTACTTTCGCTGTTAGTTCTCGACCTTCTCTCTGTATCCGTCTCCTGCTGCCCTCTCTCTGGAATTCGTGTGACCGGCATTCTGCCACGTATTCTTTCCTACGTCACGTTTTCTTTTTCCTCGCTTTCAATCCCCCATGCAAATCGTTCAATCTAGATCTGAAGCCACCACTCTAACAAATCACTCAAAATCTCCCACACTGTAACTCACCACTCTTGAACAACTGTCTCTTCTCATTCATCCAACCCTCACTCTCACCTGTCCCTCACCCCGAGTGAAAACTCACCACTTTTCGCAACCGTTCCTAACCTCAAAATCCCTCTCTTTCACTTTTGACAATTATATTATCATTCACCACCTTTCTACCAACCCCTTCATTCTCACTTATTCCTTAGCCCTTAAACACTCTACTCACCCCCCTTTCTCCTTTCAAACTCCCTTTTTCCCTTCACCAAAGCCAAAATGTTAGAACCACAAAAATCACCAACAATCGCGATCGGTACCGGAAACGGAAGCCAACTTGAAAAATAAACCATTTTTCGAAATACAAAGAGAAAAATTCAGAAACTAAACAATTATATTATTTGAAAGACAAAACATGAAAAAAAAAGAATTTTTCTTTTATGTATTCGAAACGAGTACAATTTTAAATGTAACTATTTTTTTCTTATTTCTGAAATTTTCAATTAAGTATTTAGAAACGTTGGTAGAGAATGGAGTCTGACTTTTGTGCACAAAAGTCTCACATTAAAAACATCCATGATGGCGGTCTGTAGAAATTTCAAAATTCTTTTACTTTTATACTTATCAAAGAAATCGTCCTAAGCTTCGCCAAAAAATCCAATTTATCCTAAAACGATTTTTGTTGATTACTTCGTTGACTTTTTGTTTACTTTCAAAATTATAAAAAGCCCAAGATGGCTGCCAGAAAACTTTGCAAACATCAATCAGTTTCTAAAGTTTTAAACGAATTCTGTTTAAATTTTTCGATAAATTTTTTTTTTTTTTTTTGTTACAAGCTAACTACTCGAATCTTTTAATATTACACTAAAAGAAACAGAGTTTCTTCTTAATTACTTCCTTTTAAATGTTACTTTTGCTAAATTTATTCCGGATTTTACTGTTTGATTAGCTTTTTTACGTTTTCGAAATGTGCCAACCTTTCAAAGATTTCTTGAAAAATTTTGAAGGTCTAATATCAATCCAAAATGATTTTAAGATAAACTGGATTTTCTGGCAAAAGGGAATTTTTGAGAGGAAATGCAATTGTGACTTGGATTGGGGGAATTTCCGTAAATAATTATAATTTAGACTTCAGGGCAGGGAATTTTCATAAAAAAATATTATTCAACTTGAAACAGATAATTTTTGACATGCAACGGAAACTGTGAAAAATAAATTTATAACTCTGCTTTAGAAGAAAGGAGTTAAAAAAATATTCCTGTTAAAGTCCAGAATTACAATTCTTTTACATAATTCTTTGTTCCAATTCAGAATGTTTATTTTCATGACCACAAATTACCTGATGGTCTAACTTAGAATTATATTTATTTTTCAGAACTCTCTATTCCAGAGCAGAATTATTTGCAATCTTTTAAAATGTTTAGAAATCTCTTAAAACCTTTAAAACTCGTTTGAATTGCCGGAAATTTAAAATCATCCATTGGGTGGACACTCTGTAAATATTTAAGATAATTGGATGGTAGGGCAAATTGTCATTTTCGGAAAGCTTGAAATTGTAATTAAAATTATAGATATAATTTATTCTCATATTCACCAATACAATTGAAGATAACCACTAAGGATAAAACGAGTCTAAAAACAGTCCCCATCTTTCCGAAGTAGAAAAAAATCGGTTATTGTAATGATGGATAACTTTATTTACAACTTAATTGATGAATATTCTAATGCTGGATCAATTTATACGATACACCTATCCTATAGTCGTTATCTCCTAGATTACAAGCATCAAGGTTGTTCTTATCAGATATTTACATTCTTTTAGAGTCAGTTTCAAGGCATTAACTTTACTAATGCTTGTATTCTGTTATGCAGCTGTATAACCAAATGTATATACATATTTGGTTTGGTTTCGGTTCTTTTGCAATTGAACCGAAAGGCCTATGACAAAACCACCAGACACGTCTTCACGTCGCCGATATAGGGGGTCACTGTACCAAGGGTTCCTGCTAAATATGGTTGCAATCATTAATAAGCAATCACGTACAATTGTTCAGAGATGGTCCTGAAGACAAACCTCTAAGCGTAGCCGTAAAAACCATGCAGAACAGCTGAATGGCGCCTAGGTAAAGTGTCTTACAACGATGACTCTGACTCTGCAAGGGTGGAAAAACATTTTACCTAGCTGGGATGGGAAAGGAATCAACAGTTTCTCGCTGGCGCATCACGTCTCTTCAGTGCCTCTCACTTCTGTTGGAAATAAGACTATAACATGGCTATTGAATTTAATTTTAAAGAAAATTGACAGAAGATAAAGAAGACAAAAAACACTAGACCCTTTAAGGGACGCGATCGCGAATTTCTATTTTCTCGCCTAATTGCTCGCAGGCCACTGGCCCTCTCGTTTCTTCAGCGTCACGTCAACCCTCTCCTACTCCTTTTCCCCCTTCCACACTTTTCTAGGTTTCTCTCGTCAGGCCCACTTTCTCTTGCTAAATGTGACAAATTGACGAAAATGATTGAGACAGCCCTCGACATTGGAATCGCCGTAAACTGTAAACCGTATCTGGGATTGAGAAGGATTCACATGAAAATACTTTCTACACTAAAACAACCCGCAAGGCTAGTGGAAGTGCAGCTGCCCTCGGAACAACTCATGGATGATGCTGATGCTTAAATGAACAGAGTAAAATCTTTAGATTTGAAGTTCTTCAAATTAATCTTCACAACTGTAAATCTGCTTTGGCCATTTCAAGCGGACGTGGAACATACGGCTTTCGCTCTGATTCAAGAACCTTGGTGTTACAAGGCAGATTCTGTAGTGAAGACCTAGAAGTGATTAAAATCGAGCAACAGAGAGTTACCTTTAGTTTTTTAGACCTACCGCAATTAGAGGAATGGAGATTTTCGTGGAGGTTCGAACAGATGGCCACTGATCATTGGATCTGATGCGAATGCGCATCATACAATATGGAGCAGTAAGAACATCAACGAAATATTATATATATATTATATAAATATTATTATCTGCCGATTTAACTATATTGAATCGCGGAAATTCACCAAACTTTGTGACAACTGGATGTCATGAGGTTATTGACCTGACCTTGTGCTCTATATCAATTGGCGAAGCATTTAGGGACTGGCACGTACCGCTTGAGACATCCTTATCAGATCACAGGCATATATGGTTTTTCTGACAGCTGAAGAGTCTAACCCAATTAGGTATAGGAACCCCAGAAAGACTGATAAAGAACGACAGGGATAAATATAGGGAAGATCTTGGAGAGACATTGGAAATTATTCCTAGGAGGATTAGATCAATTCATCAGCTGGAATTCGCTGTGGATGCAGTGAATAGAGTCGTATGTGAATCTTGTGAGGATAATTGTTCGCTTCGTATCAGAAAGCCAGACAAAGATGCTCCTTGGTGGAATTATATACTTCAGGCCTTGAAAAACAAAACTAGAAGATTATTCAATAGACTCAGGAAAACTGGAAACTGGGATTTGCATAAGGTTAGTGTAGCAAGATATACTAACGAAATACAATCGGATAGAAGGAACTCATGGAGGGGGCATTGTCAGGGCATTCAAAATGTACCTGATACTGCGAAACTCCAGAGAACTTCAAAGAAAAATCCTATGTGTGAACTGAGAGCATTGGTTTTGCCAACAGGTGGTATGACAGAAAGGTCTATCGAAATCCTGGAACACCTCGTGCAGGTGCACTTTCCTGGATCCGAACATCGGTACCTATGGAAGGGAGGGGCTGTTGGACTAAGCTCTTTTAACGACCCAGAACATAGGGTCAATGGGGATGACCAATGTGTAACATTTTTAGGGCGTACATAGCTATATGATATACCCCTGTGGCCTAACTTCTTTGATGTTGAAAACGTTAGAAAAGTTAGTCGATTTTCATATGAAGAAGGGGATTTTCATATGAAGGAGATGATAACTTCATAGTAATCAGTTTGCCTCATAGAAAAAAAGGTAATCCCCTATTGACGCACTTCATACATTTACCTTTCGCATTCAGAAAGCAAAACGAACAGGGGATGTAGCAACAGCAGCGTTTCTGGCCACAGAGGGTGCCTTCAGTAACACCCTTATGGAATCTATATTCAATTCTACTGAGGAACATGATGTAAGTACCACTGTCAATAGGTGGATGCGCTCTATGCTATGCGGAAAGATTGTTTAGTCTTCGCTCCACGGTTGCAACTTAAAAGCGAACGTAAAAAGGGTATGAAGATGACCTTGTTATACTGGTAACAGGAAAACATGAGAGAACTTTAGTCGAACCGTGGACCATCTGTTAACCCAGATAAGACTGAATTGTTGGTTTTTACGAGACGCAGGAAACTACCTGATCTCGTAAACCCTATTTTCTATGGCAAGAAAGTCGACTTCTCCACATCAGTTGAGTATTTATGAGTTATCTTTGACCCTAAATTAACCTGGAAACCACATGTTGATGCGGAAGTGAAAAAGGTCAAAGCGGCCTTTTGGGCATGCAGAGGTGCAATAGGAAAAACCTGGCGACTCAAACCCAGAGTAGTTTACTGGTTATACGAGTATATGGTAATCATTAGGCCAATTATAATATATGCCTCATTGATATGGGTGCCAAGAATCAGTTTGGTTAGTTCCAGGAAACAACTGGAGAGCCTACGAATGGTATTTTTTGGCAATTACTGGATCAATGAGAACAACCCCAACAGTGACATTAGAGTCCATCTTAGGTATGCCACCACTGCACCTTCTAATCAGGCAGAGGGCATATAGACTTCCCCTAAGGAAGGGTCATAGAAATTCCGCTTTCCTTGATCTGCATGATTTAATAAAGAGCGTATTGTCGGGGGATGAAATCCTTTACATGCATGCACTCTGATAAGATTTATTAAAAAATACTCGTTTCTATAAGGTGATCTTCCCGAAAAGGGAGAAATAGCAAGATGTACAGAGAAGAAGTAATTTATTCACAATGGGAGATGTCGTCTGGTAGAGAGACGGCTCTAAAGACTCCTTTGGCTCTGGAGCTGGGCTACTAGCGATGAAACCTAGTGCGAAGATAACAATTGCAATGAGCATATATTTCCTAACGTATTTCAAGCAAAGAGCGGGACTACAAAAGCCCTCAACTTACCTGAACCAGAATGTGGATATTCGTATGTTTCGTCTCAGCATGCCATCCCTTACGAAAAGATATGACAGGAAAAAAATGACAGGTGTGTCATTTTTTTCCTGACATTTTTTTTCTGTCATTTTTTCGCGACCACAAGAAAATGACAGAAAAACGACAGGAAAAATGACAAAAAACGACAGGCAAAACGACAACCGAAAATAAATGGCCCTAATTGGCCAGAAATTATAATCATATCGTGTGGGCATTATAAATTATCGACGACTTGCAGACTAATTCGTGAATTATTTGAACTTGCCTGTAACGCTTAAAAAATCATTAACAAAAGAAAAATATTATGAGAATTTTCATGATGAAACACCTTTTTGTAGCCTGTGTCTAATTCCCAATTATCTTCCAACACATCAATTGTGGACTGTGTTCGATCCAACAAAGTATGGTTTCGCCACGCGCAACCTGCGACCATTTGATTGGTGCACTTTTTTTACATGCGCGTGGCGAGACCATTCTTTGTTGGATCATGGAATTGGGAGCACGCAGTGAATAACTCATTAAGGGAATGAAAAAGTTGAAAATAATCTGAAACTGTTGCCCTTGGTACTTAAGTTCAGCTTTTGTAAGGATAAGATGGCTTTAAAATGGCAAATCGAACACAGTCCACAATTGATGTGTTGGAAGATAATTCGGACGTAGACACAGGCTACAAAAAGGTGTTTCATCATGAAAATTCGCATAATAGTTTTCTTTTGCTAATGATTTTTTAAGCTTTATAGGAAAGTTCAAATAATTCACGAATAAGTCTGCAAGTCGTCGATAATTCATAATCTTACACAATATTATTATAAATTATGGCCAATTAGGGCCAGTCATTTTCGGCTGTCGTTTTGCCTGTCGTTTTTCTGTCATTTTCTTGTGGTCGCGAAAAAATGACAGAAAAAAAATGTCACGGGAAAAATGACACACCTGTCATTTTTTGCCTGTCATATCTTTTCGTAAGGGATTGAAAAGTGACTTTTGGAGGAATACGCTAGGTACTGGAATATAGCTGAAGGTATGATACACTCTAAGAATTTTATCAAATAGCCATGTTTAGGAGAGTCTTAAAAAGCTCCTGAACATGGAAAAGAAGCCGGTGAAAATAGTAGTTGAAATTCTCACGGGCCATTGCAGCTTGAAGAAGCACCTGACTGACCTGAACATCGACAGCCACATCTTCTGCGACTGTCCTGGGCTTGTAAGGCTCAGAGTAAAGTATTTTGAAAATCATATCTGTGAAGAAGATGTTTTTGTAGGCATCTCCTATACAGCAATAAATGCCTTTATGGCGCACAGTGGGCTGGGAGACCACCGAAAGTGGCCAAAAGTCAAATTTTGTTTGGATTCATATGAAACTTGGTATAAGGGGGTATTTAAGGTCGCTGATTTCGAATTTGACCTCAAAATTAATAAATTCAAAATGGCGGATCCAATATGGCGCCTGAAATTTCTCAATTTTTACTTATTCATTTTAAACTTGGTGTAAGGAAGTTTCTGAGGTCGCTGATTTCGAATTTGACATCAAAGTTCATAAATTCAAAATTTTACATATAATATAATAATAATTTTACATATTCATATGAAACTGGGTATGAGGGGGTTTCTGAGGTCGCTGATTTCGAATTTGAAGTCAAAATTTTCAAATTCTAAATGAAAAAGAAGTATAGTTAAGTATCGGATCTAAGACTATTTTCGCGAATAAGTATTGTAAATCCAATACTTTTTCGGGAAAAAAGTACTGGATCCAATACTTACCAATACTTCTTCTTAATAAGGGGCCTCTCATTGAATATCTCCGTCCACGTCAAACTGTTCTTCGTCAGTTAATTCAAGTTCGTCTGAGTAAAAATTTAGAAATATCAGGCACCATATCGGATCCACCATTTTTAATTTATGAATTTTGACGTCAAATTTGGAATCAGCGACCTCAGAAACCTCCGCACACCAATTTTTATATAAATAAGTAAAAATTTAGAAATTTCAGGCGCCATATTGGATCCGGCATTTAGAATTTATTAATTATGACGTCAAATTCGAAATCAGCGACCTCGATAACCCCCTTATACCAAGTTTCATATAAATCCAAACAAAAATTCGACTTTTGGCCACTTTCGGTGGTCTTTCAGCCCACTGTGCACGCTCAACTTCATTCACTAATATCTTCATCAAATGTCAATGGTGGCAGACGGTGGCAAATAACCTACTATCGGCGCAGAAATTATAGGCATCTGCCTTTGAAGCTTAACAGCTCAGCCACAAAAAATGCTAGAATAATAAGTAAATAGGCATTTGAAGGCTGCAAGTGTTCCACGTAAATGAGCCCGAAGACGTTAATGTAAAAATTTTTTGTGGTTTGCAGACTGAAAAATGTGAAAAAAGGTAAGGAATTTTGGGCACATTTAAGAAGAGTCAACTTTAGAGCATTATTTCTTATACAAGGGGTAATGGGAAAAATTTGCAAAAATTCATGAATATGAGGAAAACCTTTGTGAACAAATTGCAGTTGACAAATTTGAGAAATAATGAAAATTGTTATTAAAAATTGCAGAAATGTACAACTATACTATCTCCGGTTCTAATAAAGATATGAAAGCGATTCAAACTGCAAACTTTAACGAATAGGCTCTGTAATTATTTATAATCTCCCGGAAGCATGTGATTGTTGTATTTTTGGTGGAAATCGCGATATTTGTAGACATTTTTTTTGTTGGAAGACAAGTGTCAGAAAGCAGCGGGGATCCTTTTTTTTTGCTTCCGACCGCTCGTGCCTTTCTTCGACTCGTGCTTCTGAACCCTTGCCCAGACATTTGACGCCTCCTGCAACCAGTGCCGTATCTCTTTAAGCGAAGTACCTTGGACTTTTAATATTTTCAGAAAAACCAGCGTCATTTTGTTATTGTAAAACCTTTTTCAAATTTTCGGGTGGATTTCAAAAGAAGACAGTAACATATATCAGAATCAGAAAGAAGGCGATAAATATATAGATGAGGAGAAAAAATTGGGGTTTTATTTGAGAAGCAAAGCACAACATTTTAATACGCGTAACTTCGTACACATTATTTTATGCAAATTGGAAAATCGGTTGAAAGTTTATTCTAATTTTTGGTGAAAACAATCTCCTACTACATTTTTGGTTGAGAATTCAGTTTTTTTTTTGCTTCAAATGCATAAATCTTATTCTGATAAAATTCAATTTTTTTGTTAAAATCTTGCTAGAAAATTGAATTTTTATGTGGAAAATTAGTCTCTTTTCTAGCGAAACTCATCTTTTTATTACTTTTTGCTTGAGGATTCAAACGATTTTCAAAGAAATTGTCTTTTGGTTTCAAAATTTTACAATATGGTTGACATTTTCTTCTCTCTTCACTGAAAAATAATTGTTAGTTGAAATATCAACTATTACATTCTTCGTCGAAAATGTATCATTGTTTAGTTAAAAATTTTACTATTCACTTGAAAACTCATCCGCTTTCTTACAAATTTATATATTTTGTTATATTATATATTATTAATATAAATATAAATATTAATATAATATAAATATAAATATTATTATAATTTATTATATATTTTGTATACATTTTATATATTTCGTCTACATATTATGTATCCATATATTTTGTTACAAATGCATAAGTTTACTAGGAAATTGAATTATTTGGTGTAAAATTGAACTATGTTGTTGGAAATCAGTTTTGTTTAAAATAATTTCACTCAGTACTGATTTAATGAATTGACCAATTAGTCAATGCAAAAATTGCTTTTTGCAATACCTTAAGTGAAAGCACCACCGTTTTCTTGATTTTAAAGTTTTTTGAAATTTTTCGGTGCATTTTTGCACATTTTTTCTAATCAGAAAACTACATGTGGGCTAATTTACACTAAATTGCAATAAATTTCAATTCCGACCTGCACTGAATAATAACAATCCGCCCTTGTCAGGGCCAACAAATGTTTTTGACGAAGGTTTATTCTATCAAACATGCTTTCCCTATTTTTTTAAAGCCATTGGGTGTTATTGAAATCGGCACACTTTTTGTAGTATGCAATTTTTAGTCTACCTTATGGTTCTTCCAGAAAACGCAAAACAAGCATATTACAAAAATCGATTTTTATACCTTCTTTATGTTCATTTTGCAGGTTCATTTGGAGAATTAATAATAGTACAACAGCGTACAATTATTTTATGTACAAGCCTAACGACCACTCCCATTTACTATATACACGATTTTATGTCACGAATGAAAGAGATACGGCACTGGTTGCAGGAGGCGTCAAATGTCTGGGCAAGGGTTCAGAAGCACGAGTCGAAGAAAGGCACGAGCGGTCGGAAGCAAAAAAAAAGGATCCCCGCTGCTTTCTGACACTTGTCTTCCAACAAAAAAAATGTCTACAAATATCGCGATTTCCACCAAAAATACAACAATCACATGCTTCCGGGAGATTATAAATAATTACAGAGCCTATTCGTTAAAGTTTGCAGTTTGAATCGCTTTCATATCTTTATTAGAACCGGAGATAGTATAGTTGTACATTTCTGCAATTTTTAATAACAATTTTCATTATTTCTCAAATTTGTCAACTGCAATTTGTTCACAAAGGTTTTCCTCATATTCATGAATTTTTGCAAATTTTTCCCATTACCCCTTGTATAAGAAATAATGCTCTAAAGTTGACTCTTCTTAAATGTGCCCAAAATTCCTTACTTTTTTTCACATTTTTCAGTCTGCAAACCACAAAAAAATTTTTACATTAACGTCTTCGGGCTCATTTACGTGGAACACTTGCAGCCTTCAAATGCCTATTTACTTATTATTCTAGCATTTTTTGTGGCTGAGCTGTTAAGCTTCAAAGGCAGATGCCTATAATTTCTGCGCCGATAGTAGTAGCAAACATCATAATGAACCTAACAGCACTATAGAACTTTAGATACAAGGTGTAACCTCAGGGAACTTCTGATTCAGAAATTGTCTATTGCTGTGAATTCCTTAAATGCATGAGTACAAAGTGAGAGGATTCAAAACCGAGCTCAAATTTGGATTTCTTTCCTATACCATAATTATTTATGACTACTCTAATAAGCAGCAATAGTTGTAACATTTTGGTTCGTAACATTATGAACGAGTTTTTCAAAGATTTTCTTCAAAAAACAATAACAAAAAAAAGAAACATTTCTTCATTTCATAAAGCTCTAGAATTAAGAGGACTAGTTAATATATCATAAACTTTGGTGAAAAGATTCTTCAACTCATCTATATTATGAAAAATAATTCTTCCATTGATAACTGTGAAGTTGACTTTTGGCCACTTTTGGTGGTCTTCTAGCCCACTGTGTGGCGGAAGGCTACCTCATCAGAGAGAATTAGATTTTTGGAAAAGGAATTTTCGATTAATTTTTATAATTTTTATACAGCTATATGAGTCCGGACACTTGAGTCTGGGCCACCCTGTATAATAGGTTACGTTAGATAACCTCAATGCTATGGGACTTAAATGACCTTGCTCATTTGCAATAATAAAAATAATAATCATACATACTATAGTCCCTGAAGGATTCCTAAAACATACTGTAGTTTCTCGTAAATTCTCATTTTCTAACATACTTGCATTATTTACATAAGTGCCCGGATCACCGGCTTAACTATCATCATTGTCGCTCTCAGGGTGTTGGCCGCGACCGTGCCCAACCAAAGGTTCCGAAGGCGGTAGAGTCCGTTGTCCAGAACGAGAGGTGTCGAATTTTCTGGAACTACGAGTTTCGAACAGCAATCTTCATTGCACACTTGAGGCCTGACATCCTTTTTCAGAACTTGGAGAAACGAACTATATTCGTGATCGAAATCTCGGCTTCATCCGACTACAACATCACATTCAATGAGAAGGAAAATGAGGAGAGATATCCAGACTTTAGAAGGGAACTGCAACATTTTTTTCCAGGATATTCGATTAAAATGATTGTCCTGGTGATCAGTACTCTGGTACACTCTAAAAACAGACTATTGTCTGTCAAACGATTCCATTCACTATTAAAGGATTTTCCATTCAAAATTGGCATAAGAGGAAATCCTTTCATAGTTAAAGGATTGTCGTTTCAAATGATATCCTTTACCTATGAGAGGATTTCCTTTGATCTTGAAGTAAAATCTGTTTTCGGACAGAAGAAAGAATAATTTGAACGTTAAGTGAAAACTTGTTGCCTGGTATTACGTGCAAGAAATGTACAAAAACCGAACTTTGGTGGATGTAAATATAGAATCGAAGCTCTCAAACACCATTTCACAAAGAACGTCTTACGAACTTTCGATTGTCAAAAGCATTAAAAAAATGTATACTTCAATTATGAAAAGCGTAAAAATCAATGAAAAGTGAGATTATGCGGATCGAAAATTGTTCTTTCAGTATACGTACCTTCCAAAGGTTTCGCGTAAAAATCTGAGATTCCTAATTTTTTGAATAAATCCATTTTCCACAACATTTCGCACGTTTTCTTACTCACTTTATCAATTAATGAATAAATCGTGCAGTGAAAAATTCACTCGTGCGTAGGCGCAGTTTCTCCGCTAGCCAACAAATGAAATCCTCTAATAGTTAAAGGAATTCTTTTCAAAGTCAAAAGAAATCGTTCATCAGTAAAACTACTTCCGTTTTGCATTTAACGGATAAGTCTTTGAACAGTGAAACAATTCTATTGATGGACAAAAGAAATCTGCTTAATTTCAAAGGACGCATTTTGAAAGGAACGTAATTTTACTGTTAATAGACTTTTTCTTAGAGTGTAGGTGCGATGCTATCGCTGGTTCGTAACCTCAAAGGCATAAACGCGTGCCAGAAACATGCCAAGGCACTTGCGAGATGGATACGGTGAGCTGTCATCCTTGGGACGCTCCATGTTCTCAAGAAACACGAGGTTTTCGCTGGTCTGTCGTTGTGATTTTTCGTTCCCTGTGATAGTTTAACGGCTTTTGATTGAAATTTTTTCAATTGAAAAGTGTTCAAAACTTCCATTTTATACGTACACATTATTTAGAGTTTGAATAAAAAAATTTTGAATTGAAAATGTGTCAAGTTTCAAATTTAAATGTTTTGAATTCAAAAAAATTCAATTTGAGCGCTCTAATTTGCAGTTGAGTTCTGATTCATTCATGTAAAGAAATTTTCAGTCTTAAGATTTCGAATTTTTAAATTTCAATAATCGTAAAAATTTTGAGCAAACCGACAAATGACCGAGAATTTTTTCTTCCACTCAAACGGCCACACTGATTATCGAAAACTTCAATAGATTAACAAATTTCAAAGGATTTCAGAAGAAGTTAAAATATTCTATAAGTTTGCCAGGAATTTAAAACAATGAAGAGTTTACCAGGGATTTCAGAGGATTTCAACAGAATTCAAGGGGTTTTAACAGATTTCAATGAATTTCAACAGATTTCAAAAATTTAAAGAGATTTCAATAATTTCGAAGGATTTCAAAACCTTTAGGGCATTTTGAAGGATTTCAAAGAATTTCAAAAAATATATGTAAGATTTCAATGGATTTTAAATAGCTTTATCTGATTTTGTGGAATCTACGGGATTCCAGAGTTTCAAAAAGATTTCATCGTTTTTGAAGGAATAGATTCCAGTTTTCAACGGATTTCATTTCATTTCAAAGAATTAAAAAACATATCAAATATTTCAAGGGACTTTAAATGGCTTTATCCGATTTTGTAAATTTGTAAAATTTAAAGTGTTAAGAGTAATATGAAAATTTCAATGAAATTAACGAGATTTAAAAATTGTTAAGGGGTTTCAGAGAATTTCGTAGGATTTCAGAAAATTTCAAAGAATTTTTAAAAGGTGTCCAAGATATCATTGATATTGAAAATATTATGAGGGATTCCAACGTTTTTCTAGAGAACTTTAGGGAATAAATTAAAATAAAACGAAATTTTAAGGGACTATGAAGGATTTCTGAGGATATCAGGGATTGTAGAGATTTCAAAAGAAATGATAAGATTTCAGGGGATTTCTATGGATTTAATGGGATGTGAAAAGATTGACGAGTTTTACAGGAATTTCTGAAAGGATTTGAACAGATTTTAAACTTTTTATGGTATATCTTAAAAAATTCAAAAGAATTTCATCAGATTTTATGGAAGCGTATATTGTATATCAGATAAAAAAATAGCCAATTACTCGACGTAATACTTAAGAAATTGCATGACACTATTTTCCTATTATTTTTCATAATTTATGCTTCGATTGACACAATTTTGAATTTCTCAAATAAGTCTGAGGTCTGCCATTTTAACCTAGGGTGACCAGATGGTTTGATCGGAAATTCAGGACATCATCCAACTTCTCACACCCTTCAAACTCTAATTTCCCTCATCCTTAATACAATTTAACTTAAGGCCCTGACATTTTCCTGACTAATTTTTCATTTTCCCTAACCATTATAATTTTTCCTCCAGGTTAAATTTTCAACAAAAAAAATTGATGTTAAACGAAAAAGATAAATCTTTAACCAATAAGATTAATTTTCTAACAAGAAGATGAATTTGAAAAAATACATGAATTTTGAACAATATAGTTAACTTTTCAACCAAAAAAATAATGTTCCATAAAAAAGACGCATTTTCAACAAAACACATGAATTTTCAAATAAAAAAAAAATTTCAACCCAAGATGGAATAGTTATGTTTACAGTTTAAAAAATTCTGACAGTATAAATCAATTGTCAACCAAAACGATCAATTTTTCATCAAGAAGATCAATATTATACCACAAAAGACGAATTCTCAACAAAGTGCATGAATTTTCAATTAAAGATGATACATTTTCAAGCGAAAACGGATTAGTGAAATTTTCAGTTGAAATAATTAATTCAAAACCAAAAAAACAGTATTCTGGACAACATAATTCATTTTTTTTACCAAAGCAATTTTCTAACAAAAAAGATTTTCCAGCCAATTAACAAAACAAAAATCTTCCAAAATGTGGAATTTTCATGCCAAAAAGACGCGAGTTTTCTATAGAAAAGTTGAATTACTGAACTAAAAATATGAATTTTGAACAAAATAGTTCACTTTTTAACCGAAGAAATTAAAAGTTAAAAAGTAAAAAAATTAGTTATTAACTATAAAAAAAACAATTTTCAACAAAATAGTTAAATTCTCAAATAAAGAAATGAATTATCAGCTAAAGAGATGAATTATTATTCACCAAGAAGAATTATATTCTACCACAAAAGACCAATTTCCAACAAAATGCACGAATTTTCAACAAGAGTTGAATTTTCAACAATAGAAGATAAATTTTTAACCAAATACGGAGTACTTCAATTTTCAGTTTGAAGAATTAATTTGCACCCAAAAATAAAGAATATTTGACAAAATTGGTAAATTTTTGACCAAAGCAATGATTTTTCGAGTATAATGATAATTATGATGAATCTTCAATAAACAAATGAATTTTCTACTGAAAAAGACGAATTTTCAACTAAAAAATATCAATTTTTAATCAAAAATGAAATAGTTATATTTTCAGTTAATAAATTAAATATTAATAAAAAAACTAATTCTTAACAAAATAGTTCAACTTTTAACCAATGAAATTAGTTTTCGACAAAATGCATGAATTGTCAACCAAAAAAGACAAATTTTCAACCAAAAATGGAATAGCTAAATTTTTTTTTTTTAAATTAATTTCAAACAATTAGAAACGAATTTTCCATAAAAAGTTAAATTTTTGATCATAGAAATTAATTTTCGACAAAATACATGAATTGTCAACTAAAAAAGATAAATTTTCAACAAAAAATAGAATAGCTAATTATTATTTAAAAAATTAAATTTCAACCAATTGAAACAAATTTTCAAAAAATAGGTTAATTTGGAAAAAATTTATTTCAACAAAAAAGATTTTAATTTGGAACCAGAAACAGTTAAATTGAACTAAAGAAGAAGAATTTTCAACAAAGTAGTTGAAAATCCTCGATCAAAAATGATTTGTTTTCAACCAAGCAGTTGCATTAGAGCCTAAAAAGATGAAATTTCTATGATAGCTGATCAATTTTTGAAAATTTAAACCAAAAAGACGAATTTTTAATAAAGAAAGAATGTTCAGCTAATAAAGAAAAGAAATACATTCAAAATGTAGAATTTGCATGCTACAAGACGAATTTTCTATAAAACAGTTGAATGTTCAAATCAAGAATATTAATTTTCAACAAAATATTAATATTCGACCGAATAGTGGAATTTAAAAAAAACAGTGGAATTTTTAGCCAGAAAGATGGACTTTTTTGTTTTTAACAACATTGTTTAATTTATAACAAAATAATGAACTTTTATATGCATTCTCTAAGTTTATAATTTCTATAAATTAATAACTTTTTCAAGGTCAAAATTTAGGATGGACCGAAAAAAAAAATTTCTAGCAATCAGTTTTTAATATTAAAAAGTTGTTAGTTCTTTATGAGCTGAATGTACTGTAAATAGTTTTTTGAAATCGATGGAAGTGCCTATTTCATATCACAGAAAATACTGAGGGTACGAAATGTTGCAGGTAATGGGTCAAGCAGTGTAAAGGCGAGATGGGTACCCAAACTGAGGTAAACTTTCCGTGGTGAATCGCAGATATCTCCGGCGGACTCCGCTAGAGGCAGCACGTTGCAGGCCTGTAACCACGGAAAGTTTACTTCAGTTTTTGGAGTAAACAGTTGACAATTACCCTGCTTTTCTGTAAACTAGGTAAAATGTCGAAGTGGGCAAACCGAAAAATAGGTTCTTTGAAAGAAGTCGCTATTAAAACTGGATTCCCATTCACCATTTGGGTTCCTTTCCACAGAAAAAAATGGGTGTACGAAACGTTGAAAGTAAAGCAAGGTAAATGCGAGGTGGGTACTCAAAAATGAGATGAACTTTCTCTGCTGAATCGTAGATATCTCTGACAGACTCCGCTAGAGGCAGCTCGTTACAGGCCCGTAACCACGGAAAGTTTACCTCAGTTTGGAGCGTTTGGAGTAATCAGCTTACTATCACCCTACTTGAACAATTACCTGCAAAACTTCGTACTCCTAGTTTTTTCTGTGATTGAAAAAATGTGGAAAATTGAAAATAGGACAAAAATTGTCTTCCAATTTCAATTTCATTTTTATCGAATTCCACGCAGACAATTACTTCGGGAATAAATTATAATAAATGAATAATGATTTTGATAATTATTAATAATTACATTTTTTCTTTAGTAAAATCCGCCTTGTTTCGGAAATTATGTCAGCTCTTGATAGAAATATGGCCCTTATGTAACCGTCTCTTTTTTCAGCAATACAATACCAGTTTTTTGAGGAAATTTCATGCGTAGAATTAAAAAAAGATACAATTCAAATTTTTAACTTTACGTCATAGATTTCAAAGATTGCACAAAGATTTAAAAAAATTCATAAATATTTCGCAAAGATTTTGGATACATTTTTTTATTTCACAAAGATTTCCATTATTTCACAAAAATTTCAGATAGATTTCAAAGATTGCACAAAGATTCCAATAATTTAAAAAAAATGCACAAATATTATCAAATATTTTTTCAATATTTCAAATATTTCGCAAAGATTTCCAAAGATTTCACGAAGATTTCGTTGATATCCACGATATTTCACAAAGATTTCAAAGATTTCCAAAAGACTTAAAAAATTTCGCGAAGATTTTGCATAGATTTTAAATATTTTACAAATATTTTAATTATTTTGCAAAAAATTCAGATAGATTTCAAAGAGTGCACAAAGATTTCAGTAATTTTCCAAAGATTTAAAATATTTAGCACAGATTTTAGATAGATTCATAAGATTTCACAAAGACTTTAATGATTTTTCGAAGATTTCACAAATTTCTCAAATATTATCAAATATTTCAAAAATATTTTTAATATTTCGCACAAAGATTAAAAATATTTTTGAAATATTTCAATAATTTCACAAATATTATCAGATATTTCAAAAATATTTTCAATATTTCGCTGAGATTTCCAAAGATTCCAAAAAGATTTTACAAAGATTTTAATGATTTCCCAAAGATTTCAAGTATTTCGCAAAGATTTCAGATAGATTTCAAAGTTTCTACAAAGATTTAAATGATTTCCCAAGGATTTCACAAGGATTTCAATAATTTCACAAATATTATCAGATATTTCAAATGTTTCGTAAAGATTTCCAAAGATTTCAGGAAGATTTTACAAAGATTTTAATGATTTCTCAAAGATTTTGTTAATTCCCAAAAAAGATTGTTAATATTTCGCAATGATGTTGGATAGATTTAAAAGATTTCATAAAAATTTCAGACAGATTTTAAAGAGTGCACAACGATTTTAATGATTTCCCAAATATTTCACAAAGACTTCAATAATTTCACAAATATGAACAGATATTTCAAAACCATTTTTAATATTTCGTAAAGATTACCAAAGATTTCAGAAAGATTTTACAAAGATTTTAATGATTTGTCAAAGATTTCAAATATTTCGCAAAGATTTCAGATAGATTTCAAAGTTTTTACAAAGATTTAAACGATTTCCCAAAGATTTTACAAGGATTTCAATAATTTCACAAATATCATCAGATATTTCAAATGTTTAGCAAAAATTTCCAAAGATTTCAGGAAGAGTTTACAAAGATTTTAATGATTTCCCAAAGATTTTACAAAGATTTTTAATATTTCGCAAAGATGTCGGATGTATTAAAAAGATTTCATACAAATTTCAGACAGATTTCAAAGAGTGCACAAAGATTTGAATCATTTCAAAAAGATTTCAAATATTTCGCAAAGATTTCAATAATTTCACAAATATTATCAGATATCTCAAATATTTCGCAAAGATTTCAAAAGATTTCAGGAAGATTTTACAAAGATTTTAAATATTTCGCAAAGATGTCGGATAGATTTAAAAGATTTCATACAAATTTCAGACAGATTTCAAAGTGTGCACAACGATTTTAATGATTTCCCAAATATTTCACAAAGACTTCAATAATTTCACAAATATTAACAGATATTTTAAAAATATTTTTGATATTTCGCAAAGATTTCCAAAGATTTTACAAAGACTTTAATGATTTTCCCAAGATTTCGAAAAGATTTCAAATATTTTGCAATGATTTCAGATAAATTTTCAAGAGAGCACAAAGATTTCAATGATTTCCCAGAGATGAAAAAAATGTCACAAATATTTCGCAAAGATTTTGGATACATTTAAAAGATTTTACGAAGATTTTAATTATTTCACAAACATTTCAGATAGATTTTAAAGAGTGCACAAAGATTTCAATGATTTCCCAAGGATTTCACAAAGATTTCACAAATATTTCAATGATTTCCCAAAGATTTCACGAAGATTTCAAATATTTCGCCAAAATTTTAGATAGATTTCAAAGATTGTAGAAAGATTTTAATGATTCCCTAAAGATTTCTATAATTTTAGGAATATTACATATATTTCAGAAATATTTTTGATATTTCGCAAATATTTCCAAATATTCCAATAAGATTACTATGATTTCTCAGACATTTCAAGGACATTACAAATATTTCAAAAATTTTACAATGATCCGAAATATTTTTCAACGATTTCGGTTAGAATAAAAAGATTTCAAACAAGACTCCAATTATTTCACAAAGATTTCGTGTAGATTTTTGAAAAAATTCAAATGATCTGATGAATATAATCATTCGATTTCACACTGGGGGCAAATCAATACTTTGCCCCTCCTAGTCGATTTTTGGGGGGCATCGATTCTTTTTTCCTGTGTGGGTAGCAACATTATCCATTCTTACCGGGGGCAAAAAACGCTAGACACGACTCTGCCTAATAGAAGAGATCCTAAAGGACCACTGTCCTAAACACATAATGAAAATATTTCGTCACTAATTTTCTAACTAAAGCGGCTTTCAAACACTCTTTTCAAAGTTACGTATTCTCTGGTATCAGTGAATCTCTACATAAATTTTTTGGGTCAAAGCGTTTGATTTAAACAAAATTTTTCCGCTTATCCGGTGTCGCTATTTTATTTTCAGACAGCTACATAATTTTTTGTAAGGTCAAAAAATGGTCTCATTTAACGCAATTTTCAACAAATTCTTAAAACTTTTTAAAACGAGCTAACGAAACCAGATAAGAAGGAAAATTTTGTTTAAATCAAGTACTTTCAGGGGAAAAAACACGTCCATTGACTGCACATTTATTTCTAATTCGAATTTAATTGAAGGAGTCGCTATACGAAAATTTCGTTTTTACTTTCTTTTTTTTTTTTTTTTTTTTTGAACGACTGCAGCTTAATTTTCGTAAACTTTTTGTTTGTTCGTACTCTTTCTCGTAAGAATTTTTCGACTTGAAAACAATGAAAATTCCCGTATTTAGTTACAATGGAAATCATCTCTTTGAATAAGAAAAATTATAATAAAAAAGGATAAACATAAATGATCAAAAACCAATGATGTGCTTGTCTGTTTACGTTCGTAAATTATTTTTATCCACAATTTGTCGGAAGATAATATTTCATCAGCGGGGTTTTGGATTCTATAATGAGCAAGCAATGGAATCCGTTCATGACTTTAAAATCACGTGGAGAAGTATGAAGTTGGAAGAGCGAATTCTAATTGTTTGTGAATACAACTCTTCACATATCTAACTTTTTTTCTCGTTCAAAATATACAAATACATTTAAAAACTACAATTAAGTTTCAGTGCTCAAGAATTCATTTTTCAAATTATTGTACAGAATGTTATGATGATATGAAGCTTATTTGAATAAATCCAGAAGTTCACAATTTTATTCAAGTTATTCTTATTTTTCACTGCAATATAAAGGATCATTTATATTGTTCAAATAAAATTCAATGACATTAAAATTTTAAAAAAGTGATAATTTATAAAAATTAACTGAAACCAATACGAAAATTAAGCTGCAGTCGTTCAAAAAGAGTCCGAAAAGGAGGTAAAAAAGAAACTTTCATATAGCGACTCTATCAACTAAATTTGAATTAGAAATAAATGTGCAGTCAATGGACTTTTTTCCCCCTAAAAGTACTTGATTCAAACAAAAATGTCCCGCTTATCTGATTTCGTTAGCTCGCTTTAAGAAAATGTAAGAATTTTCTGAAAATTGCGTAAAACCAGACCATTTTTTTTTACCTTAAAAAATTATGTAGCTGTCTAAAAATAAAATTCAATAACAGATTTGTGAAAACAAATCTGATCCTTTTTTTTAGACCGTCAATATTAATATATTTGAATGAATTTCCTCAGGTCTTTCGGTCTATTTGTTAATAAAACATCCACTTTGTTGACATTTTGTTTGATTAAAATCATCATTTATGCTACGTACGTTTCAACACTACTGTGTGTCTTTTTCAAGCAAACCTAAATTAAAATTAAATATATATATATATATTTATATATGCAATATAAAAATATACAAATCTATAGACCAAACAACATTTTTTCCAATAAATATAAACAAGGGTTTAAACAATTACCAGTAATATTACGGAGTGAAACATTTGAAAACGAGTTTTTCTTTCGGAGTAAAAACATGTGAGACAATAAGTCAAATATTAGTGTCAATTTTTAATGTCAAAACATTTTTTAAAAAACATGAAGACTAATTTAAAAATAAAATAGAGACACCGGATAAGCGGGAAAATTTTGTTTGAACCAAGTGCTTCGACCCAAAAATTAATGCAGAGATTCGCTGATGCGTAACTTTGAAAAAAGTATTCGAAAGCCACTTTAGTTACGAAATTAGTGAAAGTATAAGAAAACCTTTAAAGCAGTTTTATTTTGACAGAGCTAGACGAAATATTTTCATTTTTATCCACAACATCCCTATTTATGTTCTACTCAAAGATCCTGCAAAGATCTGAGAAGTTCATGAAAACGCCGGACACCCGCACACACACCCCCACTTCCTGAAGATAAGGAACATGCTAGAATGCAAGATTGCTGACGCAATCAGTGAACAAGTCTTGACAGGTTTCATATGTTTACCAGAGTAAAACAGTTGCCATCATACTCGCCTGAGAGGTGGACCTGTGCTGAACACAAGAGCAAAAATGTAATAAAAATGTGATTTTAAAACTTAAATTAACTAATTTTCACATTTTTTCTCATTCAAAATCATTATTTGTACCATAAAAAAGTAATATTTTTTATTTATTGCAGATTAAATGTTGTAGAAATACTAAAAACAAAGAACAAGGGGAAGCAAACGTTCAAATTTAGCACATAGTGGATAATATTCTTTTCTGCTATTGTTATTCCAATTATTGTAAGGTATGTATTTTTCATATATATGTAATTTAAAATCTTTTAAATTCTTATGGTTTTAGTTTTGAACTTCGAAATCATCATATTTCTCTCATTTCCGGTTCCAAATTTTAATTCTAAAATATTAAATGCTGATGGTTTTATTTTAATCGGGGAGTTTACTACTCACCAGAGTGCGCGATCTGTTCGGGTCCGAGTTCTGCGACAATTTAAATTTAATATATGAAAAATAGCTTTTTTCATACCAATTATTAGTAAAACTTCATAATTTATTTGTGAAATAAAGTAAAAGCGTAAGTTCTTCAGTTTGAATAGAAAAATTTAATATTTTAATTAGTGGTCACTTTTTCTTGCCTAGTTCTGAATTTTACAAACATAACATTATTGTCTACTGAAAAAACTTCAAAGTACATGTTTTGATAACATTCTCGCTTTTTTCCAAATAGTAGAATTTTCAACTGTTTTTTTTTCAACTTATTTATTTCAACTTTTTTATTTAACTTAATTATGTATTTATTTTCAACTTATTGTCTACTGAAAAAACTTCAAAGTACATGTTTTGATAACATTCTCGCTTTTTTCCAAATAGTGGAATTTTCAACGAAATACATACATTTCCAATTAAATATTTGATGTTGTAACTAAAAAAGGTAAATCTTCTAACTAAAAAAAATGTAACCAAAAATGAAATAGTCAACTTTTAAGTTAAAAGATAATTTTGAACCAAGAAAAATGAGGTTTCAGCAGATACTTAAATTTTTAACCAACGAAATGAATTTTCAACCAAAATAAATGAATTTGCTAACAAGAAAAATAATTTTCTTAAAAAAGTCAATTTTCAAACACATAGTTGGATTTTCAACTAAAAAGATCAATTTTCAAGAAAAGAAAAACGAATTTCTAAAGAATTAGTTGAATCTTCAACCGAGAAACGATTTTTCAACCAAAAAGATTAATTGTTAAGTATAAAGATTGATTTCAACCAGAAGAGACGAATTTTCAATAAAGCCAAAGAGATGAATCTTCAACAAACGACGCAAAATGTAATAGTTGATGTTTCAACCAAAAAATGTTTTAAATTAAAAGCCATTGAATTCAACCAAAAAGGACAAATTTTCAACAAATCATGTAATTTTTCAAATAAAAAAGATCAGTTTTGAACCAAAAATAATACCAAAAAAATAAAAGACAAAATTTGCAACCAAAGAGAAGAAACTTCAACCGATAAAATTTCAATCAAAAACAGTCAAATTAAAAAAAAAGGAGACGATTTTTCTCCAAAACAGTTGGTTTCTGTAATTTGGAAATATGGTTTGAAAACATGTACTTTGAAACGTTCTTTCAGTAAACAATAATGTTATGTTTGTGAAATTTAGAATTATACAAGGAAAACTGAACATAATTAAAATATTAAATTTTTCTATTATAAACTGAAGAATGGTGAGTGATAAACTCCTCGATTAAAGAATTACTAATTGGTAGGGTGACGAGACATCCTGATTTATCAGGATATGTCCTGATTTTTTATCGCGGTTCAAAATTGAGGGCTCGAATGCAATAGGGGACGAACGCACGAAAACGCGAAAAATTATTTTCCAAGCATCTCGTGGTATACAAATTTTTAAGTAAAAAAAATAAATTTCTAAAAAATATGGACTTATGGAGACAAGGTGACAAGGCGGAACTTTTTTTCTATTTTAACACTTTTTTCTATTTGAACTTTTTTTATGATGAATATTTTTATTAATAAAATTGAAAAGACAAAAAAATTATTATATATATATACATATCTAATATTATAAATTAAAAAAGAATTGAATTAAGGGGAAAATTTATTTCACTTTTTAAAATTTTATTATTAAAAATGTTTATAGGAAAAATCTTTAGAGAGGAAAATGTTCCGTTCTGTCATTCTTTACAAACCCGCATTTTAAAAAATTTTTATTTTTGAACCTTAACATTTGGATATTACGATTAGCTTGAAAATACTTCTTAGCGATTTCGAGGAAATATGAACGTAATTTTAAAACTTATATAGTTATTAATGATAAGTATTGTTATATTTCAGACTTTAATTATATTAACACTATTTATTCAATTCCAAAAGCTTTGCATGTGGTGGAATTTCATTCATATTTGAAAAGATATTAAAACATCGAATTGCTTAAAAAATTGGAAGTTCTGAAAAGTATTTAAAATAATTCACTTCGAAAAAGTTATTTGTATAATTTATAGAGTTAGGGTATGAACATAGAATTCTATTATTTCATTCAAAATTCAACAATTTCGTTAAAAACAAATAAGTCGATCTTTTTGGTTGAAAATTCAACTGTTTTGTTGAAAATTCGCCTTCAAGGGCTTAAAATCCAACTATTTGGTAAAATATAACCTTTTTTTCTCAGAAATTCATATTTTAGGTTTAAAAATACAACTTTTTATAGAAAACTCGCGTTTTTGATATAAAAATTTCACATTTTTGATGATTCTTTTTCTTTATTGACTGGAAAATCTTTCTTGGCTGAAAATTCTTCTGTTGTAGAAATTTAATCTTTTGGCTAAAAACGACCTGCTTAGTTAAGAACTAATTTTTGGTTTCAAATAAAAATCTTTTTTTGGTTAAAACATCAACTATTACATTTTCCCTTGAAAATGTATACTTAGTTCAAAGTAGAATTATGCACTTTGTTTAAAAAACTATTTTTTTGGTTGATGATGCATCATTTTAATTCATAAACCTTTCTTTTTTTTTGTTGAAAATTGGATTATTTTGTTAAAAATGCATCTTCTTTGGTTAAGTCAACTGTTTTTCGTTTAAAAAAAAGTCTTTTTTGGTCGAAATATTAGGTATTGCATCTTTTGTTGGAAATTCATCTACTAGCTTACTTGAAAGTGGAACTACTTTGTTGAAAATTAATCTTTTTTGGTTGATAATTCGTCATTTTACTTCAAAAATCTTTTTTCTTTGATGAAAATTTAACTTTTTTGTTGAACATTTGTTTTCAATTAGTTAAAAATGAATATATTAACTAAAAATGTAACAATTCAACTTTTGGTTGAAAATTTATCTTTTTAGTTAAAGATTCGCTTTTTTGGTTGAAAGTTAATTTTTTTTGGAAATTAATTTTTTTATCTAAAGATTCCCCAATTTAGTTCAATATTCATTTCTGTCATTAAAAATTTAACTATTTTGTTGAAAATTCAACTTTTTTGTTTGTAAGAAGTTAATATTTTTGTCTGGAAAATTCCACATTTCGGATGAAATTTTCAATTTGATCTTTTTTTTTTTGCTAAAAATGCAACTGCTTGGTTGAAAACTAATCTTTTTTATCGATGACTTTAAACTATCTTCTTAAAAATTCGTCTTCTTTTGTTAATTTGAACTACTTTTGCATTTAAAGTAAAATCGTTTTTGGTTGAGATATCAACCGGGAATTAAAAAGCCGGGAATTAACTTCTGATCGTAGCAAAATTCAAGTTTTCATTATTTTAATAATTTTGGTCAATTTAGAAAAGTTGAAGATTCATCATTTTAATTTAAAATTCTTCTCCGGTTGAATATGTAACTACTTTGTTAAAAATCAATTTATCTTTTTTTTTTATCAATATGTACTTTGTGGAAAATTCATCATTTTTGTAGAAACTTTATCTTAATGGATGAAAATTAATTTTTTTCAGGCATAAAATTCAGCTATTCCAGTTGAAAATTCAGTAATTTCGTTCAAAATTCATGTATTTTGTTAAAAATTTATATTTTTTGTAAAAAATTATCTTTTTATTTCAAAGTTAATCTTCTGGTTTAAAAATTCTTCTATTCGGTCAACAATTCAAGTATTCCAGTTAAATATTTATTATTTCTATTAAATATTCACCTTTTAGGTTGGAAATAAAATTATTTGGCTGGAAGTTGAACTCTTTTGTTACATTTTTTTTGAAGATTCTTCGTTTTAATTAAAAATTCATTTCTTTGATTGAAAAATTAGCTGTTTGATTGAAAACTTTTTTTGTCCTTTGGATGTTTTTCATTTCTTTGTCTTCTTCAATTAAAAAGTCAATTATTTCGTTAAAAATGCATGTATTTTGTTAAAAAATTGCATATTTTGGTGGTAAATTATTCTTTTTATTTCAAAATTAATCTTCTTGCTTAAAAATTCATCACTTTTTAGTTGAAAATTCATCTTTCTGGTTTAAAAATCAACTATTCCATTTTCGGTTGACAAATATTATTTTTTTAGTTCAAAATTCAACTATTTGGTTACAAATTCATGTATTTTGTTGAAAAATGGTATTTTTTGGTAGAAAATTAATCTTTCTATTTGAAAATTAATCTTGTTTAACAATTCATCTCTTCGTTTGAAATTTCAAGTGTTCCAGTTGAGTATTCATCGTTTTAGTTGAAAATTCATCTTTTTGGTTTAAAATTTAACTATTCCAGTTGAAGATTCATAATTTTATTTAAAAATTCATCACTCTGGTTGAAAGTCTAACTATTTTGTTGAAAACCCGTTTTTTTTTGTTGAAAATTAATTTTTTCAACTGAAAGTTTAACTATTCCATTTTTTGTAATAAATGAATATTTTTCAGTGAAAATTTTCAGTATTTTTTTCTCTGTTCTCTGTTGTTGTGTTAAACGATGTTTAGAATGAACGTCATAAATTAAAATAAATATTTGCGTTTCTTCTGGAAATATGAATATGTTTCTTTTAGTTGACCAGGAAAGTTTAAAAACTTGACCGGGAAATGACCGAAAATTTGAAATCGCCAAATCGCCACCCTGATATTGTGAATAATTCTATAAGTTTTTAATTTCGTCTCCGCTAATATAGAATGTTACAAGTATACATTTTTTTGTGACATTCAACTTACAAATTATAAAAATTATTAGTTGAAAATTCCGATTTTAATTCAGTTTCGAAAGGTTTCAAAATATTTCAAAGATTTTAGAATATTCAAAAGGATTTTGAACATTTTACAAAGAGTTAAAGGATTGGCTGCGTCTAGTCATCCCGAATTTCGTGACGACTAGCCGCAAATCAAGATAAATGCTAGTCATCCCGAAATTCGGGACGACTAGCCTATTTCTAGCATTTGGCTCGTCATCCCGAAAATAATGCACTTTATTAATTCTACTGTTTTTAACTAGACCAAAATTAACAAAATTGACAATCCTATTTTCTCGATTCGGCTAGTCGTCCCAAAAATAATGCATATTAGGAAATTTCTCGTTTTAACTAGATAAAAATCACAAAAAATGCTAATGACCCCGAAATTCGGGACGACTAGCCTATTTTCAACATTTGTCTAGTCGGCCTGAAAGTAATGCACTTAATTAATTTTACTGCTTTCAACTAGACCAAAATTACTGAGAATGACTAGACTATTTTCACCATTTGGCTAGTTGTGCCGACAAAATGCTAATACTGTAATTATGGGCAAGATTACGATATCCGTGGAGGCTTTCCGCCCCCACGAGGCGGTGGAAAGGGGGTAGGGGGTGTGAACTTACATTATTTCTGTGACTAGTCACAGGGGTACCTTTCCGCCCCCACGAGGCGTTGGAAAAGGGGTAGGGGTGTTACCTTACATTATTTTTGTGACCTGTCACAGGGGTACCTTCCCGCCCCCACGAGACGTTGGAAAAGGGGTAGGGGTGTTACCTTACATTATTTTTGTGACCTGTCACAGGGGTGCCTTCCCGCCCCCGCGAGGCGTTGGAAAAGGGGTAGGGGTGTTACCTTACATTATTTTTATGACCTGTCACAAGGGTGCCTTCCCGCCCCCACGAGGCGTTGGAAAAGGGGTAGAAGTGTTACCTTACATTATCGTTGTGACCAGTCACAGGGGTGCCTTTCCGCCTCCACGAGGCGTTGGAAAAGGGGTAGGGGTGTTACGGCCAGTATAGGCTGGCACACAGAACAGCTGATCTATATGTCACGTGATCGTTAACCAACGCGCAATGACACGCAAAATCGAACGAAAACCCGAATAAAGATGCAGTGCTCTCAATTCGGCTCCCCAACTGTACTGCGCATGCGTCGCATCGGCAGTCTCATTGGCAGTAAAGAACTTGCTTTTTGGGAATTATTAAATGTTTAAATAAATTTTTTATGATAAATCATCATTGTAGAATTAATTAAACTAATTTTTGGATCACAAAAAAGTGTTTTAGAGTAGCGAATAATTATTGAATTTTACTCTTTACAAATGAATGATTGATTCTAAATACAAAGGCAACAAGTGTATCTAGTCAAGAGTCTATAGATCACGTCAAAGGAAGGTCCAATCAGAGCACGGGAATCATGGGAAAGTTTCGAACGACCTTGAGACTGCGGTGACACAGTGCAAATACATAACATAATTTGGATACGTTAAAGCTTAAAAGACTACACTTTATAAAATATAACCTAAGTCTTAGTTTTATCCGTTTTTTAACATTTATTTTTAATAAGATATGAATAGCAGTTTTGTTAATCTTCGGCTTACACAAAAGGAGAGAAATAAAAAAGAATACATAATTTTCGGGACGACTAGCCAAATGTTGAAAATGGGCTAGTCATCCCGAATTTCGGGACGACTAGCCAAATGTTGAAAGCGGGCTAGTCATCCCGAATTTCGGGACGACGAGACACTTCGTAAAGGATTTCAAAGATTTCGATAACTTTAAACGAATACGAAAGATTTTACAAACAAAGATTAAAGAAAGCTTTCACCAATATTTCAAAGATTTCTGAAAAATTTCAAAAAATTTCAAAGGTTTCAAGGATTTTAAAGTCTTCAAAGATTTCAAATATTTTACAAAAATTTGAAAAGATTCCAAAAGATTTCACAGAAATTTCAAGATTTCACAACGATTTTATGTACTTCAAGAGATTTCAACGAATTCACAAGGATTTCAAGGTTTCAAAGACGAATAATGTTCACAAAAAATTAAAAATTTGTTTATTTATGGTTCTGCCTTTTTTAGAATTTATTGACCAACGAAAAATGAAATGGCTTATTTTTTACATGGATAACAAATGGTTATTTCATTATTTGATGTAAAAAAAAGTCCTGGAAAAACTTAACTTCTTGACCTGGAAAACCTGGAAAATACCTTGAATTTCGTTCCTAAGAATCGCTGGAAACCCTGTTTCAGTCTTGAATATTAAACTAAAAAATGTACATGCTGAAGTGGCAGTATCATATAATTTTAGGAAAGAATAAAAAATAACTTCAGAAATTCAAATACCTCTCTAATAATATGTCAAGTAATTACATTAAAAAATTATTTATTTTAGAGGAGATTGACTACTGGCTTCGAGCGCACTACCAACTTCCAGGAATCAATTCTCTCCAACAAAACTTCAAAGACCAGAACCTGCCTACTGTGTTGGCTGTAGGTATAAAATATAAAGTCTCATTAAAGATTTTTTTTTAAGACTGAAAGTAACCTTATGCCAAAATGGAGAATTACCAAGACTCGGAAATGAAGTTGATAACAGCCGGAAAACACGCCAATAAGACGCTAAAAGAAGTGTACGAAACAGATTTGAATTATTGTATGCGTGTCTTGAGAAACAATCCAGAATACCAAAATTATATTGAATCGAGATATTTAAACGAAATTAATTCATCGCCTGAGAAAATAAAAGAATTAAAAATTCGTCGTGGTAATGTCACACAAGAAGTAAAACAATTAAAGATTTACCATTTCCTGAGGTTATTCGATTGCATGGGAGATCATTCTGGCTATGTATCAAAACAGGTTCATAAACAAAGTTTTTACACGAATTTGGTTATCCAAAAGCGACTTTATCCTGCAATTGGAATTTTCTATGATTACATTATTCGAAAACACGTGTACAATTTAAAAAAAGAAACAGCTCGTGATAACAGAGCAGAACACATGTTGCCTGATCCGATAGATTGTTGTGGAATGTGGGATTCTTCAGATCAGCCTATGGGATATGAAAATCTTAAGGATTACCAACTTGATTATAAAATATTTAAACACCCTAATAACGACGTGTTAAAAATTCTACCTCATATATATCGAGTTTCATCATTGCATAAATTATTTTTTGGTGAAAACGATATTGTGGACTACGATCCTGAAATGGTTAATATTGATAACATAAAAAATATGTTGAACTACATATCTGCGTTGCCTAATATTAAAAATTCGGCCCTGAATCCTATCTGCGGGGGGACCTATTTTAATGGAGACGCCGATATGATCATTGATGACACGATTATAGATTTTAAAGTCTCGAAATTTGAGTCAGTTTCTATAGAAAACTTTGCGCAACTGATTTTTTATTCTGCTGGATTTTATTTGAATGAAAATAGGGTAATTAAGAAATTCATTATATACAATCCCCTTTTGGGAATGGAACACACATTGGAATTGCCTTATTTAGATTTTGAAAAATTGATTACTTTCTTGAAGGACATTATAAAATAAAAGGGACTTCTCATTCAACAATTTCTCGTTATTGTAATAGCGTAAGTCAGCGTTTCAAAGTTGATGCAATTATACATTGTAAGTCTAGTGCGAGAAAATGGTCTGAATTTGCGTTTTTCCATTCAGTATTGATTCACTTTTAAATTTTAATGTAGATTTAAGAATATTTGTGTGATATACGTCATATGTTTATTAACATACACTGGGAATCCCATTTAAGTCGTTCCTAGAATTTCTGTCCTCGGAATTTTTGTGATGCGGGTACTGCGGGCCCAAGAGAGAGACGGTGCTCACACAAGCGTAACAAATAGCATGAGGGTCGCACTCTCAACGCATTAGTTGCATTAGGTTGCGTTATGCGTCAAAATCCAACAGAAATGATTCATGCGGCCCTGCCCGTTTACTTTCGGATCAAGAGAATGTTGTGTTCGATTTGAGTGAAGGCCATTTAGAATTAAAACGGAAAACACACTTGAATGGGATTTCCAGTATATGTGTATCTTAATAAAACTTACGAGAAAGAGAGACTGCATTTGGTATATAAATAAGTATTTTTTTAATAATGATTGTTAATTATTAATCAAGTACAAGATTCTTCAAAGGAATGTTAACGGAAGACTGAAATAAATGATTTTATGATTGAATTATTTGTTTTTCGACATTTTAATTAATTATGATAGTACAAGGTACAATCAAGGAATAATTTTAAGATTTTGTAAGCGTTGAAAAGAAATAAAGTAATTTCCAATTGAAAGCGCTTGGAATTAAACAATTTCGAATTGAGTTCTAAATCGAAAAATATTTTCAAAATGCAAACATTCATAATCATCAAATTTGAAAATAGTAAACATAAAAATCATTAATTTATGATAGATATATCAGGGCACTAAAAAAAAACATTGTGGGTTGTCAACCGAAAGAAGACAAAAAATTGTGTGTACAGTTTTTTATAGTAAAACTTAATGAAACAGAAATTAAGAAACACATTTTTTTCATTAAGAATTTAGGAGAATGTGCAAAAAACATGTTTTTTTTTTGATTGAGTTGAATGCATACGTTTTGAAAACAGTGGAATATGTTGAGTCTTAAATTTCTTTACCCTGAACCAAAGCATCATTTTTTATTTTTGCGTTCATAGACAAATGTTTTTTCCCTTTTTTTTCGTGAAAAAAATGTCAAAATTCGTAAATGGTAAATTTTTTGTTAGAAAAAGTAAAATATTAACATATTTCTTTGTTTCAAACTGAAGAACTTTCAGATTCGACATATTAAACTTTTACAGAATTTTTGCATGTAACACAATAAAAAAAAACATGTTTTTTGCTCATTTTCAAAAAATTCTGAATTGTGCAACTTAAAAAAATAATTACTTTTTATTAGTCGAAACTGAACATGTAAAAATTCGCTATTCACTTAATCAATTTCAATTCAGTTAATTTAAGCATTTTCACTCCCCCAGAGTATATATGTATATTTATAACAAAATATAAATTCTCTTATCTTCAAAAAATTTTAAATAAAGATGGTAGAATAGGGTGATCCAAAAATGCATTGTTAACCTTTTTTTTAACATATTTTATGTCTATCGCCTCCAAATTTGGTCGAATACGCAAAAAAATTAATGCGTTTTTTTAATGATATTTAGAGATTCTGCAAGCTCCATAAATGTTAACAGGTATTTTCCATAAGAAAAAAATACTTTTTTGTAAATTGTATTCAGATTTCTCAATATTTAGAGAGTCTAGTTGAAATTCAACTTCTTTCTTTACAATTAGCCATAGAAAACAAATAAATAATTTTTCAATATCCCCCCCCCCCCTCCATAAGTGAAAAATTGGCTTTTGCAAGTTTTCGGCGCTAATTATAAATGTTTACGGTTTTTTAAACACAAGTTGATTCTAATACATAAAATACTGCTTTCTGCTTATAATTAAATGTTTCAATAAATTGTTTAAACAATTTATTACTGTTTTTAGCAATTTTATCTTAGAATAGAGATAGAAAGTCGCGGTTTTTTCCGGAACTTTTCGATTTATTTTCAACCTTTCAGCTAGAGCGAGGTACTCATCAATTAAATTTAACCGAAATAATTGTTTGAACCATTTATTATTTTTTATAATAATATTTTCTCAGAACAATACTAGAAAGTTGCAGATTTTTCTAAAATTTTCCACTTTTTGTCCACTCTTCCATTAGATTGAGATAATAATTCAAAATGACCGAAATAATTGTTCAAAAATTTATTATTATTTTTAATAACATTCTCTTTGAATAATGTTAGAAATTTGCGTTTTTTTTTTTAATTTTCAACTTTTTCTTGACTTTTCACTTACGTTGAGGTAAATAACACGCAGCCACGCACAAAAAATCGTTTTTCGGGCCTGGAGGTCAGACCATGTGAGATATATGTTTTTTTGGTCGCTGAATTCGAATCTGAGGTCCAAAAGCCCACAGCACATCAGGGTTCTGACATAACCTCATAAAACCTCATGAAATTTTATTTTTTCAAGTCCGGGGGTCAGACCATGTTTATTATTTGTTTTTGGGCTCGCTGAATCCGAATCTGAGGTCCAAAAAACCTCAGCAAGTCAGGGTTTTGACGCAACCTGAAAAAACCTCATAAAATTTTTTTTCCGAGTCCGGGGGTCAGACAATGTTGACTATATGTTTTTGGGGTCGCTGGATCCAAATCCTTGGCCCAAATCCTCTCAACCTTAAATTTAAAAGGAAATTCCATTTAGGTCAAGAAACAGCCTTTTGTTACAAGAGGACATTCCTCTGAGTGGCAGACACGCGTAAGTCGGATGAATAAATTTCACGAGTTTCTTTGAAAATCAAAACCCGGACGTGCTGGAGTTTTTTAGACCACGGATTCGGATCCAGCGATCCCAAAAACATACAGTAAACATGGTCTGATCCCCAGACTTGAAAACAAAAATTTATGAGGTCTTATGAGGTTATGTAAGAACCCTGACGTGCTGGGGTTTTTTGGACCTCGGATTCGGATTCAGCGACCCAAAAAACACATAGTCAACATGGTCTGACCTCCAGGCCCGGAAAACGATTTTTTGTGTGTGGCTGTGTAATTAATGCAATATAATGAACAATTGTTTAAACAAACTATCATTGTTTATCACTACATTCTCCTATATTAGCGGTAAATAGTTACGGTTTTTTCTGAAATTCTTCATTTGTTGAAGTTGAGTTACTTAAATAAAGGTGCGAATGAGTATGAACGAGTATGAATGTGTGAATAAAAAAAGAATGATGTCAGAGATGAAAACGAGTGCAATAGATATTATAAATTGCGTATTCTCCTATTCAGAACGTCTTAAAACGATAGAACGAGTACATTTCCGAATGTAGCTTTGCAAATTTAATAGCTGACCAATTCAAAGAGTCAAAAAAAACAATTGAAATGCAACTTTCTCAATCTGGAATTTTAAGATACACCCCTGACAGCAAGGGATATCGGTGGGATATCCCATTTATCTCGCACGATATCGCAGGCATATCCCAAGAGATTCCAGGGACATCACGAATGATATCCTACGGGGCGGAAATCTCGATATCCTTGGAATGTCCCAAACATATCTCAGAATATGCTGAGGATATCCCATTAATGTCCCAAATTTTAAAGTCCGGGATATCTCAAATTCCATAATTCGGGACATCCTAGGATATTCTTATGACGTCCCGTATTTAAAATGCAGGATATGCCAAGGATGTCCCTAAGATGTCCCAAGGTATCCTGATAATATAATTTATTATAATATTATTAAAAAATTCATATATGTACCCTTTGCAAATAATTTATACTCACTGTGCTTTGAAAAAACAAACTCAGCATTATTTAAAAAATATATATATTTTCCCGAAGCAACAAAAAATAAGAATCGAAGATAGTATGTCGAGCCATCTTCATAACTTTTCAGTCTATAGTCTTTTTCAACACTTATGACATGTGGTTGACCGCATGATCAAAATTTGGCACAATCATAAAAAAGGTAAACAAATTTTACATTAGTAGGTACATCAAATTCAATGAATCATGCATGCAAGCAGTGCAAGCTGCAGGTTTAAAAAGATCAGAAGTTGCGAAAAGCCGACCGGCTTTTTCTTCATTACAGTTAACTTAACCTCAAAAGTGCACAAAATCTATAAATGTATATACTTTAATGAATTTAATTAGTTTACAGTGGAAATCAAATCATTAGTCACAAAAGTAATGAACAAAAATGTTTATTCAGTAAAATGGAAAATAAAAGTAATTAGTTAAAACATCAAATTTTTCATGAGTTTTATCCATTACCACGCAGATATATCTAACCTCCAGCGAGCCTCCATATACCTAATACATGTAAAATATACATAAAAAATTTATTAAAAGCAATAAAATTGTTGTTCTTATACGTATATTCCTTTTCATTTCTTGAATTTTTAATCCCCTAATAATTAATTAGAATATCAGCAGAATTTTTTATTATAATATCGGGATATTCGTGGGACATTTTACTACGGTATTGTGATATCCTGTGGACATTTTTGCGGGATATCGTTAGGATATTCTGTCACGATATCCTCAGGAGCGGAAATCTCGATATCCCTGGAATATGCCACGGATATCCCGGGAGATTTTTGGGACATTTTTCAGGATATCACATATCCTGCCGAGATATCCTAGGGATATGCCAAGGATATCATTTTGTTGTGAGGGAGTTGACATGGTAACTATTTCCCACGTGGTGGGTAAATCTTAACACCTGAAGTTAATTTTTGTTTCAGGTAAAAATTTCTCTGAAATCACTGTAAATATTCTATTTTGTTTTTTTCTGTGTGTTTAATGCCCCTCGATTACAAAAAGTGCAGCTTTTTTACATTTCTTATTCCAAAAATTATATCATTTCCGAAAGGCTCCTTAAAACACAACTAAAATTGATGAGCTTTTTAATAACTAATAATTTACACTATTTTCTAAGTTTATTATTTACGATAATTTGAATAAAAAACTTCACGAGTCAAAATAAACAAACACAACTTTTAACTTAAAACAACTTCGAGGCAGTCGCAGAGCTGCCAATTTTGACAGACATTTTTTGTAATTTTCCGATTATATACTATTGATTATCTACTGTTGGAAAATGTAATACCCAATAAAAAGTCCTTAAATATTTATGAATATTTATGAAAGAACACTTTGTATTAATAAATATTGTTTATGAAACTTCAAGCTTTGATTCCAATGTATAAATATGTCATAAGAATGTTTTATTAAGTTAAGAAGTATGAATAAAGAAGGGGTGAAATTTTTTCTTTTCAGGTTAAAAATACATTTTTTGCTCTCACGCATTAATTAATTATCAAATTACAATGAAACTTTGTCAGAAAATATAGTATCCTTGCCGAAACATTATAATAACAAAAGTAATGGAAAATTTTTGTCAGTTTTCCAGGTATATGAAATTTAATATACACCCTCTTAGTGGTTATTTCATATTCTTGACATATAAATTTTAATATATACATTGGTATAACAAATTTAATATTATTTTTAACAGTGCAGCCCTCATCCCAAAAAACTAGAGCACGTATGTGATATAATTTTTTTCTAATCGAAGAGTATTTTTTTGTAATTGATGATTTATGAAATGATGTTTTATTGATAATTTATGAAATTATGTTTTATTGATGTTTAATGCCTCTCGATTACAAATCATATCAGCTATTATTCCAAAAACTAGAGCACATATGTGATATGATTCGTTTCTAATTGGAGAGTATCTATTTGGTTCTAATTGATGATTTATGAAATTATGCTTTATTGATGTTTAATGCCCCTCGATTACAAATCTGATCAGCTCTTATCCAAAAACTAGAGCAAATATGATTCGTTTCTAATCGAAGCAAATATTTATTTAATGACCCGATTCGCTCAAAACCTAATTGATAAAAATGATGGTTCTGCTCACGCGTAATGAAAATTCCATTTTATTCTGACTTTTTGTTAGTTTCAGAACAATTTAGATATCTCGTGGCCACGAAACCAATAGATTTCATCTCAAAGTATAAGCAAATACCTAAAAAAAATTTAAACTTGTTTTGCTTTGCTCAAATTATTCGATTAATTTTAGCATTTTCACTCCGCCTTATATGTAACAAAATATAAATTCTCTGATCTTCAACAAATTTTATTTAAAGATTATAGAACGTTTGCCCAATTATACTTGAATAAAGCAAGAATGTGGAATTTTCAGATTTGTAAAAGACCGAACAGAAGAAATTTTTCTTTAATTCCTTTGGATGCCAAACGATAACTTTTTTTTCTTGGCTCAAATATTTCGATTAATTTCAGTATTTTCACTAAGCCCTAATTATGTATGCATAACAGAATCATGTATCATAACAGAATTATAACAGAATATGAATTCCCTAATCTTTAAAAAATTGTAAATAAAGATTGTAGAACTTGTAAACAATTAAAATTGAAGGAAAAGGTTGAATTTTCAATATTCTAAAAAACCAAACAGAAGATATATTTTTTATTTCTTTGATGCCAAACGATAACTTCTTTTTGCTTGACTCAAATGATTCGATTATAATTTCAGCATTTTCACTCCACCCTATTAAACAATTACAAATTTATTCTGAATTTAATAAAAATTCATATTTTAGGTATTATGCAGATTTTTGTTACCTTTTAATATGTAAGTAAAGCTGTTTTTGATTATTTCAAAAAGCTATTATAAATAAAATCTCATAAAAGAATAGTTCAAGTTAATAGTTTCATTACCACGTAAGTATTTAATTTTGTTCGACACAGTATTTGAAAAATCTTGTATGGTTTCATAGAACTAATTTCATGTTTTTATTTTATTTACAGATCACAATCCTTTGAAGGCCCTCGCAACCATTCACACGGCTTTTGGCAAATCAGGAAAAAGGATCTGGAATTTCGAAATTTCATCTTCCAATCGTCTTCATTATGCCTTATACTGACGATTACTCTTATGTAGGAAAATACAAATTGTTTTTCGGAAAGCATAAATCCAAAACTTTAGAAGAAGTATGGAGAGAAGATCCATATTACTGCTTAAGTTACTTAAGATATCCTCCAAATTCAAAATTTGGATGCTATATTAATGAAAGATACTTAAACGATATTGAATATTTTCAACAATATTGCAGAATCAAAAGAACTTCTGTCACGTCAATGATCAAATATTTGGACTTTTATCATTTAGTAAGAATATACAACTGTTTTGACGGGAACCACATTTTTTATAAAAGGCGTGTTCATAGCTACAGTTCTTATCCACAATCTATAATCGAAAATCATCTCTATTCCTGCAATGGAGTATTTCACGATTTACTGATAAGAAAACATATCTACAATTCAATACAAAATCAGGATGCATTCGACTTTAAAACAGAAGAAATTCTGAAGTCAATTTCGTACAATCAATATCTTTTAAATGATTACAAGCAAGCTTATGACATGTTTAAAGATAAAAATTGTCGTGCAATGCATATTTTGCCTGATATCTTTAAACTTGCCTTATTGGAAAAAATAGTAAAAAAAGATACAATTGTTATTTTTGATGAAGAGATGATAGATTCAGAGCACATTTTCGAAGTTTTATCCTACGTAGATACAATTCCTAACATTGAAAAGGCAATTTTAAATCCTATTTTGGATACGGATTTCTTTACAGCAGATGCTGATTTGATAATTGACGATACTATTTTCGATTTTAAAGTTTCAAAAAATTCAGAATTTACTATAGACCAATTTTTGCAATTGATATTTTACGCCCTAGCTTATTATATCAGAGAAGGAATAGAAATTCGAAAATTTGTCATTTATAATCCGTTATTGGGTCTAGAGCATAGATTAGAATTGAAGAATTTGAATTTTAAGAAGCTGCTGGAATTTTTTCAGGATGTTATTATATATTAATACAGGAATACAGGTTGTTGCAAGAAAAACCGTGAATTGCGATTTCATTTTCTACTGTTATATTGTTAATTAATTATAATTAATTAGTTTAAATTTTTTAATTTAATATTTTAATTTATTGTAAAATTAAGTAATTTAAAATTCACTTAATTACTTCATTATAATTCTATTGTTATTTTAATCTAATGTACTCCAACGGAAAATTGCATGTGTAGGAAAGTAGAATTACGTATATTTGCAATAAATATTTTTAGTGGAAAATTTTAGTACTTTTTGCATGCCAATACTTCAGAATGATATTATGCACATGTATAACATTGTCGTGTCCTTATGTATTTCTTGTCGAATAAATTGTTAAAATAAATAAACATTTCGTGTTTTGTTATATTTCAATAATCATGGTTGCTATAGTGGCTGCAAAATGCCAATCTCGAAATGTTCTGACTTTTTCTTGATGAATTTTTCCTGACCACGATAAATTTTCCTTTAAAGTATAAAAACAGTAATTTTCAACAAATGAGATAAATTTTCAAGGAAGAAGATTAATTTTATACCAAGAAAGACGAATTTTCAACAAAATATATGAATTTTCTGTCAAATAATTGAGTTTTCAACTCAAAACGATAAATTTTGAACCAAAAATTGAACAATAAAATTTTCAGTCAAAACAATTAATTTAAAAGAAGAGATTTTCAACAAAATATTTAAACTTTCATCAAAAACATGAATCTTTCAGAAAAAAAATAACTTCTCAATACTTTAGTATAATATTTCCACCAAATAATATCTTTCTAAAACGAATTTTCGACAAACTAGTTGAATCCTTAAAGAATCCGATTAATTTTAAAAGCAAAAGAGGGAATTTTTCAAAGAAAGAGTTGAATTTTCAACCACAAAAGTTTTTATTTCAGTCAATAAAAAAAAAATTTATCCAAAAATGTTGAATTTTCAAGCAAAAAAAAACAAACGAATTTTCAACCCAAAAATATGAAATTTCTGCCAAAATAATTGAATTTTCAACCCAAAAAAGACAAGTTGTCAACAAAATAAATGTATTTTATTGTATTTTATTGCTCTCCCTTTTACGCGGTTGAGGGCTTCGTTTCCTTTACATCTTTTACAATTTCACTTATCCTCTATGCCTTATGCTTATCTTAACCTATAATCGCTTCGGCTTCTCATTATTTACAAGTTCTTAACTATTATCTTATTAGCTAATAACTATTATCTAGCAAGTGCGCAAGACCTTACACTCTTGCAGGGCTTCCGTTTCCTCTTACCATTACTCTTCAAGCTTTTCAAAGACACGCAACACTAATTTTCCTCATCCATATTTAAATTTTGGTTTTCTCCTCCCCCATGCATTCTCTCTTCCCTTATCTCTTCTAAACTCTTCACCCACCTTTCCTCTTGTCCACAACCGCTCAGTATCCACCTAACTTTATCTACCACGCTCTTTCCCCCTTCCTTTTCCCCTGTACGTCTCTGCAACACGTGCTCCCAAGATACCCTTTCATACACACATACCCTACACATTTTTATTTCTTCACTCATCCAATATTTACACTCATTCATACCTTCTTCCATTCTGAAACGTATCATCCTGGACCACCTGTACTCCTTTTTCAATTTCCCTAGATATTCTGGGACCCCTTCAATCTTGATGAATCTATACCATTTATTATATTTTGACTCCATAATCTTTTCCCACCTCTTCTCTTCCTGCTTCTTACTCAATTCCCCTCTACTACCTGCCACTTCCTCCCCACGTCACACATTCTCCATTCTCTTCTCACTTTCCTTCTCTCCTCCTCCCATCTTGAATTTCCCGTGTTTCTTCTCCTCTCTCTATCTAATACTTCCTGCAGGCATAATTGTGCAACTTTGCTACCCTTACCACTCTTGAGTTTCTCTTCAAAATTCCATACCCTTTTCCTCTGCCTTATCACCAATTTCTCTCTCCCTGTTTCTTCTCTTAACATATAACCTGGGCAGTTCCAACTCGCTCTCATAACCCATCTCAGAAATCTCTCTTGCATGTTTTCTACTTTTTTGTACTCTTTCCATCCCCAAATCTCCACTTCATAAGACATCGCAGACCATACCAGTAAATCAAACAGCCATACTCTCATTCTAGTCCTCTTTGAATCTTCTTTTTCCAATCCCCCACACTTGACACATCACCTTTCTCTTCCTGAAACATACTATCTTGTCTTCATCACATTAATTGTCAGATCTTTCTCTCTCACGTACTCTTCGAATCCTTTCATCAGCAAGTTCATTCCACTTTCATTCTCTGCCAGAAGCACCACATCGCCCGCGTACGCTAACGAGTATATTTCCTTTTTTCTGTCACAGGTTCCTGCTGAGTAAATAATTTAGTACGAAAATGTTATCCACTGTCCTTATCCTCTTCCTGAATCCTGTTTGATTGTGTGGAATACTTCCTTTCTCGTCTACCTGTTCTTCTAATCTCTTCCTAAGCACCTCCGCGTAAATGTTATACGTTACTGGCATGAGAGTGATTCCTCTATAATCTTCCACTTTTTGCCCCGCTTCATTCTTCATCCCATCTTCTCCTATCGCCTTATTTCTTTTTTACTTCTCAATTGCTTGATTCACCTCCTCTCTGGTCAACTCATTCCCTCGTTCTATTCCTCCCTCCTTGATCTTTCTACCATCCCCCCTCACCTTGCTATCCACCCCTCCTAGCAATTTCGTGAAATATACCGTCCATTCATCCATAATTATCTCTTCATTGAATCCTTTCCATTCACTCCTTTCTCTGTTGATCACCTCCCATTCTCTTCCTTCCTTTATTGCTTTTTCTACCTCCTCCATGTACCTCACCTTCTCCTCCTGTCGTTTTACATCTAGTAATTTCTCGTGTTCCCTTTTTCTTTTATAATACTCCTTTTTGTTAATCTCTCCTCTTCTCCAATTCTTTAAGGATAACTTTATGCGCTCTTTACTCTCTACACATTCCGCATCCCACCATCCTCTCTTCTCTCTTCTTTCTTCCTCACTTGGCCTAATTTCTTCCACTAACTTCTCTACCCTTCCCCTCATCTTACACAACACCTCATCCACGCCTCCCCCATCTTCAATCGAACCATTCTCTTCTTCCATTCTTTCAGTATATCCTCTCAGCTTATCAACTACCCATTTTCCCATCTTTGCTTTTTTCCTTGTCGCTCCCTCCTTCTTCCTCCCCTCTCTTCACCAATTCCCGCATTTCAACATTGCAATGACCGGGAAGAGTTCTGACCCTATTTCGTTCCTTACTTCCATTCTTTTAAACAGCCTCCTTATTAGTGTTGCCGTCCGAGAAGAGGAATACCGAGCCTGGCTCACTTTCGCCTCGTTCATTAGTCGGTTCCGTCTCGTTTTCCCGGGAGCATTACTCGGTTTGTCTCGTCAAATTCTTCCTCGCCGGTCTCGTCCTTACTTCATCTCGCCTCGGTTTTTCCGAGAAATGCGATAGATGTGCGCTAGCAGAGCGGACAGCTCGCGGGAGCGTTCTTTGCCACTCTGACGCGCTAATGCTAATTATCGTTCTTTAATGAATAGGTAAAGTCGAAATATGATTACATATTAGACTTTTTTTTCATTACTGATTAATTTGATATCAAACACGACTATGTTACGATTTTTTCGAAGATTTAATCTTTCTGAAACCTGTTCTATTGATTTGAAAAATTGAAAATATTTGAAATGTTTGCTCTGCTAGCGCAAATCTGTCGCATTTCTCGGAAAACCCGAGGCGAGAAACAAGTAAGGACGAGACGAGGAAGAATGAGACGAGATAAAACGAGACGAGACGAGAAATACCGAGACAGCAGATATGGCTCGTCTCGTCCCGTCTCGTTTCTCGGGATTTCTCGCTCGGCGGCAACACTACTCCTTATCCTTTCCTCGGCCAGAATGTAGTCAATCACTGTTTCCCCTTTCCCTGCAAACGTAATCTCGCCTTCCTTATCCCTTTCCGAGTTCCCATTGCAAATAAACCATCCTGTTTCTCCCAGAATTTCCGACAGAGTCTTACCCTCCTGATCCACCTGTTTGTGTTTCAAAATTCTCCTGAAAGTCTCACTCTCGTCATCCCATTTTTTCTCTTCCTGTTCTCCCGGGCAAGCATTCAGATCACCTCCTATCAACACCAATTCGTCATCCTTTTTCGCCACCCATTTCCTAATCACACTCCAACCTTCTTTTTCTCCGATTCTCCTATAAGCGCAAACTATCCTCACCTTTCTTTTTCTTATCTTCACCATTCTCGTCATTACTCCATCAGTTTCCTCAAATCCCATTTCTATTCTCTTTTCTCCCACCAATTCCTTCCTCACTCCTAACACCATACCCCCTTTCTTTCGTCCCTTTACCTTCTCTTTCTTTGCCCCTTGCATCTGCCAAATATATCCCTTGGGTAACTTCCTCTTCACTCTCTTCCACTCCTTCTCATCTACCCAGGTTTCACTCAACATCACTACATCCCATTTCTTCACCTCTTCCCAGAATCCTTCATCTTTATTCATTAGCCCTCATACGTTCCAAAATGCTACTCTCACTTCTTTCTTCCTTCCTTTCTCCCTTCTTTCGTCCTTATATCCCCTCCCTACATTTGTGGAAACCCCGACGCTCCGTTCTCTCCTCCTTTCCTTTCACCCTCTACTGTTTCCATTACCTCCTCCCTTATATCCTTAGTCTCCACTTCTTCCCCTCGTCGCCATGGGCCTTCCCTACACACTTCACTAAATTTTTCTTCCTCATCATCACATATCCACACATTCTCATTTATCCACATTCTGTTCACATTCTGTTCTCAACAAAAAATAAATTTTCAATAAAATAGTTAAATTTTCATCCAAAGAAATGAATTTTCAACTAAAATTATGAATCTTCAACCAACAGAATTAATTTTTAACCAAGCACTTGAATTTTCTACCAAAAAGATAAATTCTCAAGCGAGAAGATCAATTTTCTACGAACATACACAAATTTTTGATAAAATGCTTAGAGATGCGAGCATCTTTGCAGTTCTTCAAATTAATTGTGATTGCAACGAAAGATCTATGTTTTTACATCAAAGAATGTACATTGATAACATTCTAAGAAAGTTTAGGTTAAACGCGGCTAATCTTCTCAATGTACCGGCTGATCCTCATGCAAATATGCATCTCGCTGAGGAAGCAGCTGACAGCCGAAAAAATGTGCTGTTTCGTGAAGCTGTTGGTTCCTTAATTTTGTTAGCCACCGTAACTGGACCCGATATTGCCTTTGCAGTCAATTTTGTAAACAGATTTTGAAGTAATCACGATAGTCACTGGCAAGCGGTGGAACGAATTTTGTAATACTTAGTCGGAACAGCTGATTTTGGTATCAAATATTAAATATAAAGTGAAAATAGAAGTGAAAGAGAAAGAGTTACATAATCACCTCCCAGGGTGGCGACAAAACTTAATTTTCAAAGTTCCGTACTTTTCCCTGACTAATTTTTCATTTTCTCTGACAATTAATATTTCAAGACAGGAATTCTAATCCCGTAACATTTTTAATGTAGCATCCTTTGTGAATTAAATTGAAACATTTTAATTTTAATCTTCAAATTATTATTCTCATGGCTGCCACAGTCGAATTTTCTTGAAAAAAGTGACCTCTTCAAACCGAAAAGATGATGAAAAGTTACTAACTTTAAACCAAAAAGTTACTAAAATTTATTAGTAATGTGACTAATGTTTTTTTCAATATAAAAGAAATAGATCCATATGACTTCAAAACCATTCAAGTTAAGTTCAAAATAATTCAAATGGATTGGAAGAAATAAAAATATTCTATTGATTTGAGTGAAATTATAGTAAATTTAGCAGGGTTCAGAAGAAATGAGAAGAGTTCAATGAAACTCATAAAAAGACAAGATGGATTTAAAGAAAAAATTTTAGTGAATGGAAAACAATTCGAAAAAATGCATTAGATTCAGTAATTCTAGGTTTCATAGAATTTAAAATAGTTCAGGATAAATCAATAATTATTTAGTGTAAATTACAAATTAAATGCCAAAAAATCTGAACAGTCTTGAAATCCTACGAAACCGGCCACTCTTCGTGAATAAATCCATAAATCCATAAATACATACTTTTTGTGAATACATTCTTCGGAGTCCATTGAAATATTTTTAAATTCCGTGAATATCTTAAGTATACCCTTGGAATCTTCAAAAATATCTTAAAGCATCATAGACCCGGTAAAATTGTTACATATATTTCAAAATTCTAGGAGATTCTTTAAAACCCCATGAACATTTCTTCAATTCCCATAAGATCATTAAAACCTTTGGAAATCTCTTGAAATTGTTTCAATCTCCTCAAGATCTCGGATTCTCTTAAAGTATACCCTCAATTAGTCAAAATCCTTTAAAATTCATGCAAATTTATGAAATAAATGAAAAAAACTTCAGAATGTTCAAAAATATCCTAAAATAATTAAAATCTTTTTAAATCCTTTGACATTTTTTAAAGCTTTTGCATCTTTTTTGGAATTTTTGTAAATACCCTAAAATATTTCCGATCTTTTGAAACTGCCTGAAGTTTTTTGAAGTTCTTAACAATTCATCGGAATTTTTAAAAATACCATACACTCTTTTAAATCTATTGGAATCACTTCAAATTATTGAATTCTATTAAAAACATTCTAAGATATTTAAAATCCTTTAAAATCTTTGGAATTCCTTGAAATTTTGTAAAGCTCTCAAAAATTTCTTGGAATTTCGAAATATACCCTAGAATCCTACAAATTCTTTGAAATCTTATAAAATTCCTCAATTCTTGTGATGGAGTTATTCAAAATCCAATAAAATATTATAAAACCCCATGAAATTACATGACATTTCACATTCTTTGAAATCCTAGAAAATTCAATAGAATACCTTAACATCCTCAAATATTTTCTTACATTAGAAATCCCCAGAAAATTTCGAAAGCTCTTGAAAATTCCTTGGAAGTTATCAAAATAACCTAAAATCTTTAAAATTCTTTTGAATACCTTCAAATTATGGAAAAATAGTAAAAATGCATATTCCTAGAGAAATTAGAGAAAATAAAACATTGAATTCATCTTTACACAAAATCCTATATACATCCTCAAAATTTCAGATCGACGATGTACAAACTTATCTTTTGTTTGACAACCTGGAAAAAAGCTTACATGAGGTGCGATCCCCAAATTCAACAGCAGTGATACCCCCGTTTCGCATAGCAAGTATTTTGGATGATAGTTTACCACCATTTATATTTTACGAAGGCTCATTAGATTATCCACCCTGTTCGGAATCTGTGACTTGGTTAATAGATGGTAATAATTGCTTTATTACCAAAAACCTGGTACGTATCTGTTATTGATCCATCTATTATTGATATATATATATATACTTTTTACTCTCTATATATATATATATATATATCAACTTAAATTTTATGTTTTATTGACTACTATTATTTTGTATTCGTATATTTTCTTTCAGCTAAATGAATTCAGGAAAATCAAGTTGGCCGAGGGAGACGTGTCAAATGTCAGACCTACCCAGGCGCTAAACAAACGTCAAATTAAAAGCGTGTATTTTGAACAGTAAGGGTTCGAGGAAGACAAGCAATAAAATGTTGATAACCAGCTGCGCTCGGCAAAGGTTTTCTGTAGTTTTCCTCTCCCTTGGCCAAAAGTCCGAGTAAATGCGAGCGCCTCTAATAAGAATCCGGGTGCAGACGGTGGGGGTGTTACATAGTATGGTTACGGGATGTTTATATGCAAACTTCTAAAAATAATGTAAATGTGAGTAATAAAATAAAATAATGACTTTGATTGCATCAATAATTTTCTTCTTTGAGTTATTTCAAGTAATATGCCCGTTTCAGCACATCTAGATATGAATTATTGCTCATTTTTCCTCCTATCTGAATGTTTCTAAGATTAAATCTAGATTTACACTGTTAGAAAAATCTGTATGAGATTTAATATACATGTGTGTG
>CAKNXH010000247.1:25220-50618 GCA_932178445.1 Andricus quercusramuli | reverse complement strand
ACTCTCTATATATATATATATATATATCAACTTAAATTTTATGTTTTATTGACTACTATTATTTTGTATTCGTATATTTTCTTTCAGCTAAATGAATTCAGGAAAATCAAGTTGGCCGAGGGAGACGTGTCAAATGTCAGACCTACCCAGGCGCTAAACAAACGTCAAATTAAAAGCGTGTATTTTGAACAGTAAGGGTTCGAGGAAGACAAGCAATAAAATGTTGATAACCAGCTGCGCTCGGCAAAGGTTTTCTGTAGTTTTCCTCTCCCTTGGCCAAAAGTCCGAGTAAATGCGAGCGCCTCTAATAAGAATCCGGCTGCAGACGGTGGGGGTTACATAGTATGGTTACGGGATGTTTATATGCAAACTTCTAAAAATAATGTAAATGTGAGTGATAAAATAAAATAATGTCTTTGATTGCATCAATAATTTTCTTCTTTGAGTTATTTCAAGTAATATGCCCGTTTCAGCACATCTAGATATGAATTATTGCTCATTTTTCCTCCTATCTGAATGTTTCTAAGATTAAATCTAGATCTAGGTTGAAATCCGCAATAGACTGGGTAGAAAAAATTCTGTTTTCGCTTAGTGGATTTATATACCTACTAAAAGTTGTATTTGCCCAACAGTAGTGAGCTCTCCGAATTTTAGTTTGATCAAAAAATAATGTTGAATTTTTCGTAAGTGCAGTTTCTGGAAGGGAATAATAATATGAAATGAAATTTTTTTAAATAGTGCTCAATTCAAAACTTTCTCAAAAAGTGCAGAGACCCCAGTTTTTTGGATTGTGTCAACAGCACATTTTCTGAGAAAATATGAACATTTCGATTCAATTCGTAATTTTCTGGAAAAATAAATATGAAACAATACACATGTGTTATGATTCTGAGGTAAAAAAACACAGTTTGGTACGATAAAAATGTTCTCATGATTTATTGTCGCTAATACTGACAAAATGTGCGAAATTGAATTTCATCTAATTATTTGCATTTAGTAAGGGGTATGCCGAGATGCACATGTTTTTTTGATGGAAAAGGTTCCAAATCATTTAAATAAGCTCGATTACAAAAGGACGGATTTGCAGTGCTTGCAATGTGGCTCAAGGTAAGAAATGGAAACTCATTAGTAGCAATAATTTCCAATTTTTAATTTTTTAAATTAATCTTTAAAGATGAAAATACTAATGCTGTAACATTCTTAATATAGAATTTTGATAAATGGTATACAATAATTGTTAATTAAAATTTATAAATATTCAATTTATCATTCTTAGGACTGCGACAGAGTAATTTACTTCGAAAAAGGGACCTACACTGAGAAACTTTAGGTTAGAAAAATTACTAAAACGGATAGCAAATGGGGGCAAAATGCTTAAATTTTGACATTTTAATACATAAATAATAAGTTATACTATTTTTATAAGAAGATTTCCTTTTTGGTAATAGCAATCCTTACTATTCTCTGTAGTAAAATCCGATGTAGGAAAAATTAGTAGAGAAATTAATAAATTGTACAAAAAAAAATAAAAGTAATAAGTATTTTAAATAACATAATATACTAAATATGTAGAAGAAATTACTATTGTCTGTAGGAACACGATGTGAATTATGGACATTTCCTACTTTTTGTAACAAAGGTTAATACCAATTATTAAATTTGGTCCTAAATATTACTAACTGATTTAGCAGAAAGTATCGAGCCTTGGACCGAGCGCGGCCGAGTGCATCTGACGTTTGTCGATCGCCGATCATATTTTTAGGTTGCGAAAATGACATCTAATTTATGTTTCAATGCAAAATCCGCAAAACAACATAATTTAAAAAAAAATATTTACTTATTTTAATTACATTAAAAATTTTGTTGTTTAAAATTATAAAAATATCATGAATATTAATCAATTAAGGATTAAATGAATTAGAACCAATAAACTTTCTATCATTTAGGTCATATGGAAGTTTTCATTCTGAGTCCCACAATGTCTTATAGGTAGATGGATCATCGCCCGACTGCTGTCCCGGAGACGCGTGTTCGATTCCCGCCAGCCTTCGTTTTCTTCTAACCCGATTTTTCTGTTTCAGCTTTATAATATAAAATACTATCTTTTAAGAATATATACATATATGTAATTTCTAATGTTGTCAATTCTTAATTTAAATAAATGTGAATTATGCGTTAAATGTAGAACATGTGTGTAGGTAGGCTTGTGTGAAAGTTAGCAACACGTATTTATTTTTTTTACTATTCCCACTGTAGCAGATTTTGCTAACCAGTTAGTAATTCGGTGCGCACGGTCCCTGCGCATCATTTTACTACAGCACTTTGTAAATACTGTTATCTTCTACAGATATTAATCCAACAAATTTACTAGTTTCTCCTACCAAAATTAGTAAATAGTGCAGACTTGCAGTTTTACTACAGAGGTTAATAAATACTTCAAATGTCTTTTACAATAAATGCAATTGTTTTAACTTTTATTCCAATATATTTTATAATTATTTAAGTAGCTACGAGTTACTATTGAGGTTAGTAAATATTATTAAAATTTGCTTTTTGCCTCTCATTGCAAAGTTCAGAGAGTGAAATCTAGTGTGATTTTTAACAAGAAATACAAACAAGGGTTTCTCAGTGTACTTAGTCCGAAAATGGAAAAAAAAAAAATTGACTAATTTCTCACCCTAAAAATGACTAGATTTCAACATGCATCAACTATGAATTATGTCGATGAAAACAGATTTTCCGTTTGAAACAGATGTTTCAAATATTATAAATGAGCATCACTTCCTTAATATTCAATAAAGTGTAATAATATTATAGGTCAATCGATTTGTCATGAATTAACACATCTTTTCTGTTCTTGCATTAACTTTAAATTATGTCAATGAAAAAAGTTTCACTATAAAAAACCGATTTTTAAAATATTATTGAGTGCTAAAAAAATGCAATAAATATTTTTACAAATCCTTCTGTCAGTTTGAAGATATTAGTGAGGGAAAAAGGCCCTGCAAATTTCATCAATTTATCTGCAATCGTTTTATAGTCATCGCGTTCAAAAAAAAGTGTGACATCCACACACACACACACACACACACACATCCGGACAATTGCTTAGAACATTGTATCATACATTTTTATATTGAGGAAAGTTTGATCAAATGAATTTAAAAATTTTGGAAAATTTTACCATTACAAAGCTTCCTCTATAAGGAAGAGAAAATAAAAAATATTTGAAAAGTTATTGACCGAAAAAAGACCACCAGATTTGTTATGAATCATTGTTCATGGAACACGTTGTTTTTGTTTCAATCGTAAAAACTAACATTAAAAATAAAAAAATTAAATTTTTGACAAGCGACACAAACTATGAAAAAAAGGAATAGGCAAAAGCAGCTCACCCAAAAAGACCCAAAACTTTGTCATCAATAATTTTTTGATAGAAAACGTCGTTTTTGTTCTAATCTTAAAAAATAATATTAATAATAAAAAATTAGATTTTTCCAAACATGGCACAAGGCACGAAAAAAATTAATGGACAAAAGTTGTTCACCCAAAAAGGACCTACAAATTCGTAATCAATCATCAATAGTACGAGTAGCTTTTCTTTTAATCAAAGTAAGATTAAAAATTGAACAAATTAAATTTTTGGAAAAACGACACAATAGCCGAAAAAAGGATAAGACGAAAGTTGTTCAACCAAAAAAGATCCACAAATGTGTGGTACACTTTTGTTATTTGAATACATTAAACATAAAAAAAGCATCTTTTTAGATAAACGACACAAGCTACAATAACATTTTATTCAACAAAATTTGTCGCTTAAAGTATATCTACTCATTTTTTTAGAACCACTTTATGCTAGGATGAGTATTTTTGCTTTGAATTTTAGAAAATAACATAGTAAATAAACAAAGTATAATAAATTTATGGGAAAATTACACAAGTTGCATAAAATGTTGAACAACAAAATTGTTTCTTTTTATAGGATGCGCAATTGAAAATTAGTTGAAAAATTTACATGAACCTGCTATGTGGATTTGTAGGCATTTTCTGGGCATAATACAATGGAAATGGAGGTTCAAAATTAAAATGTATGCAGTCGAAATTATTCCTTGAACATTCCTCAAGAGGGGACTCAACATTAATTTATAAAAAGTTAATAACAAGTACTTCTTTTTCAATTTTTTCGAAACCTAAGCTTTAAATTACAATTAAATAATAGATTTCATAATATAGATTTTAATTTAGTGTATAGTAAATGAAAAACTATAATATATTTTTATATTTTAATTATCATATTGTATTGTACATTTTTTCAGCCGATTAATTGTGGAAATTCCAATATACAGTCAAACCTGGATTACTGATTCTGGATTTAGTGTTTCCGAGAATTGATGCCGTGCCGCGGGTATTTGTCAGAGGAGCTGCGGTGGGATGTGCAGTTTTCACTCAGGCGTGACAAAACAGGAGCGTTTCGGTAAGGCGCTGTACCCTAACGGCCTACCTTTGTAACTGCATCATGACGTTGCGTGAGTTCACTCGAAGCACAATGGCGAGGTCGCGTCGACAAGCAGTGGGTCTCCGATGCCATAAGCAATTAGTAAACTGAAGCCGACGGGACCGATCGGATTATTTCGTACGATCGAATGAGACTGGCTTTGACCTTGACAACAGCGCGATCTGAAACGCGAATATATATCTCGAAGTCATTGGAGCAATGTTAATGAAACACAGCAGTGAATATCAATTAATTTCAATCAAAAATGTTATACTACGGTTTGAAATTAATAATTTACTATAAGATTTCTTGTTAACATTTAATTTAAATTCAAATTTCTTCTGAATCGGTGGCGCTGTCATAGCTACTCAATAGACTCTACGATTCGACGAAGAAAACAAAGAAGAAGAAGAAGTATTGGATAGACAGAGAAAGAGAAACGGAGAGAGAGAGTATGATTATTTCGAAACGGAAAGTGTGACCTATCACTGGAACACAATTAGATCGTCTCTGTGTATCTCACATGGTTGAGAGGGAGATTCGAATGACTTCAAGCATCGGAGTCCCACTGTAGTGTATGTCATCTCAAACAGTCAAGTGTTGACGTGAGAATTATGAAAACTGTATTTTTCGTGGACAGTTAATCTAATATTCATAAAAGAAAGTAATGTTCCGTTCAATAACTTCTTCGTCTGTCTGATTATGGAACTGCGTCGTGCATTATGCGCTGCGGAAGTATGTGCTTCCCACTTGAAGTGTTTTTTTTTACGAAGTGTTACACTTAAGCATTCATAGTCGCAAAAAAGTGAAGTGCTTTTGGATACTCTCTTCAAATGGCTTATTCAAGTGTATTCAAAATATTTTCTACCACGCAGTAAAATCCACCGGAAACGGTTCATACGCCCCTGACTGTTCACATTCCGAGACTGAATTTATGGACACTTTTAGTCCCAAAACCGACACTAAAACCAGATTTACCTGTAGCTGCAATTTTTACATCTCTTAAAAACTTTGGGCACAAATTATTATTGGCACGTCGCTGCTTGATAATAATCGAGAATCCTAGTAGCGATGAAATGCCCTTGCAAAAAGAAAAATCTTTAATGAAGAACGCATAACGAGTGATTTATCTGAATGCGAATGAGATATCTCAACGAAACGCTAAAATTGAATCAAAAAACGCTTAGGAAAAAGTCCCTCTCTGAGGCAATTCTTATTTGATGATTTCAGATATTAATGAGGACCAAATAAATTTGTAATTGCATCCGTTAAAAAAAGAAGAGTTAAAATCGTGATTTTGCATATGCAGACCAAGGTACAGATTACAAGCTTTTACTTAATAAACTAAACATTTGTTTAGAATTATATATTATTATACTTAACAAATATTTCAATGAATTTGAAATATACTTATTGTGAATTAAAAATTATCAGTTTTTTAGTACTTTTGTTTAAGATGTGTTAGAAGCAGACGCATCTACATATTTACACTGAAAAAAGCTATGGTACACTGAACTATGTAGAGTGGTGTAGTTGAAAAAAAATAGTCACGAGTACAATTTTTCCTGCTTTGGAATGATCATTTACATGTAGTCACAGTAATCGTTTTTCCTAGTTGGACCAACTGATATACCCGCATCAGTATATGGTCATGTTAATGTTTTATTTTATTATTTATGCATAGTTGTTTCAATTATATTTGGTTCACGAGATTCTGCAGCAACCGAGGAAAAATAATCACAGTCACGAGGAAATCCCACGCTGAATCAGATTAGATACGCTATCAAAAAGCTTAAGTTCAAAGTAAAACTTCTTCGACTATCAGATGTAGTGAGACATATTGCAAATCCTATTTAAGCTACAGTTCATATATAAATCGATCAAAGCAAAAAGTGATTTTAAAATAGGGTTTGTGAAAATGCAGAAAAACTTGTCAACACTCTCAAATTCCAAGAAAACAATACACAAAAATTACAAAAGTGTACCCTCCATTGAAGCAGAGAATATTGGGCATTCAACTACCCCAAATCCTCGGAAAGATGCAAGTTTCTTCTCCGTCATTACTTTTGCGTAAGACTTTTATATTGGACTGAATTACTATCAAATAATAAATTTTATACCATCAATCGCTTAATATGATAAACTTCAATTTTCAGATGGGTCTGGAAAATTTTTTGGATAGGTTACCAAAGAGAGATAAAAGAAATCGATCTCTTCAAACCTCTAGAGGATCAGTGTAGTGAGTTTATAAGTAAAAAGATACAAAAATTATGGCATGAGGAAGTTCAATCCAAGGTTAGAGATAAAACTCGACCTTCTCTCTTTAATGTTCTAATAAAATGTTTCGGATTGACAATATCAATCATGGGATTTTTCTTTCTTATTTCAGAAACATATATGAGGTAATCAAACCATGGTAATTCTAGAATGAATTTATTATCTCTTAAGGCATTATTTATTTTCAAATTTTTGTTTTAGAATACATTTTCTTTCTCATCTCTTATTCTTATCAAACTTTTAACAATGATACGATTTTAATCAATTCAATCTTTCAAAGTAATTTTTTGAATGGCTTGAATTAATTCAATTCCTTTTTATTGACGCCCAGCAGATACATGTAGCCAATTACAGGGTTCATTTTAGCCTATTCTATTATAAAATATTAATTAAATGAATAAGTAAGTACACCACGTGTACTTACACTTCGACTCATAAGTAGTATGTTATTTCTGTTTCGTAGCTCCATTGTATTGAATCGATTTATCGTAGAATTATGCAAGTCAAATGAGCTATCATACGCCAAACACATCCCATTGATTGCCAGAGAGACACATTTCATCCACTGGAGAATTATAAACACTGCGTGCTTTTTCATTTTCTATTATAAAACGGAGGGTTAGATCTCGAGTCATGCTGAGGTACTCTAAATTGTAAGCATTCAAGTGAATAAGGACAATCAATTTGTTCGATTGAAATGAAATCTTTAATATAAATAAAAGTTAACTTCGATTTTATTCTTAAAATATGTTAAGGGGATTGTTTTCCTCCTGTTCGAGCGGTATGGGTTTTACTGTACCAGCGACGGGCCTATTGTTCGAGCAGGTATGTTTATAAACTTTAGGTTTATAAACATACGTGGTCGACTAGGGAAATTGCTGCAAGGCCAGAATTTTCTTCTTAATAAAATCTCTCGTCAGATGAGCGTAAGAGCTCAACGTGAGCTATGGTGTTTGTGGTGTTAGTGTTGAGTGTGTTCGAGTGTCATTTTTTGCGACGACAAGGGTGGCTGTTCCACTTTTCTTAAGATGCTTCGTCGGAGCTGATCTCCTTCATTCGTGTCCCATTCTATCGGATCGTCTTCAATTTGGAATGCGTCTTGCGGAATTGTAATATGGATTATATGAGTGTATGTTGGTGAGTTTCTGCCAGGCGAATAAACCTTCTTCGTGTTCTCGAAATCACGGTTGTTTTTTGCTCAGCCCACCTCTCTCCTCTGATATATATTTTTTTTATCTTTAATTATTATTTGTGAATTCGTCTTTATTTTGCTTAAATTGCGTACATTTTCTGGTCCTTCGAAGCCGGATAGGAGAGAGAGTGTAGAGTCGTTGGGAAATCCAACCTTGGCTTTTATTTCTTTCGAAGATGGAGTATTGCCTTTAATTTGCATTTAACTTCATCTGCTATTTTGCTTTCAATTCGAGAAATTTGTAAGCACCACGTGAAATGGGATCACCCCCCCCCCCCCCCATTTCTATTTGGACATTCCCATTTTTCGTCTTAATTGAGATGGCGATACACGGTGAAGTACCATCGCGCCGGTATTCTTAAAAGGGTTAACGGCTCTTCAAGATTCCCGGGCGGCAGAAATTAGGCGGATACACACAAGATTTGAGGAAGGATCTCCGGAAAGCCTCATGCACAATATTGTCGAAAGGCGACTCGCATCCGTTAAAAAAATTTGGGAAGAGGTTCGCGCGACTCATGCCGAAATTATTGTGAAGGAAAATGCTGCTACTCATCCTTACACAGTTGATGACGTGTTCGCTCAAATCGGAAATGCTTACGAATACTTTCAAAACGAAATGTTGCGAGTAATAAATAAATCGATTCGATACGGCATCGATAAATGCTTCTAGTCTTACGCATGAACCGGTGGACGAAGACAACTCGGACTTGAATTCTCGAAGCGCGGAACTACCCAAGTTATATCTCCCAACATTTTCAGGTCGTTACGAAGATTGGGAGGATTTTTGTGACCTGTTCTCCTCTCTTGTTCATGATAATTCGCAATTAAGCAACGTGACAAAGTTGCAGTATTTGAAATCATGTCTCACAGGTTCCGCGGCTGATTTAGTTAAAGACGTTGCTACGACCAACGCGAATTATTTGTCAACCTGGCAACCTTTGAAAGTACGATTTTCCAATCCTCGCCTGACTGTAAATAATATCTTAACTGCCTTGCTGGTTCGGCCATATTTAAAAAAGGAATCGGCAGAAGATTTGCGTACGTTTAGCGAGGAAGCTCAGCGTGTTGTGCGCGCGCTAACAAATCTTGAAATGCCTGTAAAGCATTGGGGAATATGGCTGGTGTATGTGTTAGCTAGCCGCTTAGATCCTGAATCTCGTAAGCTGTGGGAAGCTGATCTTAGTGTCAAAGATCGTCAGGCTGTCGCTAGAGCTGCTGCAGCCTCAACAGATATTAATAAATTGGAACGGTTTCCCAGTTTTCACGACTTCGTAGAATTTCTTGAACAGCGTTCTCATGCACTTTGTATGATTGCTGCTGATATTAAAACTATTAAAAGATCTGTCCCTACTCAATCAAAATCTGGAGTTTATTCCAAACGAGTTTTACATGCAAGTGTCACCCCTAATACACGCGGTAAATCAGCCTTTCGTAAATGCCCGCTCTGTAATGGAGGATATTATATCGGTACCTGTCCGAACTATCTCGAAAAGTCTCCGTACGAACTTCGCAACGAAGCGCGTCGCTTACGATTGTGCTTTAATTGCTTAGGTGCCCACAGATTTCAAAATTGTCAATCCAACCGTAGGTGTATAATGTGCACAGATAAGCATCATTCGTCAATTCACCACGCTTCTTTGCAGCAAGTACCTTCTATCGCGAATCACGATAAGAAAGCTGACCTCTCTCAAAATAATAAGGAACTTGTGCTTCCAACTAGTGCATCGTCTAACACAGTAAGTCTTTCGACCCCATGACAATCCTCACATCCCGCTACGGCTCAGGTTATGCTTCTCAGTCCTAGAGGATCTTAAGTGCGTGCTCGCGCCATGCTTGATCAGGGTTCTGAAGTCTCATTTGTTACAGAGTCCATAGCACAATTATTCGAACTTCCCAAACGTCGCGTAAAAATTGCCCTCACTGGCATCGGCACATCAAAGGCTGGTACTGCACGTGCCATCGTTCAAGTATCATTACAGTCACTTTATGACACTTAATTTCTGATAGAGACTCAAGCTTTAATTCTGCCTCGTACCCCCCCCCCCCCACTCATTGGAAATTTCGTGTGGTTTTTGACGCATCTCGACAAACTGCTGAAAAGCACTGCCTAAATGAATTGAAGGGCTGGATCGAAGGATGGGACGTGCGCTTGGATCGCCCTGAACGTTGTGAAATCTCCCGAAAATCCCGCATGTCCCGTTCACCCGTGTTAATTCGTTTTGTATATCACAAGATATCACGAGCTTAGTAAAACGAAATGATGCTCGCTGAGGAAACAGTTGCCGTTCCTGCATATAGGTTGTGTATAAAAAATGTTGAAAATTTTACACATTTACCTCAGAGATATCTTGCGATATACAAAACGAAATAATATGTTCCTTGCGCAGATTTATTCGTTAATCTCTACGGAACAACTTTCTCACTGGAAGTTCTCTGAGGATCAACGATTTGTACCTTTTTTTTTAATGTAAACACGGGCGAACGGGACAAGCGAGATTGTCGGGAAATTGCATAACGTTCAGGGGCAGTTTCAAGCCATCGGGCGCACATCCCATTCTTCGATCCAACCCTTCAATTTCTCATGGCAGTTTCTCCTCTTCAAAGTGACATCTCCCTAATACTTTTAAATTGGCGAAAGTATCGATACGTCTTCATCACCGATATAGTAAAAATGTTTCGTCAAATTCCGATACATCCTGATGATCAAGATCTGCAGAGAATTCCTTGGACTCCTTTTCCTGAGGAGCGCCCTGTAGATTATCAATTGACAACGGTTACTTACGGTACTGCTTGTGCCCCTTACTTAGCCATTTGTACCCTCGCTCAATTAGTATCAGATGAATCTCACAGATTCCCTCTTGGTGCAACTTGCATCCAGCATAATACTTATGTGGACGACATTTTTTCGGGAGCAGACAATCTTGAGCTTGCGATAAAAAAGCGAAATGAATTATGCGAACTTTTACATTCGGCCGGAATCGAGCTAGATAAATGGGCAACAAACCAACCTGAGCTTTTGCCACGTCGCGATCAGTTAAATGAAATTGATAAACTTATTCTTTCAAACGAAGCAGTTAAGACTCTGGGCTTGCGTTGGAATCCAGCGACAGACACGTTCGGGATTAGTGTTACCGATCTGAAACGTACCCTCGAAAATCCTACCAAACGATCTATCCTGTCAAGTATTTCTCAATTATTTGATCCTCTCGGCTGGCTTGCTCCCATTACAGTTACTGCGAAAATCTTGATGCAAGCTCTATGGATCTTGGAATGTGACTGGGATTCGCCTTTACCCGAAGAAATTATTGAAAGATGGAATAATTATTGCCATTCAATTGCATCTGTTTCTATCCTTTCTATCAGTCGCTGGTAAGGAGGCTCGCCAGATTCTGAGGGTCAAATTCACGGGTTCGCCGACGCCTCTTCTCGTGCGTGTGCCGCTTCTGTATACCTCAGACTTCCAAGCGTCGAAGGTCCTTATAAGGTCGCACTTCTAATAGCGAAAACTAAAGTAAGCCCTGTAAAAACCATGAGCATCCCGAATCTCGAATTAAGTGCTGCAGCTCTTCTTGTGAAATTAATCTGTCACCTAAGGGGCTTATCTTACTTCCAGGCTGTACCTGTTTATGCTTGGTCCAATGGTCAAATCGTCCTTTCTTGGCTACGAAATCATCCTTGCCACTGGAAAACTTTTGTTGCAAAGCGCGTATTCTTAATTCAAACCGAGCTGCCCTCGGCTGAATGGAACTATGTACCGACTAAGGAAAATCCAGTTGACCTGGCTACTCGTGGAGTCAAACCTGCAGATCTTGAACAAACTGAGCTCTGGTGGGATGGTCCCAAATGGCTCACTCTTTCTGCAGAAAAGTGGCCAAAACAGACAGACATTCGGCAAGTGCTGCACACGCAAGGCCAATCAAGTGAGCCGGAAAAACTAACACGATTTTCAAGTTTAACTCGGCTGACCCGAGTTGTAGCGTGATGTAGTCGACCTCTCGTAAGATTACGCAAACATAAGAACGATGAGTTTGTCTCTACTTCCTTTCTCACAACATCAGAGCTTGTGGACGCTCGTATCGCGGTTATTCGTTTGGTTCAATTTCTACTCAAGAGAAATCCACTTAGAAAATGAAATCCCTTCGTGGGAAAGGAAGACGGGGTGTTGCGAGTTGGAGGTCGCTTGTCACACGCTAACCTTTCTCGCGAAACCAAGCACCCTCCAATTCTACCTTATTCTTCAGCTCTCAGTCGTCTCTTCGTTCACCATACGCATCGCTCCTCTCTTCATTGTGGAACCACTCTCACTCTAATTTTTGTTACTCCGACATGCATGGATTTTAGGTAGATCACGCTTAGTTAAGTCTGAAAGAAGAAACTGTGTAACTTGTCAACGCGTGAAACCCCGCCTAGCGTCGCAGTTAATGAGCGATCTCCCTGAGGATCGAGTCACACCTTCTAGACCGTTCAATATTTTTGGCTTAGATTATGCTGGATCGATTCAAGTAGGTACAACGAAGGGCCGGGGGCACCACTCATACAAGGGATACATCGATCTCTTTGTATGCTTTGCCACTCGTAAAATTCATCTCGAGGTCGTGAGTGATTTAACCACGGCTTCATTTCTGGCTGCTTATTATAGATTCGTCGGTCGACGAGGTATTTGTCAGCGTCTCTACAGTAACAACGGTACCACCTTCCATGGAGCTGCACGAGAACTTCGAGAAATGTTTGATGCCGCATCCAAATTTTATGGTGAAGTTGCAACGTTACTTGCCAATGAAGGGACTGATTAGACGTTCATTCCACCAAATACGCTTCATTGCGGTGGATTGTGGGAGGCCGGTGTGAAATCTGCAAAGCATAATTTGAAGCGGATGACAGGAGACCATAATCTCACATTTGAGGAACTTTCCACAGTGCTAGTGGAAATTGAGGCCTATCTAAACTCTCGCCCCTTGTCTCCCTTCACCAACGAATTAGACGACTTGTCTGTACTGACTCCAGGTCACTTCCTGGTTGGAGGCTCGCTGGGTCTTCTTCCTGATGCAGGGGTCCCTGAAGTGCCCGAAAACCGTCTATCACGTTTTCAATTGCTTTAGCGTATTCGGGACAACTTCTGGAAACGTTGGTCATCCGAATATCTTCACCATCTCCAAGAGCGAAGCAAGTGGCGTGATCCATCTGAGAACTTTTCAGTGGGCTAGCTCGTCTTAGTAAAAGACGACAGATATCCGCCTTCTAAATGGCCATTGGGACGAGTAATTCAGGTGCACCCCGCTCCAGATGGGTTAATACGATTCGTAACGATTAAAACGGCAACTACCACCTTACGTCGTCACGTGCGCCTCTGCCCACTGTCACTACCATCGCCATGAGCTGTTGCGTTTTCGCTAGGTGGGTTGAATCGCTAGTTTTTTTTGTACTGCATTGATGTGAGAATGCCTGTTCGTGCCTTCGTGTTGGATTGTTAATTCATGTCTCAGTTTTGCAAGGAGTATTTATATCGATATGGTATTTGTTCGTCCTACGAACGAAGGCGGGCGGTATGTTCGATTGAAATAAAATCTGTAATATAAATTAAAGTTAACTTCGATTTTATTCTTATAATAAAACAGGGCGATGCACTTTCGTGCGTCCTTTTTAACTTAGTTTTAGAATACGTGGTTAGGCAAGTGCAGGCGAATCCGACCGGTGCTACCCTCAATGGGGTAATACAAATTCTTGGATATGCGGATGATCTCGACATACTAGGGGATGATAAAGAAACGGTAGCTAAAAATGCAGAAATCTTGATCACAAAAGCCAAAGATATTGGCTTGGAGGTTAGCGAAATGAAAACAAAATATATGACCGTCGTCAGATCTGAACAAAGTAATCAAGACGGGGATCTAACAGCCGGAAATATGAAATTCGAAAGGGTTAGCGAGTTTAAATACCTCGGGTCAATTATAACTAGCGAAAATAAGATTAAAACGGAAATCAACGCGCGACTGCACGCTGGCGATGGGTGCTACTATGCAGCAAATACACTATTAAAATCGCGATTGCTATCTAGAAACATCAAAGTAAGAATCTACAAAACAATAATAATGCCGGTCGTCATGTACGGGTGCGAAACGTGGGCGCTGACGAAAGGAGAGGAGAATAGGTTTAGAGTTTTTGAGAATAAAGTACTTAGAAAAATCTATGGTCCAAAAAGGGACGAAGAGACCGGCGAATGGAGAAAACTGCATAATGATGAGCTGCATGCTCTCTACGGGTCAGCAAATATTAATAGAGTAATGAAAGCGCGTAAACTAAGATGGGCGGGGCATGTAGCAAGAATGGGAAATGAAAGAACAGTGGCGCAAGTTTTAAGAGGGAGACCGATTGGTAAGAGACCCTTAGGCAGACCGAGAAACAGATGGAAAAAAAATGTAAGGGATGATTTAAAAGAACTAGGACATGATTACTTAAACTGGATGGAGGATGCACAGGATAGAGATGTGTGGAAGTCTCAGGTAGATGAGGCAATGAACTTTCGAGTTCGAACTGCTAATCTATAATAATGATAATAATAATATTTTAAGGGGATTGTTTTCCTCCTGTTCGAACGGTATGGGGTTTATTAATTGATAGCAGTCTTTAACTAAGAAGCTAGGGATTCTTTCTGTACCTGTTGTGTTTTTATTATTCAGTCTTTTTATAGCCTCTTCATCTTGTGCGGATGAAATTTTAACACACCCACCGAGGTAATCCGAACTATTAGATATTTTGCACAATCTCTCACCTCTTACATCACTATCGTTAATATAAACACTATCGAATAAGTCGGCAGAAGCATCAACCATATCAGATTCATAGATAACTCTACCATCAAATGACACTATACCTGGAATCCGAGTCTCATTCTTCAACTTATTGATGTTACATTCCAGATTTTACCCGGGTCATCTTTTAAAACCTTTTCCGCATACCAAATATAGTTCTCATAATCTTCATGAGACAATTTCTCCATTTGTTTGCAAACTTTACCCAATGTATTTATTTCCAATGTGAATTTACCGAATTTCTTTCTCCGTTTGCCTATTATTCTGATATAATTTTTTTACTTGTTTGAAAACCAGATAGCAAACATTTTGTTTGGTGGATTACCTGCAAAAACAGAGATGCAATTCTCCATTTTAATTATTATTTTATCGTTAAGATATCCATAAGCTTTCTCAGAATCCTGTATTTTATACAAGTTATCCCAATTAATCATAGCAATATTAAAATACAAATTCACATAAGTCCCTTAGGCCAAATCAAAATTCTCTTCTCCAATTATCTTAAAACATCACATTGTTTGTCGCAACGCATTCGCAGTTTATAAATAACGATGGGTCGTGATCATCTTCCGGAACCATTACAGCATCAGAATTTATTGTAGAGCAAGCCATGCTTGAGAATATTAAATCTAGACATCTCTTATTACATTCTCATCAGAGAAGGTCTTAGATTTGTGTAAAATTTGACCCCCCCCCCCTTCCAGTTTTTGTCAAATGTCCACGTTTTGAGACCGCGCTGAACCCGAAAAACAGGTTCTTACGAATGTGTCTGTTCAAGTATCCTAAAATGAAGGTCAAGTTCGTTAACTAGCCATTTTTGATAAAAATTCAAAAAGTGTTTGTGAACATTTTTGAGACTACTTTTTTCAAGATTTGAAAATTATATGTACGCTTATTAGTAGAACTCAAAAAGACAAACACTTTATCCTAATGACTTTTTTTTATTAAAAAAAATTACCGGAGTTATAATATTTACAAAATTACAAAAAAACCAACGGAAATTAACATTTTAAGCCAAACAACGCACTATATGAAAAAATGTCGAGGAGAGAAAAACATTGCATTGTGAACACACTGCAAGATTATCACAACTTTTTGAATTTTCTTGAGAAATCGAAAATTCAAATTTTAACCGCACACAAAGTAATGTAAAGTCAAAAATTCCATTTTGCGGTCAAACTAGAGAAGATGCAAAAAAAGATGAACCCCAAAAAAAGCAACAAGTTTGTTATAAACTCTTGTTATAAAAATATATTGAATAAAAACCAATAACCTTTTTGGAAAAAGCACACAAGCTAAAATAACATTTTATTTAACAAAATTTTTACGCTAGGATGCGTATTTTTAGTTCAAATTATAAAAAATAACATTGAAAATGAACAAATTAAATTGATGGAAAAACGATACAAGCTGCAAGAAAATGTTTAATAACAAAATTGTTTTTTTTCTTATAGTATGTGCACTTTCTTCCAATCATCTTTTTCCTTGTCTTTCAAAAATTTTCCAAACGAAAAATTGTATAAAAATATTACTACATTTGATTATAATTGATTTATTTTTACTAATTGAATGAGCTCAAGTTGTGGGAAATCTTCGGAAGAATTTTTTTTTCGAGGAAAACATTCATTTATTACAATAGTATCATTTAAATTAATTTGAAAAGAAGCAATAAGAAATAAAGCTCAAACACAACATTTTTTAAATAAACCATCTTTTTATATTTAAATTTGTTTGATGAAGAGCTTAATCTTTTCAACTTTAAACGAGGCCAACAGTAATAATATTTGAAAAAATTATAATATAAATGGATAGGTATTCTTCCTGAGACCTGCTTTTTGAATTTCAGAACATGTGAGCCTCTTTTTATGGGCAAGATACTGAATTACTTTAAGGAAAAAAGTGAAATGACTTTTCAAGAAGCTTTCTACTGGACAGGTGGCCTTATCTCCATATATGTTACCCAACTCTTTATAATGAATCATTTATACAATGGAATGCAAATAATTGGATTGAAGGTCAGCATTGCTTGTTCTTGTTTAGCTTATTCTAAAGTTTTACAAATTAGCAGAACTTCCTTGGAGACAAAGACTACAAGTGGTCAGGTAAAATCATTTATATCATAATTTAGCATTATCAGTTAAATAAAAATTTATTTATTAAAGAAAATACAAGAATTCAAACAACGTCCCATTGTGTTTTAGATACTCAATCTGTTAAGCAATGACTTCACGATTTTTCCTTACGCCTTCAAGTTTATTCATTACCTTTGGATCACATTTATTTTGGTACCAGTAATTACATTCATGATATATCAAGAAATAGGCTGGCCAGCTTTGTCAGGAGTCACCTTCTTTTGCTTGGTATTACTTTTCCAGGGTAAATTTCTATTCGAATATTAAATAACATTCAATTAAATAATCCCGCAATTCAGGCGAACTTCAGTAATTTCAATTCTTCAATGGCAATATGTATTAGGTGTTCTAGGGAAATTTACAACACGCTGGGTATTTAAAGCTTTTTCAAGAACTGATGAAAAACTTCGTCTCATCCGTGAAATCGTTAGTGGGTCACAAGTGATCAAAATGCTATCTTGGGAAAAACCTTTTCTTCATCTTGTCGATGAAATAAGAAGGTGAGCTTTCATTCGTATGTCATTTATAATATTAAAAAGGATTTGTTTACAAAATCTACTTTAAAAAAATGTCCAGGATTTATATTTTTACGAGTTGTCCTTTATTGCTTCAGCGACATGCATGGTTCATATCAAAAATCGAAAAATAAAAAGAAACAATCATTGTTTTCTTAAAATTTCCATCTTACAAAATGGTCTTCTAAATCAAAAGAAGATACTACAAAAATTTTGAATTTTTCGGCAAAATGTGGAAATATCACAGCTATTATAGGTCAAGTTGCCTCAGGAAAGAGCAGCTTATTACACCTCATTCTTCATGAACTTCCTCTAGTTTCTGGAAAAATTAGGATTCATGGAGAAATTTCCTACTTTAATCAAGAGCCATGGACCTTTGGATCAAGCATAAGGGAGAATATTATTTTTGGAAGATCAATGAACAAGAAGCGTTATGATCAAGTTATCAAAGTGTGTCAACTGGAAAGAGATTTTTCCACTTTTCCTTATAAAGATCAGACAATTATAGGAGAAAAGAGAATAAATCTAAGTGGAGGACAACGAGCAAGAGTTGCTTTAGGTCGAACAGTTTATGCTGATGTTGATATTTATCTTTTTGATGATCCACTCTCAGCAGTAGACGCTGAAGTTGGCAGATTAATTTTTGAAGAGTGCATTTGCAATTTCTTGAAAGGGAAAACGAGAATTTTGGTCACACATCAACTTCAGTATCTCAGAAATGTTGATTACATCTATTTTTTAAATGATGGTTCCGTAGAATACAAAGGCACCTTTCAAGATTTGAAAAATTCTGAACTAGAGATAGTAAAACTGCTACGAAGAGATGCTGTCAATGATAATGGCATTGAGAATTCATGTCAGAATTCCTTTTCTGAAAATGTGAATTTCGAAAATGTTACCTCTGAAATGAAGGAAACGCAAGCTAATGAAGTAAGAGCTGTCGGAAATGTACCGTACAAGATATATTTGTCTTATTTAAAAGCTGTGGGAAACAATTGGATCGTTTTTTTAGCAGTTTCTATAGGTCTTGTGAAGCAATTGACAATAAGTGGTGGGGATTACTTAATTTCTAGTTGGATAAATAATAGTGAAGCTTGTTTGCAAAGTGATACTGATAAGGCTAGAAAGCAGTGTTTAAATGCAACAGTGAACTATGATTGGTATTTTTACGCCTGTGGTGGTTTAATATTTTCTGCTATACTTGCAATATATTTGCAAATTTTTTACTTGCTTAAAATGTGCACTAGAGCTTCTCTTGGAATACATTCATCTATGATGCAGAATATCATTTTCGCACGTATGGTATTTTTCTATCAAAATCCCGTCGGTCAAATTATGAATAGGTAACTATTTACAAGAATATGAATGTGCCAGAAAAAGTGCTTCATTGATGTCTCTAATGTTTTACTAGATTTTCTCAATATATAGGAATGGTAGATACATCCTTGCCACCGATCCTATATCGAGTTTTGCAGCAAATATATTTGATGGTGGTGCTAATTCTTCTCTCGGTATTTATAAGCTACTGGCTTTTGTTGCCCCTTCTTGTGATTGGAATTGTCTCCTTTTACTTAACCAAAGTTTATCTAAGGACGAGCCGGAGCGTCAAGCGTTTGAGTAGCATAAGTATATTGTCTAATGGATTATCTATTATTAATTAGGGATCATGCAGTTAGTTATATATCGCTTTACTGAATAACTATTCTCATTCGGTTTTCAGCACGATCACCAATGATTAGACATCTCGATTATACCCTTCAAGGACTCACGACAATTCGGGCTTTCAAGGCTCAACATTTAGTATCAAAAAAGTTCAATGACCATCAAGATCAAAACACTTCAGCTGTCTTTTTGAACATGAGTGCAGTTCAAACTTTTGTGTTTTACTTGGACCTTGTGTTCACAATTTATACTGCATCAGTGATTTACACATTCCTGTTTCTTGGCAACCAAAATTCGTTCGGAGATGTTGGTTTAATTATTACACAAAACACTATGCTTCTGATTTCTCTAAAAATAGGTACTGCCTATGGTGCTGTAATGGAGAATTGTATGACTTCTACTGAACGCGTATTGCAATACACGGAAATAGAGCAAGAAAAGCTGAAGAGGCATAATTCTGAAGACAAATCATTAGAGAAGTGGCCTGAGATAGGAAAAGTTGAGTTTAAAGATCTGAGCTTAAGATACAGTCCTGAAGGAAATCCAGTGCTTAAAAATTTGAATTTTGTTGTAAACTCTGAAAAGATTGGAATTGTGGGAAGAACTGGTGCTGGGAAAACGTCCTTAATTTCTGCTTTATTTCGATTGGTTAATCTGGAAGGAGAAATTTATATCGATGATATACCAACCAGTACTTTAGATTTGAAAGAATTGAGATCGAAAATTAGTATCATTTCTCAAGAACCACTTCTTTTTGCTGGAACTCTTCGGAAAAATCTTGATCCTTTTGAAAAATATTCAGATGATGATCTGTGGCAAGCTTTAGAAGAAGTTGAATTCAAAAACACAGTGAGAAAGGATAGGGATGCAGGTTTAGAGAATACAATTTCTGATGGAGGACATAATCTGAGCAAGGGACAGCGACAGCTTCTTTGTCTTGCGCGTGCTATTGTAAGGAAAAACAAGATTTTAATTTTTGATGAACCGACTGCAGATATCGATGAGCAAACAGAACAAATGATTCAAGAAACTATTAGAAAAAGATTTGAGAAATGTACTATTTTTATCATCGCACATAGACTGATTACTGTTATTGATTGTGATAGGATCATGGTAATGAATGAAGGATCTATAGTGGTGTGTAATATTCATGGGGAATCATAGTGTATGGTGCAGTTTGCTATTATTTATAAAGCTTCTCATTTTCAGGAGTTTGACAATCCATTTCTATTACTAGAAAATAAAAATGGATACTTGCATAAAATGGTTCAACAAACTGGCACTGAAATGGCTAGAACCCTTACACAAATTGCTGAGAATGTAAGATTACTGAAGCTTTATTTATTATAACAGTTTTCTTGCGTAAAATAATATAATTGTATACAATTTTTTTCAGTGCTACCACAGCAGGAAGTATGACAGAGTTAGTCAAATCAGTACTGGAAGTTGATATTTAGCAAACTAAAGTTAATATTTATACAATTTTCATTCAAAAGGAAAAAACGATGCAAATTGTAACAAGTATCCTGGAGTAGAATGATAATATTTCAAACTGCCCACTGCGTATTTTATAAACCTCCTGTATAGTGTATACTATATGTATCTCGATTGTGTATATGTATATTTTGATCATTGCGGTTTGATTTCTGGCGCATTGTCTGGATCAGATTTATCCATTCAGTTCTTCCTGAATTAAAAGTAGTAAGAATCTTTAGTAGTAATTCCTTGACGAAAATTAGTTCTGAAAGTACAGTCAAGACTCGCTAATTTTAACTTTCGCTTCTCTATATTTTACTTCACTATACTTTGATTTAATCAGCTAAATGAGTGACGACTAATGCTGATATCTAATGACTCTTCATAAATAACGAATAAAAGGTCCCCATATAGTGTTTTTATGCGAAGAATTGAAAGAAATAAGGAAGGGGACCATAAAAAGACCAAAAAGGTAATGTAAGTGATTTTCAATCATTTTTGGAAGTATTAGTAATTCTTAAATTATTGATCTGCAACGAAAATGAAGGCTCACCATAGAATTATTTTCAAATACAATATTTAAGACTATAAAAACTGAAAAATAAAGCATTACAAAATCAACCATTTCAACATTATTTCCAATTATAAATTATTTAGTTAAGGATTCTTTATTTTTTTTAAATACCTATCAATTTTCAAATTGAAATGAATAATTTTGAATTAAGAGGACTTAAATGTTTTTAAATACTTAGTTTGAAAATTTTCAATTTTTTAAATATATTTTAAATCATAAATCTATTTACGTAAGAAAGCTAGATATTTTATGCATACCTGGAACAAAGAAGAAGGGATGCGACATTAGAAACATAGAAAATGGGGTATTAAAAGGCGGACTTGAAATATGGCCAGAAGCAGATATTGAATCATATGGTAGTCAAGGGGTCGGTTTGATTATGAATCAAAGAGCAAGTCAGCATATCAAGAAAAATGAATTTGTATCTTCCAGATTGTTGTGGGTTAGAATGAAAGTAGGAATCAGGAGATTATTTATTATAGCAATGGATGGTGATCCGAGCAAAGTAAAAAACGCCTTCTGGGACACTATAAATGATACAGTAAGTACTTGCGGTCATGGTGAAAGAATCATCGTGCTAGGAGCCGTGGATGATTTAACGGACAGCAAAAGAGACATTGCTCACTGGGCCTCCCAGAAGAAGGGCCCCCCTTCCAGCAGAAAGACCCCAGGGTCGCAAAACTGGGCCTGTTTACCACAAAACTGGGCCCCTCGAAAAAATTGTTGACTAGGCCTTTTTTCTTGAATCCGCCACTGGGTAGGAGATATGAATGGATGGGTTGGCATCCAACATCAGGATACAGAAAGGATATGCCAGGTAATTTTTAGGGGGGAAAAGGAAGATGGCAGCGTTTCGATATAGACGCTTCCTATTTTTCTCTGAGAAATTCTGAAAGTTCCTACGGATTTTTTGAAATTCCTGGCCTCCGGCTATCATCAGAAGGAAGCCCTTGACACTACAGAATCTACAAATACATTCTCGAAGACCATTACTCGCTGGAACACATCAGCACACGGAAATCAGGTGGTTGTTCACGAGATCGCCGGCCTCAGGGCCAGCGTGATTTCCTATAGCATGGAAGCACGTAGTGATCATTCTCTCTCTGACTCTGAAATAGATTTAAATACTGAAAATTTCAATAACACTCGCGACTCCTTGGTTAGGGAATTGACTTCTGCACAGAATGTTGAGAATTTCCCAAACTTAACCTCAAAAAGACCAAATTAACCTTTAACAGCATAACCCCAAACCGACTGTCTATAGACACCACACACACAATCGCATTCCTCTGCCCGGCCTGGCAGCAAGAGACACGCGGATGAGAGTAAGGAATCTCTTAACCTAAAAACCGGTTGTACAGAAAGCAAACAGTCTCCTTCCTCCCAAGCACCTCCGACTTTAAAAAATCAATACCAAAGTCACAATGGGAGGCCCTTTCACTGTTGAGGTGGACTGCATTGATGACTCTCCTCTTAACTCGCTATCGGTGGGGAGAATTTTCCACAAAAACTTCAAAAGATGAAACCCTTGACTCCAAAAAGAAAGGCCCCTCCAGAACCACAGTCCTCTGGAAATTTGCAGCCGGTGCCAATTCCATTCTCCAAAATTTGGAGATCACTCACAAACTGAGAACATTCATCCCTACTTTTAGAGTGATGTGTTTAGGAATAGTCAGAAATATCCCGTTAGACCTATGCATGGAGGAACTGATAAATCACGCTGACAGTTCTATTCCAATTATCGAGGCTAAGAGATTTGATCGTAAAGATCAACAGGGTAGGATTCTCCCTACTTCCACCGTTCTCCTAACCTTTGAAGGACAAAACCTTCCACAAGAAATAAAAATTTTCTTCAATCGATGCGTAGTAACTCCATATTTTTCTCAACCCAAAATCTGCTTTGGGTGCTACAGACACGGTCACGTCAAGTCTTTATGTAAGAACCCTCGATGTTTGTATTGTGGAGAGAAACTACACGAAGAAAATAATCCGTGTCCAAAATTAAACAGTCCCCCTGTATGTCTGAGCTGCCAAGGTCCACATTGGGCCAGCGACAAAAAATATCCCAAATATACGGAAGAACTTGCGATACGAAAAATCGCTGCTTACCGGAATAGAAGCATCAAATCCGCTGCTTCCCTTCATAAGAAAGAAAAATTGAATCCAACTATCTACCTGCACCATATCTTCTTTTCGACCCCCCACCCTGGGGGGGGGGGGAACAGGAGGCCCCCCCCCCACACTTCAGCTTCTCAAAATTCCCTATCTTAGGCGATGTCAATTCCCTTCCTCACCGAGTGAGCCACGCCTACCACAAAAGGGAAATGGTCTAATGGTATGATAACACATGATGACATCACAAGTAGGTTTAGACAGGTCTTTACGGGTGATGCTTGCAGGAGAAGTTGCAAAACCATGGCCGAAGGCCATGTTTTTTCTAGTCGTCCTTGTAAACATTGAGCTCCACGTGAGTATCTATGTAACCCTACGAGTGATGTACGATATTTTATTTGAAGTCAGCATGTTATAAGACTGTAGGATCGTCTGAGAAGTGAGTCATGACGTTTTAATATCTTTGGTGATGAAAACATACGACTGATGTGGTACTCATCTGCTTGACTGTGACTGGTAATCTCGTATGGCGCGAAATTTCAAAATGGTCCGGTACGGTCGGAGAATACATTGGGCGTTATTTCGTGGCCATTTGTGAAATTAGTAATCTGTCTACTACTATAAACACTATTTGGGTAAAAATAATATGCTCTTCCATATTTTGCAATAAAAAATTAATTTTTAAAACAATTTCTATTAGAAAATGGACTTGCGATTTTTTACTACTCGCGAAAAATCAAAAATACAAGGCAAAAAGAACACAAAGGCACTTACGGACGATGCCTCTATCGGAGAGCTGGAGCACGACCTCTAAATACAACAACAAAACATACGTAAGGGACACTGTGTGTTCAGCGGCTGTCCGAACTTACCCGAACGACCGACGCGATTCTTTTCGTTTGTAAATTTGCTCCGCACTCGGACACTTTTACAAGGCAAAAAAGACACAAAGTTCTTTAGGTTCTTCTTTATTTGTATGCTGATGACGTATTACATGCCTTATGCAAACTTTAGGACGCGCAAAGTGCTTTGTGTATCTTTTTATGTTGTATTTTTCCATTTTTTCGACTTTTCTTATTTATAAACAATTGTTTTTTGCAATAAATATTATTCATTAATAATTTGTATTGACACAGTTAGACGCAGCTTCCTTTTACGAATCCAATGATACTAAAAACTCATTTTTCATAAAAATGTCACTTGTGTATATGTACATATGTGTACAGTTGCAGATACTTCATATTGTTCAATTTCAAACACTTCAATTTTTTCAAGTATTGAACAATTTTGGTTGCCTTGAATTATTAAATGATCAATTTCAGAAATTTTATTACAAATTGATAATTAAAAATATGAATCTATTACAATTTTAAGTTGTGTGATCATATAATGTCGGCAAGGTGCGTGTAATGATAATAATTGATCATAACAAAATATACTTATAGTGATGATAAAGCTTTTGAAAATTTTTCTGATTTCCATTCTATTTCAATTTTATTTTCTCTTTTTTAATTAATTTTATTTAAAAATATCAATTTTCCACAATCATGAACTTTCTTTGAAATCTAATGATTTTCAATTTTCTTTATCATATATTATGTACATTATATATTATCTTTGTTTATGAGGCATGCCAGTGCATCACATTCTCGAAGTATGTGATGAGATGTCTTCTCACGAAAATCACACTTTCGACAACGAGGGTTGTCTGCAGTATCCAGTAAGCATCCCTACTACGACATTATTCTGCTTTCTGTCCATGTTCAAGAATTCATCAGTCCTCTTAGTACATGTACCAGATATGGAAGTCTTAGAGTGCACTATTTTTTTGGTTCCCTTCCAATATCTCACATACTCTTCCGATAGCCATATATCAAGGGCTTCTTTCGCCGATGTGTACGAGATATTCTAAGATATCAGGGGCTGTGAAGCTTCTTTTGCTTGGCTGCCAGAACAAATGTAAACCCTTAGAGAAATGTTCTCTTGTGGCAGAAGGAAGTTTTTTGACGTAAATGGAATTTCCTCTTAAATTTAAGGTTGAGGTGATTTTCATTTGTCTCAACAGGAATCCTTCCGCAGAAAAAATTTTCCTGCAGCTACTAACTTCATGTTGAGTCCGTTGAACTATTGATAGCCCAGAAGTTTCGTTGTCCA
>CAKNXH010000247.1:1185-25210 GCA_932178445.1 Andricus quercusramuli | reverse complement strand
TACAGTAATATATTACAAATTCTTGAATAATGATACAGATCTCAACACTTCACCTAATCTTGCAGCCAAATAATTATATTTATGTCAAAAATATATTCATGTCGTTCAAAACAAAACAGGTAAGTGGACCAAGCTTTTGTTTCAAAACAACTTTTTCTTTGAGTGAAAAACCAGCAAAACCATACAAAAACCAGCAGGTTTTTGTAAGCCCGCTCACATATTTCCTCCAGGTAAGCTTTGATAGCTGTTATTTCGGACTGGAAAACTGTAGGGAATGTGTCCAGTGCTGTTGTAATCTCAGCCCTGGGCTTCTTTCCATAGATTTCAGCCCCTGTTCCCAACGAGTCTTTAGAGCCGTCTGTGTACCAAACGAGACCTCCTGGCATAAATTATTCTTCCTTTCTCCCTTTATCATGCCATTCTTCTCGTTTGAAGAAGATGACCTTGAAAAGCTTAATGACGGATTATTTCCTCCACAAAACATCAGTTTGCATGGCGAGAAAATGATCCTTGCATAGCATGAGCTTACTGATATCATGTAGATCTTTCACCTCAACATCATTAAGATTGCCCGCGTTGATGGAAATCTATAGACTTCCGCTACTGCAATCTTTCTAACAAAAAAGTGATTAAAACCAGTGAGTAATCATGGATTTTAGGCCCCAGGTTTTCCCTAATGTCCAAAAACCCATCTCAGCTTTTTTTAATATTGCGTCAACATGGAGTTTCCAGGTTAGTTTAGGGTCAAATATTACTCTTGATACTTCGCTGATTTTGAAAATTCTACTTCCCTACCATGGAAATTAAGATTTCTAAGGTTAGACGCCTTCCTTCTCCTGGTAAAATACATGAGTTCCGCCTTGTCCGGGTTAACGGACAAACAACGGTCCCTGCAACATTGCTCTACTATGTTGAGCGCTGACTGCAAGAGTTCCACTAAGGTGCCTTTATGCTTCCCCGTTACCAGGATCGCCAGGTCATCTACATTAGCCTTGGGTGTGAAAACCTGATTAATTTAACACACGAATCAGGTCATAAATAACAAGCGCCAAATGAGTCGATGAAATTACTCCTTCCTGTGGGCACCCCCTTGAAACTTTGGCCTTCACTTCATTACCATTCAGCGGAGTATTTACCGTTCTGCTTATTAACATGGAGTGCATCTACCTGTTTGCCGTGTCACTAATTCCGTGTGTTTCAACAGAACCGTATATGAATTCAATTGGGGTGTTACTAAATGTCCCCTCTATGTCTGAAAACGCTGCATTTGCTACTACATCCTTCCGCATTGTATTATTATTAGGATTTCCTCTTTCAAGTAGAGGTCCACTAATTTTTCTAGTGTTTTTAGCATAAACGAGGTCAAGCTGATAGGTCTAGAGAATTTTACCTCATAGTAGGTATTCTTACCCGGTTTTGGAATGAAGATTGCCTCCATGCTAACGGGGTGTATCCCATTGCTCAACATGCCCGGAAGATGCCACACAATAGACCATAGTGTATATGACAATGGTGTATAACCATGTTCTAATAAAGTTAAATCATTAGTTGAGAGGCAATCTAATGAAGACTCACCCCTGTGGTTAGTGGCCTTACTACCCCAAGTCAAATGATTTGCGCTAGCATCGCACATCCGATGAGCAATGGTCATCCTTTGACACAGGAATAGTCCACCAGATTTCACCATTCCTCTGATGGTGGTTCCTGGGAGTCAAATCGTAGGTACGCTGAGATCAGGGTATCATTTTTGAAGCGGCAATATTCAAATCTTGGAATGACTGCGCCAGATTGCTCCACATCGATTTTTTATTTCTCTAATGCGACTATGGTCACTTTCAGGTGATTTTGATGTGCCTCGCTATCAGAGACTGTTGCACCTCTCAGCCGCATCTTCTTATTTACTGATTTCATTCTGCCACTGCTATTTTAAACAAAACTAATTGGATTTAAATCTAAGAATTTTTTTAATCAACATTCGGTTGAACGCACACCAACATAATCTAACGTTGTTGAGAAATTGTAAATATTTTTTTTAATTCAATAATTTGTACTAAAAAAACGAACACTTTCCAACAAAAAATAGAAACATAATTGAAAAATTTTCAAGATTATAACTCTTGTTCAAATTACATTTAGTTTTGTTTCAAAATATCAATTTTTGGTTGAGAACGTCAGCATAGCCTAAAATTGTTTAAATATGTAAATCTTCTTCAAAATTTTGTTTTATTAAAAATATCAATTTCCACAGAAAAACACTAATATAGTACAAAATTAGATAAATGTTCGCGTATCAAGGAAGGTTCCGGGAATTTTCGTGCAAAATGTTTGCATTATATAAATTCAATTGATTTAATGAATTAAATTCCTCTTGAACATTCCTCAAACTCTCCTTAAGAACCTTCCTGGATATGCGGACATTTGCCTACTTCCCTGAACTTTCCTGTAACATTTTTCGGAATTCTCCGAACCTTCCATTAGAATGTATCGGGAAAGTTTTATACTATCCGGGAAATACTAACGTAACCTAAAATTATTAAAAATTATAAACTTTGAAAACCTAACAATTTTTGTTTAAAAGGTTAAAGATATATTTTACATACTTTGTGTTTAAAATAAAATCGTCACCTCATAAGGAATTTTTAAGGAATAATTTCCACCCAATAACTTTTAGAACGTTTTCAACATGAATTATTTTTATTAAATAAGTTACAAGTTTCCAAGTATTTTCTAACTAATCCTAGATTGTTTGAATAATTATCACCTGTTGAAACAATTTTTTTCACCTACAAATCGTAAAAAGTTATGATTTTTCGGCATAAATAATACAGTTGGTGAATTTTCAGAAGAATAATTATTGTTTAACATATTTCGTAATTATTTGAACAATTTTCCTTTGTTTGAATAATTTTTCCCCTCAACGATATTATTTTGTCAATTATTTAAATAATTTTAATTTGTTGAAACCATTTTTTCCTCTGTAAATTTCTAACTATGTCCCTATTATTCAAAATGTTCTTATTTCAGCATTTATAACCTGGGTTTTGGAACAATATTCCTTCTTTTATACACTTGTTTTCAGTCACGTTATGAATAGAACGAAAAGGTTGTATTTTTAACTTCTCTTAAGCACTTTGGTAACAAATCATTATTGACACGTCACGTCACTGCTTACTAATAATCTAGAATCGCGGTATCGCATATCATCACCCGAAATTCATTTTTGTGAGAAGCTTATAATGTTTATTTAAGCATAATTAAATTGTGAGATTTTTGTGCAAACGATGATATCAGATCAGATAAGCTATCGAAAGCCTTTACAAGTACATTTAACATACTTGCGTTCAAAATTGAATTCCTGCGACTCTCAGACACGGTAAAAAAATTTGTGAAACTTAACTCCAGTTCATGCAAATCGACCAAACAGAGAGGTGATTTTAAAAATAAGTTTGTGAAAATGCAGAAGAACTCGATACCGATCTCAAATTACAAAAAACCAATACACAAGAATTACAAGAGTGTTCCCTCCATTGAAGTAGAGGATATTGGACATTTAACTGTCCCACATCCTCGGAAAGATGCAGGTTTCTTCTCCATAATTACTTTTGCGTAAGATTTTTTTCTTGGACTGAATTACTATTAAATAATAAATTTTATGCTATTGATCGCTTAATATGAACAATTTCAACTTTTAGATGGTTTTGGAAAATTTTTTGGATAGGTTACCAAAGAGAGATAAAAGAAACCGATCTATTTCAACCTCTAGATGATCAATGTAGTGAGTTTATAAGTAAAAAGATACAAAAATTATGGCATGAAGAAGTGCAATCCAAGAATAGAGATAAAATTCGACCTTCTCTCTTCAATGTTCTAATAAAATACTTCGGATTGGAAATATTAATCACGGGATTTTTCTTTCTTATTTCAGAAACATATATGAGGTGATTAAATCACGACAATTATAATTTTGAATTTATTATACCTTAAGGCATTGTTCACTTTCAAAATAAGTTATTTTTAAGGATTCAAACTTTTTTTTAAAAGTCTAATCTTTTCTCCTTTAAACGAGAAAATCAGTGATGATATTGAAACTTTTTACAATGTAATTAGATACATAGGTATTCTTCCTGAGACCTGTTTTTTAAATTTCAGAACATGTGAGCCTCTTTTTATGGGCAAGATACTGAATTACTTTAAGGAAAACAGTGAAATGACTTTCCAAGAAGCTTTCTACTGGGCAGGTGGCCTTATCTCCATATATGTTACTCAATTCTTTGTAATTAATCATTTATACAATGTAATGCAAATAATTGGAATAAAAGTCAGCATTGCTTGTTCTTGTCTGACTTATTCTAAAGTTTTGCAAATTAGCAGAACTTCCTTGGAGACAAAGACTACAAGTGGTCAGGTAAAATCATTTATATCATAATTTAGCATTATCAGTTAAATAAAAATTTATTTATTAAAGACAATACAAGTATTTAAATAATGTTTCATTGTCTATTAGATACTTAATCTCTTAAGCAATGAGTTTACAAGTTTTCATAATGCCATAAAGTTTATTCATTATCTTTGGATCACATTTGTTTTGGTACCAGCAATTTCATTGATGATATATCGAGAGATAGGCTGGCCAGCATTTTTAGGAGTCACCTTCTTTTGCATGGTATTAATTTTCCAAGGTAAATTTCTGTTTAAATATTAAATAAGATTTAATTGAATAATCCCAAAATTCGCGTGAACTTCAAAAACTAAATTCTTTAATTGCAATATGCATTAGGTATTCTAGGGAAATTTACACCGCGCTGGGTATTTAAAGCTTTTTCGAGAGCTGATGAAAGACTTCGTCTCATCCGTGAAATTGTTAGTGGATCACAAGTAATCAAAATGCTATCTTGGGAAAAGCCGTTCCTTCATCTTATTGATGAAACAAGAAGGTACATTTTTATTCTTTATTTTCATTTATAATTTTAGGAATAATCTGTTGGAAAAGCTACTTTAAAAAATGTATTAAACCATTTGTACTCTTCCGAGTTAGCCACCCTTGCTTAAGCTGCAAACATTGTTGCCATCGAAAATCAACAAATAAGAGAAAAACATTCTTGCTTTCTTAAAATTCACTTTCTACCCAAATTTCCCGCAAATTTTTTATTGCATTTACAAAAAACTGAAAAAACTCAATATTGCTTCAATAATTGTTGCGTGTTTTTATAGAAAAGAAATGCGAGCGGTGTGGAAAATAAACTTCATCGAAACGATAGCAAGCTCTTTCCAATATTACACTGCGCAAGTTTCCATATTTGCTACTATAATATTTTACTTCATGTTCACAAAATATATCGTAGCAGAAAAATTGTTTGTGGTGATTGCATACTTTTACAGCCTTCGAATTATCATAAATAATTTTTTTGTAATAGGTATGATGTATAATCTTAAAAATAGCCAGAAATTATAATATAAGCGAACTTCAGAACAGTATGTTACTAATCGTTTATTTTCATTTAAGCTCTTCAATCTGGAGTCAAAGGATATGCCTCTATTAAACGTCTTGAGAAATTTTTGATTAGCGATGAAAAAATCTACACGGATATTGACAAACGTACAAACATTGAAAACACGACAGATATTGAGAGCGAAATTTATGATTCTGAAGAAGCCATTTTCATGGAAAATGCAACGGCGAAATGGTATTCTGAATCGAAAGAAGATACTCTAAAATCTTTGAATTTGTCTGCAAAATGTGGAAATATCACAGCTGTTATAGGTCAAGTTGCTTCAGGAAAGAGCAGCTTATTACATCTCATTCTTCATGAACTTCCTCTACTTTCTGGAAAACTTAAGATTCACGGAGAAATTTCCTACTTTAGTCAAGAGCCCTGGACCTTTGGATCAAGCATAAGGGAAAATATTATTTTTGGAAGATCAATGAACAAGAAGCGTTATGAACAAGTTATCAAAGTATCTCAACTGGAAAGAGATTTTTCTATTCTTCCGTATAAAGATCAGACAATTATAGGAGAAAAGGGAATAAATCTGAGTGGAGGTCAACGAGCAAGAGTTTCTTTAGCTCGAACAGTTTATGCTGATGTTGATATTTATCTTTTTGATGATCCGCTCTCAGCAGTGGACGCTGAAGTTAGTAGATTAATTTTTGAAGAGTGCATTTGCAAATTCTTGGAAGGAAAAACGAGAATTTTAGTCACACATCAACTTCAGTATCTCAAAAATGTTGATTGCATCTATGTTCTAAATGATGGTTCCGTAGAACACAAAGGCACCTTTCAAGATTTGAAAAATTCTGAACTAGAGATAGTAAAACTACTGCAAAAAGACGCTATCAATGAAAATGATAGTCAACATTCATGTCACAGTTCCTCTTCTGAAAATATAAATTCAGGAAATGTTACCTCTGAAATAAAGCATACGCAAGCTAATGAAGTAAGAGCTATCGGAAATGTATCAAACAAGGTATATTTGTCTTATTTCAAAGCTGTGGAAAACAACTGGATTGTTTTTTTAGCAGTTTCTATAGGAATTGTGAAGCAGGTGGCAGTAAGTGGCGGAGATTACTTAATTTCCATATGGATAAATAACGGTGAAGCTTGTTTGCAAAATGACACAGATATTGCTATAAAGCAGTGTTTAGATGCAACAGTGAGCTATGATTGGTATTTTTACGCCTATGGCGGTTTATTATTTTCTGCTATAGTTGCAATATACTTGCAAATTTTTTACGTACTCAAAATGTGCACTAGAGCTTCTCTTAGAATGCATTCATCTATGGTACAGAATATCATTTATGCGCGTATGGCGTTTTTTTATCAAAATCCCGTTGGTCGAATTATGAATAGGTAACTATTCAGAAGAATATGAATAGAGCAGAAAAAGTACTTCCTTGATGTCTCTAATTTTTGTTAGATTTTCCAAAGATATGGGAATGGTGGATACATTCTTGCCCGCGATCCTACATCGAGTTTTGCAGCAAATATATTTGATGGCGATGCTAATTCTTCTCTCTGTATTTATAAACTACTGGCTTCTGTTACCTCTTCTCGTGATTGGAATTGTCTCCTTTTACTTAACCAAAGTTTATCTAAGGACAAGCCATAGCGTCAAACGTTTGAGTAGCATAAGTATATTTTTTAACGAATTATCTATTATTAATTAGGTTTCACGTAGTAATTATATCTGGCTTTATTGAGTAACGCTTATCATTCGTCTTTTAGCAAGATCACCAATGATTAGACATCTTGATTACACCATTCAAGGACTCACAACAATTCGAGCTTTCAAAGCTCAAGATTTATTATTAAAAGAGTTCAATGATCACCAAGATCAAAACACTTCAGCGGTATTTCTGAACATGTGTTCATTTCAAACTTTTATGTTTTACTTGGACCTTTTGTTCACAATTTATACTGCATCAGTTGTTTACACTTTCCTGCTTCTTGGAAACCAAAATTCATTGGGAGATGTTGGTTTAATTATTACGCAAAACACTATGCTTTTGATTGCTTTGAAAATGGGTACTTGCAATAGCGCTGAATTGGAGAATTGTATGACTTCTACTGAACGTGTATTGGAATACACAGAAATAGAGCAGGAAAAGCTGAAAAAGCATAATTCTGAAGATAAATCATTAGATAAGTGGCCTGAGATAGGAAAAGTTGAGTTTAAAGATCTGAGCTTAAGATACAGTCCTGAAGGAAATCCAGTGCTTAAAAATCTGAATTTTGTTGTAAACTCTGAAAAGATTGGAATTGTGGGAAGAACTGGTGCTGGGAAAACGTCCTTAATTTCTGCATTGTTTCGATTGGTTCATCTGGAAGGAGAAATTTATATCGATGATATACCAACCAGTACTTTAGATTTGAAAAAATTGAGATCGAAAATTAGTATCATTCCTCAAGAACCACTTCTCTTTGCTGGAACTCTTCGGAAAAATCTTGATCCTTTTGGAAAATATTCAGATGATGATCTGTGGCAAGCTTTAGAAGAAGTTGAATTCAAAAACACAGTGACAGAGGATATGGATGCAGGTTTAGAAAGTAAAATTTCTGATGGAGGAATGAATTTGAGTAAGGGACAACGACAACTTCTTTGTCTTGCACGTGCTCTTGTGAGAAAAAATAAAATTTTAATTTTGGATGAACCAACTGCAGATGTCGATGAGCAAACCGATCAAATAATTCAAGAAACGATAAGAAAGAGATTTGAGAAATGTTCTATTTTTATCATCGCACACAGACTGATTACTGTTATTGATTGTGATAGGATCATGGTAATGAATGAAGGATCAATAGTGGTATGTAATATTTATAGGGAATCACAGTATATGTTGCGGTAGGTTAATATTTATGAAGTTCCTTATTTTTCAGGAGTTTGACAATCCATTTATATTACTGAAAAATAAAAATGGATTCTTGCATAAGATGGTGCAACAAACTGGTACTGAAATGGCTAGAATCCTTACACAGATTGCTGAGAATGTAAGGTTACTGAAGCTCTATTTATTATCATAGTTTTCTTCCGTAAAATAATATAATTGTATACAATTTTTTTCAGTGCTACCACAGCAGGAATATTAAAGTTAGTTAAATTAGAACTGTAAGTTTATATTAACAAGTTAAAGTTAATATTTATTCTTTTTTTCATTTAAAATAAAACAATGCGAATTGTGAATATTATTTTATATTACTTTTTCAAATGAAATTTTATAAATTAAAGTAAATTCTAATAAGTATCTTGGAACAGAATGAGAATATATCAAACTGCGTACTGCGTATTTTATAAACCTATAGTGTATAGTGTATACCATATGTATCTCGATTGTGTATACTTTGATCATTGCGATTTCATTTCTGACGCACTGCTTGGATCAGATTTATACATCCAGTTTTTCGTGAATTAACCCTCAAACGGCACACTAGTGCGAATTCGCACCAGCAAAAATTTCAAAGCGCTGATATTTTTTCTAAAACTATTTTCAAGGTCTCTCACCGCTACGTTAAATATGTCCATACACCCACAAATACATGACGCGTAAACAGATAGTCATCCGCCTGCGAGCAGCCGAGTGAGACAATATAAAAGTTTCAAGTGGTGCAAATTCGCACTAGTGTGCCGTTAGAAGGTGCCAAGTCGAGTTTTATGAAAAATTGTAAAACGTTGTTTCTGTGCCTGAAACAAGATCTTTCATAAAAAGGTAAGTTAATTTGTTCATAAATATGTCTATGAACAAAAAGAAAGATTATAAACAATAATAAATAACATTTCATGAACCAGTGAAAATATTGCACGAAAAGCACAAAGTTTACAATTACTCGCTATTGTTAGACTTTAAATTGATATGATGATATTTTTTCAACCATTTTTGTTATATTAAGAATGGCGGAGTAAGGACGTCATTACAGTTTGGGAAGTTCTAGGACTGTTCTGCAGGCACTAGCAGAAGAGTCTGAAGACGATGTGCGTCGATCACAGAGCTTCTGTCTGCGTTGACTGCATTGGTCTTAATGAATAATGTTCAATGATGATTGTCATAAGAGTAATAGTTTCACAATATAATAATGTTAATTTTTTCTAAAAATAGGTAGTAAAACTTTTTCTTTTCTCTAAATATTCTATGTACTTTTACTCTTTCCTAACAAACCCTCACGTCGCACATCACCGCCCTGACACAATTCACTGATCAATGTTTTTACCAATCAGTCACATGGAGAGCTTCCCAAAGTTATAATAAAATGAATTCTTTCAAACTTTGACACAAAAACACTATTTATACAATAATATGCTTGTATACTACAAAAATAACAATGTGTGCTGTCCTGCACTCGTGATATACTTCATACAAAAATACCGAAAATCTGACACATCTGGAAAAATACTTAATCTAATTTTATCGGATTGGCATATTTTTTTCATGAAAGAACATCTATTTAAATAAAGAATCGCGTTAGTTACATTTCAATACCTTTAATTTTGAAAAAATTATGTTTTTTTGTTGAAAATGTCTATTTTTCAAGAAAGCCTTTTTTTAATAACAATTTTGTGATGAGTTGATATAATTTTCGATAAATTCAAGTTGCCCCAACGGATTGGGCGAGAAATTTTACCCCAAAATCATATATTTATACGCAGATTTTGGAAATTATTTTCATATTAAAATGTTCAGCTGAAATCAGAAAATCCCAATTCGCACTAGTGTGCCGTTTACGTATGCTGGGTTGAAGTGTGCCGTTTGAGGGTTAAGTATTAAAAATATTTTTTAGTACTTTGTTGAAAAAAATCAGGTTTGAAAGTTCTTTGATCTTAATCAGCTGATTATGTAACGAATGAAAGAACCCTAGATAGCGTTTTTGTGCAAAGAATGTTAAAAGTAAATAAGGAAGGGGACCAACAAGCCCAAAAAGGTAGTATATTTAATTTTCAATAAATTCAGAAGTATTAATAATTCTTAAATTATGTAACTGTGACGAAACATAATTCGAAGGCTTTTAAATTAAACAAACAAAAATTTCATGAAGGTGAAAATGAAGGAATTTGTAATTTCATAACATCAAATTCCCAAAATTTGAAACTTTAAAGGTTCCAAATTGAACAATTATAAAAATGTTTCTAGAAAAATATTGTTTAGCGTTGAAATGAAGGCTGTAAATTGAATCTTCTTATATACAATGTGTAAGATTATAAAAATTCAAAAATAAAGCCTTACAAAATTAACCATTTGTACTTAATTCAGAATCATAAATAATGTATTTTTTTGGATGTTTTATTTTGATTTCAATACCTACAATTCTTTTGGATTGAAATTATGTTTTCCGACAGCAAAGAATTTACATGTTTTTAAACACTCAGTTCGTAAGTTGTTAAATTCACTACTTATTTTTAAATCATCAAAGCTTAAACATATCGTTCAATTTTGGAAACAGTTTATTCAAAATTTCGAATAGATATTTGACGGTGATCAATTCCAAATTTGTCAAGATTGTTTCCTATATAAGTATCTGAAATTGATTCATTTCTAATTTTAAATATTTTAATTCAAAATCCTACAATACTGAAATATTCAATTTGGCACTTTCCAATTTTGAATATTTTAAATAAAAGAGCGGTACAATTTTGAGATCATTTAATTAATGTCTCAAATTAGGCCATGAATATATTTTCGGACACTTTTTTGAAATTATTGTTATCTCAGACGGAAAAATTATATATATTTTTCATTTTTTTATGCACTGCTTTGTATAAAACAATTCAAAGTGATACAATTCTTTAGTTTCAATTTAAAATCTATTATTTTAGGTATTTTCGGTGAAAAATTCAATTTTCTAAGGAAAAGCTTCATATACTAATTTTAAATGATTTCGATTTTTAAGGAATTTTTTGTTTGAACTTGTTCCTTTTTTCTGACTTGATACATAAAAGCTTGATGAATATTTTTATTAAAATGTAAAATTGTCCAGTATGAAAGGATTTCAGTTTAAAATTATTTCATTTTAAATGCTTCATTTTGTAACTCTTCAATTTTGAGTGCTTGAACTTGAAGTTCTTGAATTTTTAAAGTGTTATTTAAAATCAGTTTTCTTCTTCTTCACCTTCTCCAATGAAAATTATTTGATTTAAATTTCTTAAAACGAAAAATTACCAAATTGAAGTAAATTTGTATATTGTAAAGTTTTCCAATTTCAATTTTTTCAAATTACAGCTTCTTTTTCTAAACTTAATATCAATATGGAAGATATAAGCTATTGGGGAATGACTGTTGTTTGTAGCGGCAAATACATGGGAAAAACTCTAAAAGAGATCTGCGAAACTGATGAAAATTATTGTATAAAAGCTCTCAGTCTGAGAAATAATCCTGAATATCCCGAATACAAACAATTCATCGACAACTTTATCATCGAAAAGGTTCATTCATCGGAAAAAAATATCAATGAGATGAAACTTCACCGAAATTCTATCCCCAAATTGTTGCAAGATATGCGTCCTTATCATTACGTAAGACTGTACCATTGTTTCGGTGGAATTACGATAATTCATACAAAAAAGGTCCACAGTTCACGTTCGTATTCACATTATATAATCGAAAATAATCTCTATGATTTGAATGGAGTTTTTTACCGTTATATCATCCAAAAACAGATATGTAATTTGCAAAATCGAGATGCAACTGATGAAAAAGTAGAATACCTGCTAATTCAGCCAACTTTGAATTGCGAATCCGATTATCAAATATACGTTAATAAAGAGAATCAAGTATTGGATATTTTGAAACAGATTTACAATATTTCAGTAGCCCATCAGAAATACCATATAGCCAGAAGAGATGAGGAAAAAAAACCTTATGTGGATTTTGACTCAGAATTTGTAAATCTTGAAAACATAAAAGATGTCTTGAATTATATTTCTTCTATAAATAATATAGAAACTGTGACTCTAAATCCTTTTCTGTCCAATACCTATTTCTGGGCAAAACCTGATATCATTAGTGATGATTGTATCATAAAAGTGAAAACTTCGAACAAAAGCACTATTGACAAGAATTTGTTTCTACCCCTAATTTTAGACGCTCTTCATTATTATATCATCGAAAAAAAATTGTACAAAAAGTTTATAATTTATAATCCTTTATTGGGATTAGAGTACAGATTGGTATTAGAAAATCTGAATCTGGAAAAGATGATGGGTTTCTTCGAAGATGTTATTGTCCAAAATTCGATTCCCTAAAGTTATGTATTTGTAGTTTTGCTGTTGTAATATATGGACACCATAATTTTCATTGCCACAGTTGCAGATGGTTTAAATTGTTCAATAACAAGCGCATCAAATTTTAAAGTATTGAAAAATTTTGAGTGCCATACATTTTCAAATGAGTGATTTCAGAAATTGCTTAACAAATTTACAATTGAAAATATGGGAATATTACAATTTTCAGTTGTTTAATCATTTTTATTTTATGATGGATTGCATATGTAGGTAGTGATTTTCTGTGGCATCAAAACTATTGTCGACAAAGAAATATTTGTATATGGTTTAATTAACTCCTTTAAAATTTTACATTTTTTATATATTATATTACAAGTGTATGTGTAATATGTATGTATCGTTACCAAAATATACATATAAATAACGTTTCTCTCACTTTTATTCCATTAAAATTTTTTTTTTCGTTAGTCGTACAAAATTTCAGTATTTCATAGTATTTATTATTATCTAGATTATATATAATATTATATAATAATTATATAATAATATATAATGATTCTTGTTTGCAAATATATACCAATTTTCAAAAATCATGAACCCTCTTTGAAATCTAATGATTTTGATACAAATTTCAATTTTCAACGAAAACCCGTGACACAGAAACTGATCAAGCATATAAAGTTACATTATTTCAAACAATAAGCATTGGATTTAAATCTGATGATTGTTTGTTTAAAAATGCCAAATTCAAGTGAACGCATACACCGGAATAATCTTGTTCAAATTGCAAAAATTTTTGCTTTAAAATAGTCGCGATTAGTGGTGCGATACCACCGCAGTGAGGTGACGCAAAAATCGAATGCGCGAAATTTAAATTTCATTATATGTTGCTATTATCGCTACTTTACTTAAAATTGAAACCCTCAAATTTTAAGTAAATAAATTGTCAGTTCCGAATCCAATTCAAATCAGATAGGCAGTGCAACTTCAAATCATAGAATCATTTGCCTCTTAAATATGTTTTTTATTAAAATTTAACCATTTTTTAGAAATTGGTAAGAAGCAATAGTAAGAAAAAATGCAGTTGCTAAGAAAAAAAAATCAATCTCCAACAAAAAATAAAATGGTTCAAATTTTAGTTTAAAAAATTAATTTTCAACCCAAAAAAACGAATTTTTAACAAAGTAGTTGAAAAATCAACGAAAGAGAAGAATCTTTAACCAATAACATGAATTTTTAATAAAATATTTTCACTCTCAACGAAGTAATTGAATTTTAAGAAAGAAAAGAAATTTTAACCAAATTATTGAATTTTCAGTAATTGTTAGTCTGAGTCATAGAAATATAAAACTTTTGAATACTTCTACTTTTCTAAGAGGAAAATTAGAGACACAATATTAACAAGACAGTCCGTGCAAAAAATTTACTTTTGAAAGAAAAGCCTCAAGTATTATGAATCCAAAAAGCAGTTGTTTTGAAAAACATATTCAAAAAGTTCTATTTATGTTAAAATAATTTCATAGAAGGACCTTAAAATATGTTTCCAAACAACCTTGGAAACGTCTCATTATTAATTTCTACAAAAAAAAACAAAGAAATTTTTTATTTATTCAATTCGAATTTTCGCGTTGAGAATATGCTCGACCTTTATGTGCTTTGAGAATTTAATGAGCATTTTGAATCAGGATTTTAAAAATCGTATTCTTTAATTTTATTAATAATAATTACATTATTTAAATTTCGCGGGGAAATGCATCCTTTCAAATTGGAAAGGATGCTAAATTTAAATGATATAAGAAATCAAAGTAATAGAAAACATATTATTCGAATTAAGCAGTGCCTTATTCAGGGTTGCTACAATATCCCAATTTCTAAATTCTTTAGAATAGTTCAAATGTCAGAAAAATAAATGGTCAACCAAAAAGAGAACGAATTTTCAACAAAAAAATTTGTTTTTCATAAAAAAAAATTATTTTTTAACCGAAAAAAAAAAGAATTAAATTGTCAGTTAAGACAATCAATCTTCAACAACAAAAAATGAGTTCTCAACAAAATAATTCAATTTTAAACGAAAAAGATAAATTTACAAACCGAAAATCTATTTCAATTTGCAGTTAGAAAAGTAAATTAAAAAAAAACGATTTTCCAGTAAAATTAATCAATTTTCAACTGAAAATATGAATTTTCAAGCGAAAATGGAATAGTTATATCTTCAGTTGAAAAATTTATTTTCAACTAAAAATAAACGAATTTTCAACCAAAGAATTTATTTTTTAATCACAATGATGAATTTTCGACAAAAAAAATATGAAATTTTGTCCAAATAGTGGATTTTTCAATCCGAAAGATGAATTTCCTATCAACAAAAAAAAACTAATTTTCAACTAAACATTATTTTTTCAATGACAGAAATGAATTCTTGATAAAAATATAATAGTTTAATTGTTTACTATGCATATAATTTTTGAACGAACAATATTACATTTCTATCAAAGGAGGTAAAATTTCTACAAAAAATCGAATAGTTAAAGTGAATTTTTAAATAAAATGATGAATCTTTAACTAAACAAAATTTAATTTTCAACCAAATATATGAATTTCTAACTAAAAAGATAAATTTTCTACCAAAAATAAAGTAGGATAATTTTCAGTTAGTAAAATAAATTTCCAAACAAAAAACAAAGTAATTTTCAACCAAAGAGATAAATTTTCAACTAGAATGATGAATCTTCAACCAAAAATATGAATTTTTAACCAAATAGACAGTTGAATTTTCCATCCAGAAGATTAATTTTCTACCAAAGAAGACTCATTTTCAAAATATTTTATGAATTTTCATTTAAAAAATTCAATTTTCAACCTACATGAGAATAGTTAAAATGTCAGGAAAATAAATTTCCAACCAAAAAAAGAAGGAATTTTCAAAAAAATATATTTTTTCATAACAAAAATATGATTTTTTAACCAATAAAAGAAGAAATAAGTTTACAGTTAAGACAATCAATTTTCGACTAGAAATATAAATTTTCAATCTAAAATAGAATAGTTATATCTTTATTATAAAAAAGACTTTATTTCATTGAAAAGTGGCAACGTTTTGGACTTGATATCCTTTTCAAGCCTATTGAAACCAAAAGTTTTTTCAAATTTTATAGAACATTTCCGTGAATGTGGACACACACACACATTTATTTGTACATCTAAAATTTATATTTATATTTATATTTATTGCAACGGCAGATAAAAAAGTGCATGAAAAATCCTCTCCCAAAACAATATAGCCCGGAATTATACATTTTTGCAGTTACATACAGTATCGCGCTGTTAATGGAGAGCCTGATTTTTCATCTGAAATTAATTTTAGTTTTAAGTTTTACATCCACTGCTATCCATTACAAAAAAAAGTGCAAATTGTTTTTTTTTCAAAGAAATTGAACCAAATGGAAAAAAATATATTTTGAATTAATAGAACAAAAATCTACTTTTTGAATCAAATTGGACTTTATCCACGGTAAAAATTGTTTACGATGTTTGAATAGTATTCCAGGAAAATTATGATCTCATTGGCATGCATTTTTAGTTTTCAATTGTAACTCTTCAAAATTGTAGAACTTTGAATAGTAAATCTATAAAATTCTAGAACTTCGAATAGTAAATCTATAAAAGTGAAGAGTTTTGAAAATGTACAGTTAAGCAAGTTTTAATAACTAATTCTGTAAATTTGATGATTCGCATGTGAAGTGTCATCAGTTTGGAAGATTTAAAATTGAAAACTTGACTTTTTTTTCAAAATGATCAAAGTTATGAATTTTTATTGATACGTCTTCAAAATTGAAGAGTTTCTAATTGTAACTCTTGAAGAGTTCTTAATGCATTCTTGTCGAACTTAAGTTATTCAATAACATTTTACTTTACAAAAATTCAATTTTGGATATTGCTACTGAAATTGTTTACGAATTTTGTGATATGAAAATAAAAATAAGTTTGATGGCTTCAATTTGAAAATTTATTCTGTGGAATCTTATGCCATAAATTTAGAAAATTGTAGTTTTAAGGTAGCCTTGAATTCAACATTTGAAAATTCCAAGTCCTTCAAAATTAACAAGGATTCAATTTTGAACGGTCAAAAATTAAAGTTACTTTGTAAATAATTACTTATTTCGTTATCTGCAATTTATTTTTAATATATTTTTATATGTTAAAAACTCTTAGAAATATATAAATTGATAATAATCTTTAGGATCATTTAAAAGTAGATATATTGTTGAGAAGCTCCTTTTAAAAGATAATTAATAATAGCTACATTTACTTTGTAAAAATAGTAACTTGTTACAAAAAAGCATTCAAAATTGCATCGTTGCAAAAATTGAATACCCTTAAAATATAAATATTGAAAATTGATTAATTTGTAATTCTATATTTTCAAAATTCAAGAATTAAGAAAGAAAATTAATTAAAAATATTGCATGTTTCAAGTTTTCAATTTTAAAATGCCAAATACCAAATTTCTTATTTATCATCCGTTATTAGATTTAGAGCATACATTCGTTTTAGAGAATTTCGACTTTGAAATGTTGCTAACATTTTTCAAAAACGTTATTCTCATAGGTGACGAATATTTTTAAGATATTAATACGCTTTTTAATGAATAATAATTTTTAACTTATAAAAGGACGTTGTATGGAAAAGAAAAATATTTCAGTGGAATAAATACTTTGCACTTGAAAATAATTTATTACTTTAGAATCTTTGTATTTTGTTAGTTGCTTTTTTGCCGCTTTAAAAATTGAAATTATTGTCAGGGTGACTCAACCTCCAATTTCCCCACCTCTGATACAATTTAACTTTCAGGCGCGTTATTTCAAAAACTGGGTTACTACAGAATGCCAATTTCCTAACTTTCCCTGACTTTTCCGAGGCCAATTTTTCATTTTCCCTAATAGTTATAATATTTTATTTCAGGTTAAATTTTCAACCAAAGAAATTAATGTTCAACCAAAAAGATCAATTTTCAACCAATGAGATTAATTTTCTACCAAAAAATATGAATTTCTAACAGAATACATGCATTTTCAACAAAATGGTTACATTTGTGACCAAAGAAATGAATTTTCAACTAAAATGAGTAATTGTATAGAAGTCAGGAAAAAGTCAGGGATTTAGAAAAAAAATCTTGCGAAAGTCAGGGAATTTCTATATCTTTAAATGTCTCAAGTAGAATAAATTTGAAAATTTTTCATTCTAATTTGAAATTCTTTTATTCCGTTTATAAAAGATTCTAGATTATAAATGTTACAAGTTTGAGAGTTTGGTATTTAATTATTAATGGCAGGAAAAAATAAAAAATGTTCAGGGAAAAATTAGGGACTTTTTAAAATCAAGTTTTGCGGTAACGCTGAAATAATATTCTTGCTAGTAATTTATATGCCTAGTATTTGTATTTATATTACATTTTCTGCAAATTCTTTCTCCTGAAGATAATCTTTTTAGCTATAAAATTTATTATTTATTTGAAAATTTAACAGTTTTGTTAAAAATTCATTCTTTTTGGTTAAAAATTCAAATTTCATAGAAAATTTACTTGTTTAAAATTTATATTTTGATGTTGGAAAGTCAACTGAAATCTTTCTTGGATGAAAATACAACTATTTATTTGAAAATTGATTTATTTAATTTAAACATCCATCTGTTTTAGTAGAAATTTCATCTTTCTCGGACAAGAATGCAACTATTTGGTGGAAGATTCAATAATTTTGTTAAAAAGTCATCCTTATGTTTAAAAAAACAACTGTTTTGTTGAAAATTCGTCTTTTGGGTTTAAAAAAAAGTATCTCTGTAGAAAATTGACTTTTTGTTTAAAACTCATATTTTAATTTTGAATAGAAAAACTCAAATCTTTTTTGGATGAGAATTAAAATTTTTTTTATATTTGATTCTTGGGTTTGAAAATTCATCTTTTTTAGAAGAAAATTCACTCTATTTAGATGAAAATGCAACTATTTGGTTGAAGATTCAATAATTTTGTTAGAAAGTCATTCTTTTTGGTTAAAAATTCAACTGTTTTGTTGAAAATTCAAGTATCTCGAAGAAGATTTGCTTCTTCAAAACTCATATTTAAATGTTGAAAAGTCAAATTAAAATCTTTTCTTGATGAAAATTCAATTTTCTTAAAATTTTTCTCTTTGACTTCAAAATTCATCTGTTTTACTAGAAATTTCATCTTTCTTGGATAAAAATGCAACGGTATGTTTGAAAATGAATCTTGTTTGCTTGAGGATTCAACTATTTTATTTTAAAATTTTAATTAAACTACTTTGTTGAGAAATCACTTTTCGTTGAAGATTCATTATTTTTAGTAAAAAATTCATCTCTCTGGTTGAAAGTTTAACTATTTTGTTGAAAATTGATCTTTTTTAACTGAAAATTCAACTGCGTGCGTGGGTACCTGCTTTTATTGACAATTAATTTTTTGCTGGAAATTCATATTTTCTGATTGAAAATTCAATTTTCTGATTGAAAATTCAATTTTCACATAGAAAACTCGTCTTTTAGCTTGAAGATTTAACAATTTAGGTACACTTTTTTCTTGATGACTGAAAAATCATTATTTGTTAAAAATTCGTCTTTGTAATTTTAAAATTCACTTTTTAAACGAAATTTCATATTTTTTGGTTTAAATATCATCTAATGCACTTTTTTGTTGAAAATTCATGTTTTTAGGTTGAAAAGTCATGTTTTATAGTTGAAAATTCAATGATGTTGTGGATAACTCAATTATTTCATTGCAAATTTCAGTATTTTCTTGAAAATTTAAATATTTTGTTCAAAGTGCAAGTATTTTGTTAAAAAATCATGTTATATGGTAGAAAAGTCATTTTTTTGTTTAAAATAAATAAATAAATTTGAAAATTTTAATTTTGTTTCTGAAATATTGATTTATTCCGTTTGTAAAAGACCTTGTGTTAAAAATATCACTAGATTAAAGTGCTGGTATTTGAATGTTGATGATTAGGGAAAATAAAAAATTGGTCAAGGAAAAATCAGAGAATTTTGAATATCAATTTTCACCCTGCAGGGCATTTTGCAAAGCAATATTAAATATGTACAAAAAATTGCCATTAGTCCCATATCTTATTATTTCTGGAAACCATAAATTACGTACAGTAAGAGGGGGGGAGGCTAAAAATGTTATGTAACGATTCGTTACAGGTGGGGGGGGGGGGTTATTGGAGAGGGTTCAAGTGCGGCCCCTTATTTTGATTAAAATATGTTGATTAACCTCTTCAAAATAATCAAAAAAAGTGTTTTTTCAAAAAGGGCCAAAGCGATTTTTTTCTTTTTGGGCTCAAAATGATCGTGGGGCATCCCAGAAGCATATTCAGAAAAAAACCGGCATATGCAAGCCTTTTTGAGTTAAAGTCAGTCGAGGAACACCGTGATTAGAGTTCTTAAATGCTCAAGAATTTATGTTGAGCAAATGCTCTCGAGAATATGCTCAGCATTTAAGCTCGAACAGAGCATTTATAGAGCATTAAAGAGAATTTAAAGCACTTATTGTTTGGACAAATATATATCATAATTGATACATATATTTTACAAAAACATTCTAGAGTGAAATAAACATATACTTTTTTTGAATTACAGAGTTGCTACAGGTCAGATAATTCCAGAAAGTCTGGGAATGTAAGGAATAACCTCACAAAAGTTAGGGAATTTTCGATAAACTAAAGTTAAAGTTAATTTTATTATGATATCTTTTTTGGTAGAAAATTGAACTACTTAGTTGGAAGTGGAACTACTTTGTTAAAAATTCATTTATTTGGTTGACGTTTCGTCATTTTAGTTAAAACCTCCTTGTTTTGTTCAAAATTTAGTTATTTTGTTGAAAATTATGTTTACTAGATGAAAATTAATTGCTTTAACTGAAAACATAACTCGTCCTTTAAAAATTCAAATATTTGGTTGAAAATTCATGTACTTTGTTAAAAATTCATCTTATTGGTTGAAAATGTGAAAATTGATCTTTTTGGTTGAAAATGAGATTTTTCTTATTTATAACTAATTTTTTAAACTGGAAATGTATAAGTGTTCCATTTTTTGTCGGAAATTTATCTTTTCTAATAGAAATTTAGTCTTCTTGACTGAAAATTATACTACTTCGTTGAAAATTTACTTAAATTTTATTGAAAATTAATTTTTTTACTGAAAATGAAACGATTCTATTTTTAGTTGAACATTTATCTGTTTTCGGTAAAAATTCAACTATTTGTTGAAAATCCGTACCTTTTTCTGTAGTTGAAATTTCATCTTTTTTGTTCAAAATGAATTTTTTTGTTTGAGAATTCGTTTCTTTCTTGGTTGAAAACTTATTTTACAACTGAAGATTAAACTATTTTATTTTTGATCGATAATTTATCTTTTTACTTGAAAAGTCATGAGTTTGGTTGAAAATTAAATTTTTTTTTAGTTGATGATTGATCTTTTTAGTTGAAAATTCATGTTAACTATTCCATTTTTTGTGGAAAATTTACCTTTTTTGATAGAAATACAATCTTTTTCGTTAAAAAATTACCTGTGTAGTAGAAAATTTAACTATTTTATTCTTTGCTAAGACTTCATTTTTTTATTGAAAAAAAACTGTTTAGCTGAAAATTCGTTTCTTTTTTGTTGATAGAAAACTCGTCTTTTGGATTGAAAAATCCACTATTTGGACGAAATTTCTTATTTTTGATTCAAAATTAATTTGTTTACTGAAAATCTAACTATTTGTTGAAAAACAGTCTTTTTTTAGTAAAAGAATAATCTCATTAGTTGAAATTCCATCTTTTTGTTTAAAAATTCATTTCTTTGCTTGAAAATTCGTTTGTTTTTTGATTGAAAATTTATTTTACTAACTGAAAATTATCCTACTTTATTTTCGGTAGAAAATTTATCTTCTTAGTTTAAAATTCATGCATTTGGTTAAAAATAAAATTTTTTTAGCTGAAGATTCATGATTTTAGTTGAAAATTCATTTTAACTATTCCATTTTTTATGGAAAATTTACCTTTTTTGATAGAAATGAAATCTTTTTTGTTGAAAAATTATCTGAATAGTATAAAATTTAACTATTTTTTATTGTTAAGAAATCATTACTCTCATTGGGAAAAAAACAATTTAGTTGAAAGTTAGTTTTTTTGTTGATAGAAAAATCATCTTTTGAACTTTGGACTGAAAAATCCACCATTTGGACAAAATTTCATGTTTTTGGTTAAAAATTCATGATTGTGTTTAAAAATTCATTTCTTTAGTTGAAAATTTATTTCTTTTTAGTAGAAAATTTAATTCTTCTAATTTTGGTTAAGAAAAATTTCAAAAAAATATATATTTTGCTGAAAATTCGTTTTTCTTGGTTGAACATTTATTTTTCTGACATTTTAACTATTGAAATTAACATTTTAGTTCATGTACTTTGTTGGAAATGAGCCTTTTTTTGGTATAAAATTCATCTTTTGAGTTTAAATTACAACTAACTATTTGGTTAAAAATTCATATTCTTGGTTGAAGATTCATCATTTTATTAAAAAATTCATTTCTTTGGTTGAAAATTCGTTTCTTTTTAGTTGAAAATTAATTAATTTTGCTGAAAACTTTTTTTTCTCTTTAAATTTACTTTTTCAACTGAAAATTGAACTATTCTATTTCTTGTTTGTAAATTTATCTTTTTTATTGAATTATTTTCTTGAGAATTCATTTTTTCCAAATTGATTGTCTCAACTGAAAATTTAATTCTTCTGTTTTTGGTTAAAAAATATATTTTTTTTTGTTATGAAAAAAAATATATATTTGTTTAAATTAGTTTTTTTTTTTTTTTTTAACTTTATTTTTCTGACATTTTAACTGTTCTAATCTTGGTTGAAAATTGATATTTTTTAGATAAAAATTCATAAACTTTGTTGAAAATGACTCTTTTTTGGTAGAAAAAATTAATATTTTGGGCTGAAAATTCAACTAACTATTTGCTTAAAAATTCATACTTTCGGTTGAAGATTCATCGTTTTAGGTACACATTCATTTCTTTGGTTGAAAATTGATCTTTTTGACTTGAAAACACAACGAAAAAGTATTTTAAATATATTTGGAAACAAAAAATGTATTTTGCGTTAATATTATTAATCTTATAGGTGTATGCTTGGTTTTATACCTAGAAAAATTTAGAAACCACCCGTTTAAAATTTGAAGCGATGAATTTTTCCGCGAAATTTAAATAATGTAATTATTATTAATAAAAGTCAAAAATACGATTTTTTCAATCCTAATTCAAAATGCTCATAAATGCTCATTACATTCTCAAAGCACTTAAAGGTCGAGCCTATATTCTCGAGCATATTCTCATGCTCGTGAAAATTTCTCCGAGCACTTAAGGCGCTTCGTCGAGCCTACTTTTTAGCCCATGTATTCGTTCTGACATTAATCCCGCTAAAAGGATGAATTGTTCAATATAAGATTTGAACCACATAATCTGAAGGGTATAGTGCCTAACATTATTGCTTTTTTTGTTTGAAAAATGGTCTTGTTTTTGTGTTTTTTTTAATTAATCGAAAATATGTTTTATTTCTGCGCCTATAAACGAGCAATCCGCCACCGGGAAAGTACCCCCGTTGAACGTAAAACAGGCGCTCTCCAAAGCATTCAGAATTTACGTTAATTCACCGTGACGGTTTTCGAGCCTTCTGAACCCAGGAGGTCGCTCGTAAATCTTCCGCTCTTTCCATTGTTGCATCCTGAGACGATTCGAGCCGCTTGAACGAAATTCATAATTATTAAAATATGCATAAATTGAATTTTTATATACTGCATTGGGTTCATTACATAATTACGAGACGATTAAAAAAAGATAGAAAAAAATCGGTTCACCCGTTCAATTTTTGTTGGGAGTTTTGGTAATGTTGCATTTTATTGGACATTACTTTCGATATTGTCACAGTATTCATTATCGGTGGGTGATTTACTTTGGTCTTTATCGAAAAAAAACCTGAGTCAAGGATGATTAATCAATTCATTGAATATTCAATTCGATTCATCGATTCTAATTATTATCAACAAGTGATATTAAAAAAATGTAAACATATCGCAAATTTTGCTTCAAAGTATCTTCGTAACTTGAAATTGCTTCATTTTATCAACTCGATCATTTTTTATCATGAAAATTTGTTGTATGGTATAATTTGTTCGTTTTATAAACAATTATGTGAATAAATTCATAGTTGAGGCGTTCATTGGCAGAAAGTAATCGTTTTTCTTTTTTGGTAACTTTAAATTATATGAGTGGTAATATGTT
>CAKNXH010000246.1:857057-924694 GCA_932178445.1 Andricus quercusramuli | reverse complement strand
TTAAATTTATTATAATGAATCATCGTGAAAGTATCAAATCTATTATTGTTTTAGATCTTCATAATAAATAAAAAGTTCAGAGAATGCAGTTCAAAATCCAATAAATTTTCATCACAACCTTATTTTATTCAGAATAAGTCATGAAGCATATTTTCACAAGGGGAAAGTCGACGCTCTCTGCCCCATACATCTTTTTATAATTTAAACTGTTTCAAATTATACATACAGAACTGAGTTCTGATCAATTTCCATCATTAATTTATATATCAATTGTTTTAATTGAATTGTCGATAAGCCTCCTAGCACCCTATGAGAAGGCGTTTGATTTCAACCCTTGTAAATCTTACAAAATATTAAAAACGTCTCCTTAAAGTGTCGTTCCAACAAATTCCGTTTACAGTAGGTATAAAAAATACATCTTTTTCGAGGAAGATGAGTTTAAATGAAGATTTGCCGCACCCCGCACATTATTTTCATGACCGGTCATTTTCTAACAAAGTCCTAGAGCACCAGTTGAACAAAATACATCTTCCTTTAGGAAGTTGAGTTCTAAATAGCTATTGGTCGCGTCCAACGTTATTGGGACCCGCTGTTATTATACGAACTTACTAGGTATAAAAGAATACGTTTTCCTCCAGAATATTTGGTTCTACATGGAATTCCGTCTAATGTCAAAAAAATGAATGAATGAAAAGAATGAACGCGCTTGAAAGTTGTTGTACGATGGAAGTTCACGAAGAAGAAGTTTGTGGTGCGGCCAATCTTCATTTAGAATTTAAATTTTCCGAGAAAGATGTATTTTTCAAACCCGGTGCATTCGGAAATTATTGAACAATGACAGATCATAAGAAAAATGTGTGGGGTACGACCAATCTTCATTTAGAACTTCAATTCATCCAGGAAGGTGTATATCTTAGACCTGGTGCGCTTGGAAATTTTGCACAATGAGAGTTCATGAGGGAAGTGTGTGATGTGCGGCCAATCTATATTTAGAACTTAGCTTCCTCGATAAAGATATATTTTCAGAACTGGTGCAGTCGGAAGATATTGTACAATGACGGGTTATGAGAAAAATATATCCAAAATGAATTTTTAAATATGCAAAAGTTTTGTCCGGAAAATCATGAACGTGATTATCTCCATTGTGAAAAACGGACTGTTTGGCGTTTACTGCTGTTTTTACCGCGTACAGCCGCAGCTGCGAAGAAACTGATAATCATCCAATAGTAATACATCAAAAGAGATTTGAACTTCATCATCAAACCGTTATATTTTATTTTGCTGTGGTGCTTTCAGAAGCGTAACATTTTGGGAAGGTACCTTTGCCTTCGAAGTTATAAAAACTTTTAGAATGATTTTTTCGAAACACTTCCATTTGTTCAATCCTCTGCCAATTGCAATTTAAGAAAATGCGACTCTTTTTGTTAATGGTGCATTAATGGTCAGCATGTGAACAAAAGATGAGACATATATGCTTAAAACATTCACCTTTATTCAGAAGAAACTTAATATTAATACAAAGAGCCTTAAATATAAAAAATTTGAATTTCAAAACATAAATTTTGTTAAGTAGATTGTTTTGGGTTTATCTATCCAAAATTGTTGATAAGAAATGTATGATGAAGAGTGCACTCGTGGAGAGTTTTGCTTAGTGGATATAGTTGGGGTATGGCGTATGGATCTTCATATGTGTTTGGTAGTCAGTGTGTTTACATGTACATCATCAGTAATATACGATGGCTTTGTGAAGAGTATGTTTTTAAAATATGTATCATGCGTTTTCTAGATTAACCCAAAAACTACTACCTCTTCTACACATCCTTTAAAAAAATAATAACACACTATTATGAGAATCAAAACCTAACCATTCTACAACTAGTTTATTGCTGCGTTTTCTAACTGTAAGTACTTTTCCGCAAGATGAATGCTCATCTGCGGGGAGTTCTTGTTAATAAGAATAATCAATAAAGACAGAATCCTAATTCATAAGAACAAGCTGCAATCAGACTTGATCTTGACCATTTTCGTAAGCTTACGATTCTTAATTACTTCTAAGATCTTGATCTCCAGCTTTAAATTTTGGTTTGTTAACTACTTCTCCACATTATAATTCTTGTATATATGGAACAATAATTTCTTTGTGAACGAAACATCCATAATCGACACATTCTTTAACAAGCTCACACATAAAATAAAATAACATTGAATATAAGTTGTATGAATTTTACGACTGAGGTCTCAAACTTTACTTTGAGCCGCAAGATGCGATTACGCTTGGTAAGTTAGGGTTTTTGAACAAATATTTAGTCAATTCGCGCCATGTTTGGAGTTGATGGCAGTTAGTGGATCTCTAGTCTGATTGACAATTTTCAGACCAAACAAAAATTTGGAAATCATTTACTCTCTGGATCTTGATGTACCGGCGGGATAAACAGGATAATGTGCAAGTAGCTCAAGAAAAGATACAGATTCGCCTATACCGAAACGCTCACGAAATGCTTCCTTATTTTTTACTATTCGTTTCACTATCCCCTCAAATACAACAATATTACCCACACTGTCATATAATTCAGCAACAAATCCTATATTATCCCATCCATATATGAAATCACCCTTTTTCAATAAGACTGTTTTTCCGATGAATCCCTGTATTTGTCCACCAACAAATTTCCGTAAGAGCGATAATGGGTATTCGTTACGCAGATAGTGTAGTATTTTGACAGGACCAAGCTCTGAGTCCTCAATTAGGCGTGTTTGTGAAATGAATAGTTGTTTATTTGTCATCTGCGAACTTAATTCTGTAAAACAAGAAAATCCGTTAATTTTAATAAAGGTATTGATGTCAATTTATATATATAGATAAAGAAATATATATATATATATATATATATATATATACATACATATGTATACCGTAAAGTATATGTCGATTGACGACCCCATAGCCTGAAAGTCGTTCACTGAGAGACCCTCGCAGTCGGTGCATTTATATTCATTCAAAAAAGTACAGAGAGGGTCGATAAGGGTATAAATATGCGGCTCGACTCACAGAAAAAACAGGGGTTTCTATTAGAACTAATTTTTGGTTCCAAAATAGTTGCAAACAAAAAGGAACCTCTTTTGCTGAAAAGGAACCAAAAATGATAAATGATTTCTAAATGAACCCGAAACATGGATTAAAACGCTTCCAATACAGCCCTTTTTTACTTCGGTCTTGACTCACTACGAAGATTTTACAAGTTGATGATGCACATTTTACATTGCAATTCAGATTAAATAATATTGCACTGGGAAAAATGCAATGAAGAAACTAAAATTATAGACATTAAGCATTCTTCAAAGGAAGATAGTGCACATGAAATATGACAGTTTTCAAGGTTATGTTGAAAATCCGACGTTTTCAACTGTGCATGTACCAGAAAAACGCGGTACTATTTGAAATTATATAATATACTCTTGAGATATTACGTTAATATTATATTGTTTATGAAGTTAGGTATTTCTGTCATTAAATTTAATCTACTTTCAAAAATAATACAAAGTATTTGTTGAAATTTAGGTGTATAATTATCCATAGTACTTATGGATTTCAAATAGGCCTGCGCTTTTCGGCACATGCGCAGTTGGATTCATCGATAGCCATCTATCGGATATCAACGAACTGAAAAGGAACCCTGAAAAAGAGTTTTGTTGGAGTCTAAGTCGTGAATGATACCAACTTATACTTGAGCCGCAACATCACCAAACCCTCAGTGTGTGTAGTTGAAGATTAAATTGCTCAAAGCTCTGTAGCTGTGTCACATTCTCATCGTGACACTTGGGGTACACGCTCGATTTCTTATACTTTCTCAATCATAAATGATGAGAATGTAATAAATTATAAATAATTTGTGTCTATCTTTTGAGCGAACAACTTTTGTTTATAATTTTTTTCGCACTTTTTATCGTTTCTCCACAAATTTGTCATTTTTATTTTTAATATTGTTTTTTACGAATAAAATAAAAAGTACGCGTCCTTTCAAAAAGTGATTAAAAACAAATTTGTAAATCTTTTTTAGAAGCACAATTTTTGTTCCATTATCTTTTTTCGCATCTGGAATATTTTGACAACAAAATGCAATTTTTCATAATTTTTTGTGGGATCAAAATTTGAATTTTTGATTTTTCAAGAAAATTGTTATGAAAATCTTGTAGGGCTTCCAAAAAGCAACGTTTGTCTTTCATAGACTTTTTTTCATATCTTGCGTTGCTTGGCTTAAACTATTCAGTTTCTATTGATTTTTGAAATTTTGTAAATGCTATAATTCTAATTTTTTTTTTATCGTAAAACGTCATGGGAATTAATTTCTTTTGAATTAAAAAAAAAAACTGGTCTTCAAAATTATGAAAATGCTCCAACTTTCTGAATTCCTATCCCAAATGGCTGGTTGTCGAACTTGTTCTTTCTTTTGGGACCTACAAAAAGTGTGCCAAAGCTTCATTCGATCCGTCAAATTTCAGACAGTTTTAATACTTTCTTAATCATAAATGATGAGAATGTAAAAAGTGGTCATCATTGGTCATTGTTTCAATTAATTAATTATTTTGAAAGAAGCTGAGTTGCTTCTACAAAAACTCGAAAGCGAGTGTCTCTTAATTTGAATTTTTCATAGATGAAGCAAATTACAATTTTTTTTTTAATATAGAAAGACAGGGTTATTCAAGTTGGACTTGTGCAATTTTTTGAAGCGATCCATAAGTTTCTAATTGTGATTCTGGTAGATTGCAACAAGAATTACGAATTATCATTTCAACATTTTCAATAGTTCGCGAATCAGCAAAAATATTGAATAATTCTTTAGTTATCTTGGTTCGCCATTTATTGACGATTGTTTTCGAAGTTTGTAAGTTGGTGTGCAGGAAGTGAACCATTGATGTTTACGTGTAAATTTCAAATAATTTTGATACTGAATCTGGATCATGTTAATCAAATGAGTATCAATCAACTACGAATAACTTTGATACAACTCCAGTATCAAAGCCACACGCCATTATGCACAGAGGTGACTTCACGTCCCCCAACCTATCATATTTACAAGCTGTTGTTTTTAATGAAAAAATTATTACTATCCACACATTTCATCTATCCAACCTTAGTTTACTCTCACTGAAAAAGTTCTTATCTGTTTAAAAATATACAAAACTACATACAACGATTCAAGTGTGTAAATAATATTATTTTTTCCATTGTAAAGTAACTCCTTATAAAAGCGTTAAACTGGTGAAGTAGACGTAGCCTTATTGGAAGCTTAACAATATTGACTCCGTATTGTTGCAATACATTTGAAAATGTTACACAATCGCGTTTTTTGATTGAACTTTCATATACATTACGTTTCTGATGTCGATAACCTTTTTTTTAATTTATATGCAGCCATAAATAAATCCATGATTATGTTTTCGATGAGCAGTTAGCAGATTTCTACCAAATATTCAGAGAATATTAAAAAAATGTGAATAATGAGTAATTTTTTACTCACCTTTAGTGGCTCAACTTTTAACTCCACTACGAATTAGTAAAATTTCACTCATTTAGATATAGCAAGTTTGTAGTTTTTGAATGCCGATATTTTAGTCTGGTCTCACATGTAATTTGCATATTAGGCTGTATCGAAAAGAAAATTTTGAAAAAGTAAACCTGAATAATGATAAAAAGTTTTATTCTGGGACCCTTATGACGTGTGAGAAAACTTGAAGTCGTTCGATAAATATCTTGAATCCTCGTGGATTCAAAATATGTTTCAAAAATTCAGTATTCACAGAGTTGGAAAAAATCACTATCACCAATTTTTGTTGCGATGTGCATACTACGCACCATTTCTAAAATTATTGATAGATTTTAATGTTATAAGTTCATATAGGAGAACATCGACGCATTCATAATGTGGTGGTTCACAGAAAATTTGTTTCTATTTTTCAGCGGCCGTATCGCGACATATTGTTTCTCTGGGTAAACAGATATTCTCCTAATTTTTTTCAGATTTAAAAAAAAATTGTTTTTAGGTTGCGAGAATCAAATTTACGTAAAAATGAAGGTTTTCGTAGTTTACGAAAATCATAAAATTTTACGAAAGTCATAAAATGTATGATTTCCTGAGAATAGACAAATATAGGAGCATAATTGTACAATTACAAATTTTTTGTAAGGACTTTCAACATTCTGGAAACTTCCCTATACAATAGGGAAAAAATATATTATAGAGATGAGGTAAAAATGTATAACTTCGGCACCAGAAATAATATTCAAGCCAAATTTTTCCAAAATGAGGCTTTGAGTTGTTTCTTCATCATGAAAATTTAATCGAGTCGCAACTAACAGTTCAGTTTCCATTTAAACAACTTTTTAAGACAATCTCACTATTTATTAAGAGCAAAATTTTATAAAATCATTTTCATCATCTCTGTGCGGAAAAAGTTTTGCTGTTGTCTTTTTCACGTTCTTTTTAGCAAAATTGACCTGTTTGCACAGTCTTAGCTCAGAATATATTTCTCAGAAAATTTTTAACTTGTACATTGTCCGTATGGAGGCTAGATCTTGAAATCAAAACCAGATCTTCCGATTGAATGACAACCTGATACTATCATACAGAAAAATGTAAAACTAGAATATTTTTTTATGTTTCATGCCAAAGTTGTTGTTCATAAACATTTTATAATTTCTTTATGATTAGATAACAGAACTTAAAAAAATAAAGCTCGTTGCAATCACTTGAGAGAGATTCAACTAGACTTTTCATTTTATTATCATTACTCCACTGAGCTTGATATGTACTTTTCAGGGTTAACGTAATATTAATAAGTTTTAGTACAATAGGCAGTCAGTCAAATATTTAAAAAAAGCCGCTCACCATTTCGGAAACACATTTTTTGCTTATTTAGAAGTGGAAGCTTATAGGAGAACATAGATTTATAAAAAATATAATTTTTATAAGGCTGTGAATATATAATGGCTCGCCGTACGAGAAAATGTCGCAAATATTTTTCTTACCTTGATAAGGGTGCTGTATGAGCACAGAAACGTTGGTAAACGTTTGAAATTGTTTCATATTGTGATTCGATAATAATAAAAATAAAAAAGACGAAAGAAATGAAAGAGAGAAGGAAGGGGATTAGGTTGGATGCCTTCTCATTTTTCTTTCCTCTTTTTTATTTTTTTCAAAGAAACAAATTTTTTCATTTTCAAAAATTACAATAGGAGAATTTTGTGGTGGTTGTCCAAATTTGGTCGTTGAATTCTTGTCTTATTATCATGAATTCTATATATTTAATGTCGAGAAAGCAAAACGTTTTATTATGTGCCAGAAATTATTTTAAAAATTTCAACAACAAAAAATTTTCTTGATCAGGCACGAGGGGAATAATTATCAACTTGATTGAATAGCTTGGAAAAATAAATTATTCAGGAGTGCATATAATAATTTGAAAAAAGTTCTAAACATGGAAAACATGAAAGTCGGTAAGTTTAATCAAACGACGTGATGGTGTAACATTTTGTACTCTATTGAAACAATAAGAAGGTCATATTGTCAACTTGTAAACGTGAAATAGCCTGTCTCTAATTTTGAAACATTGTCTCCATGCGCTACTTTTCAACAGATTACTGTTTTTTATTTTAAAAATTTTTCGTGGATGTAAATTGTTCTAATTTTCCATAGAAAATTGCAATGACTATTTGGCAAACTTTGTGGAAGTTATTTGCCTTGAATGAGTATGAACTGAAAATTTTTTCAAAAATAACATTTTGGACTCTATTAAAAATAAGAAACGAACATACTCGTATTCCGAAATTGTAAACGTGACCCAGTCTGTTTCCATTTTCAAAATATTCTCTTCTGATTGTGTGCACAAAATTAGGAAAAATAAGAAGTTTTCAAAAGTTCGATAGATCAATGCAATTATTTGAGGAAGTGTGGATTAATAAAAAATATATTATTCAAAAGGCTGTTAACAAATTATGGCTCGTCGTATGAGAAAATTTCGCGAGAGTAAAAAGTTTTATCTTGTGTCAAAGATTAATACAAAAATTTCAATCTGAAGAAATTTCATTCATTGAGAGTTTCCATTTATAAGATTTTTATAAACAATTAGGCAAGAGAGTTTAGAAGTCATGAACAATGTTAGAAATTGTAGGTATAATTTTTGCAATAGTCTTAGGAAAAATTACGACACTAGTTGGTTTGGATGACTTTTTATTTACAAATGAAAAGCCTAGAAGATTTTCTTTAAAAAATAGCAATTTTTTAACAACAATTGGCCGAGAGAAGTTATCATTCGATCGTAAGATTTTGTTTTGCTTTCAAGAGATCTAACCTGGATATGGACAATGCACAAGTTTTAAATTTTTCTGAGCAACAGATTTTGAAGGACAACTGTGCAAATATGTCAATTTTGTTGAGAAATAATTTGTTTGTTACACTGCAATTTGGAAACATTTTATTCTGCGAAAAAAGTAAAAAGTTTTATTTTTGCTCGGAGATGCTAAAATTGAATTAAATTAAAAATTTAAACATAAGAATATTCGCCTTGTGTATGCTTCATTTACACCAGAAATTACCAAAATTTCACAGTGACATAAAAGCCATTAAAAGCCTTATTGAAGACACTTTTTTTATTTTCGCTGGTCCCAAGGTTTTAAATTTTTCATCATGTGCCTATTATATATTTTTTCTAATGTATGCGGAAGGTCCCAGGATTTTGGAAATCCTTAAAAAAAAAGTGTAGGGATACAATTTATTATGCTTTCATATTTGTCTGTTTCTAAGAAATCGTACTTCTCATGACTTATACCAGCACCAAACGAATTTGTACACCAAATTCCTTTTCTGTATCCCAAAAACCCCCTCTTTACTAACCTTCATGAAAATCTACGAAATTAATAAGATTTTCAGGTGTTAAATTTTTAAATGGTTGAATTTTGACCCCAAATTCGTGTTGTAAAAAATTAGCAACATTTTTAAAACTTGCGTAAAATTTTTTAATTTATTGCATTTATTTGCATTTATGCATCCCAAAACCCCCTTCGTAATGGCTTTCATGAAAATCTGAAAAATAATTGAATTTTTCAAAATTTGAGTCCAATTTTTTATTTTTTTTATTCTGTCACCAAATTTGTGTGTTGTGCCCCAAAAACACCCCTTGTAGTAACTTGCTTGGAAATCTACGAAATCCGTCTTCTATTCGAAGAAAACGCTTACTTAATCGACCGGATTCACAAGATTTTGAAAATTAGAGTAAACTTTCTGAATTTCTGTATTTTGGCCAAAAAATAGTATTCTGAAAGCGACTAACCACCCCATTATCATGAAAATCGAAAAATATAATGAAATTTTGACATTTTTTATAGCTTTTTCAAATTTTGGCATTAAATTTGATTTTTTCAACTCGAAAACTCGGATTCTGGACGGATAGAGAACCGCTTTCCCTCTCTCCTCTCTTTTTTTCACATTTTTCATTTGATGTCACCAATTTGGAAATTTTACAAATAAAGGTAATTGAAGGAACCTGTCCAATTGGTCACGGATCTTTTACATTATTAAGGTCTGTACCAGACACTTGCTGGATCATGGAAAATGCACATCTTATAAAATTTCAAAAGAAATGTGCAATTTAATTTCTCAATGTTTCAAAAAATAAAAATGCCCTGTGTAAAAGTATTACTGACATCCTAACCAATGAACGAAATTCAGGCATAATTGAATTTATTAAAAAACTGCGAGCTTCGAAACAAATACAAGTTTATCGTCGAATTAAGTATCCAGTTTAAAGTAAAAGATAGGTTTAAAAAAAATATTTTTACGACTGACTTATTCACCTGATGCTTTATACAGGTGTTTAAAAATTTTCAAAATTATGTTTTTCAGAATATGTTTATCAATCAACGCTCGCCAAACATCCTACGTCGACAGTTTTTAATTAAAAGTTCTGACTAGGATTCATTCAAACATACTGAACCTAATCAAAATGCAAATAAAAATATACTGAATTATATATTTACCAATAGAATCAAGAACGACTGTTAAAACGAGAACCAGGGTACCAGTAGAGATCCACATTTTTTTCTAGTAAATAGAGTAAGCTAATATACAGAGATCTAATTAAACTCAGTAAAATTATTTGAATGACTGATATTTTACAAGATGGTACAGTATATATACTAGTCTCTATCTCACTTTATAAGTGTCTTTTTTCCCTTTTTAAGGAGGAAAAGCGTACAATGAATGAAGAGATGAAAATGATTGTCAATATAATGTTGCAAGCTGCATTATACTATTAAGTTATCAGGTGTTCTTGAATTAAGTGCCACACTTTACGTACCATTTGCGCATGAACTGTACTGACAATTTTTCAATTGTATAATTGTTTGAAAAAATTATTATTCGCGTAATTTGAATATTTTCATGAAAGCAAATTTTTTCAATAGCCTTGTATTATCTGATCCGTAGTAGATAAGTGCACTTCTCATTTATAAGTATAAACTGCCTATTTAAATATTTGTAATCGGATAATATTCATTTCAAGCAGTATTATTCTTCTAAGCTTCAAGTAAACATTGCTTATATTTGAAAAAGTCACATGTACACTTTATAATGCCGGAACTGCTGACTTTAAGTTCTAGAAATTGTCTAATATTACTATTTCAAAATTGTTTTATTTCGAACGCTATTCGTTTTGAATTTCCTAACACTAAAAACAGCATCCATTTTGGAATGTTTGAATATACAAAGTGAAACTTGAAAACTTTTCTTTATAAGTTAAAGTTTTCTTTACTTTTTTCCAACAATAAATTATAAAAATTTCCTTACATTTTTTGAAATTTCATTGAATTGTGTTCATAGATTTTTTAAATTTTTCAACGGTTTCCTGGGAATATTAGTACATAAGTTCCTGGTTCACACAGCAGATCAAAAAATCAGTGAGACCAAACATTTTTTTTGATGTACGAATTTTTGAAAATTTTTTAGGGCCAGGAGAAAATGAATGTCTGAAACCCTTCAAAGTGAATTTAGATAACCCTAGAAGCAACAGCCGTTTTCTGGGGACGTTATGTCATTCTCCTAGTCACTAAGTGATCAAAAAATCGTTGGATCCAGCCACTTTGATTATTTGAGAAAATTTTCGACGTTTCTGAGTAAGGAATGGAAAGAATCCTAACATCTCGTAAAGTGAATTCAGATCAGCAGGACTGCGAGAGTAGCCTGAGGGTATTAGAACATCTTCCCCTGTATCAATGTGTTTATCAAACAATCATAGGGTCCAATCATTTTCATGATTTCAATCATTTTTCCTTCTTCCTGAATAAATGATGAAAAATATTCCTAATATACCTGAAAGAAATTCAGGCTATTGTCCTTGTACAGGTGGTTTTTCGCAAATATTCCAAATGCACCTCTTGAAGAATCTTGTGAATCGAAAAAATCAGTTCTTAAGTACAAAAGGAAAAATTAAAATATGATCTCCTTGATGAATTCCAAAAATGATTTCAGAGTAATTTTATTCTGTTCGCTGATTTTCGTTTTTGCTACAAAAGCTGGCGTTACAGAGTTGACCCTGCTTATATGGTGCTCCTGATTGGTCCAGCTTCAATATTCTGCAAATCCCAAAAAATAGCTTCAATCAATTTTCGAAAATCGGTCTTTCGATTAATTGTTTTTCCATTTTCATCAGATATGTATGTTTTTTCTAATATTATTAATTCAACCTTAGAGCATATGTTTGTTCTATGACACATATATATACTACAACAGAAATCGTTTGTCAAATACTATAAACATAGATCTATGTGAAAAAATATTTGCTGATAAAACTTTATCTCTACCGAGACTACAAAAGTTTCATCAGCCAGTATAATTCTTATACTTAATTAAACATTTTTTTAAACATGAGTTGCAGCCAGAATGAACGAAATTAAATGGAATGCAAATTTATCATGCTCAAATTTCAAGAGCTGAAAAATTGGAAACATGTAAATTGAAAATGGTGAAAATTTTGGAAAGTTTTTCTAGTTTCAATTTCATAATTTCTACTTCGACTTTATTTTGTCTTAAGTTTATTCTAAGCTTAATTCCGATTACTATCAATTTTTGAAGCTTCATACGTATGAAGATCAGAAATAATAAAGATAAATTCTTAATGTTTGAAAATTCTATCACGCAGGTTTTCTTTAATTTTGCCTATTGCAAAATGTTAGAATGTTTTATTTCGAAATTCTTAAGAATTTTGAACATTAAATGTTAAATTCTCGAAATATCATAGAACGTTTTTTATAATGTTCAAAATAATGTTATGCCTTGAAATTAACGTTAATCAAATTTTTATTGGAATTAAATAACAGTTCAAAAACTAAACATGCACATATCGCGAAGTTACATGACACTGTTTTGTATCTAAAAAGTTTATTATTTATTTGTTATATGAAAAAATTATGTGACAAATTGTTTTTCAACAAAATAAATATTTAAACATTTTTTCCGAATGTAGACTTATTATTTCATTGTTATCATTGATTAAATAACTCATGAAGCCTAGAAAACACATTCATGTCGCGACTTACATGAATAAAGCAATGTTTACACAAATTCATATCATTCAAGCAATTAAAAATTAGTTAAGAGACGACTGAATATTTTCAAGCAATATTACGCAAAATTCAAATTTTTCAAATTTTCTTACCAATTTTGAATAATGCGCTGAAATACGAAATTATTTATACGATATCGTCACGTTTAAATATTTGATTTACAAAAAGATAACCATAATCCACACATACCCTAGTCCATACACATGAATCCATGAGTAAATTACATAGACTATCAGTGTTTCACTATAGTTTTCTCTTAATCAAATTAGTAAAATTCAACTAATTACTAGTAAATTCAAATGATTCGGGTAGTCAAGATACTTTTCAATTTAATAGTGGAAAAATAATTGTGTATACAAACATTTTCATTCAGGAATGCATGCAACAATTGAAAACAAATTTAAACATGCAAAATATGAGAAACAGACATGTTTAATGAAACCAGGCGATGGTGTCACATGTTTATCTCTACTAAAAGAATAAGAAGGTCATATTAAGACATTGTTAACATGACCAAGTCTGTTATTTCAATTTTGAAATACTGCCTTCTGATTGCTTGAGAAAAGTTAAGAAAAACTGACCTATGGCCAGTCCGCCACTGGATAAGCATCAGCTCTAACAACTATGAACTTGAGTACCTGAAAAAGGTTATTTTGATTTTATAGCTTTTTTCCCAATGCAGAAGATACTTTGGGGTCTCTCTAAATCAAAATTAGTAAAATCTAAGTAATTAGTAATAGAATTTTACAGATTCTATTAGCGAAAAGTGAGCCACCAAAGATAAGTAGAAAATTACTAATTCGATTAGTCGAGATATTTCCTAATTCAATAGTGGAGAAACAATTAATTGCTTGGCTGAAATATATAAACATATTTGGGACTGTATGTAAGAGCCCCTGAGCTGTATTTTCTCGATTAGAATAAATATTTCGTACGTTCAAGGAATTGAATTGACGCTTGTGAATCAATTAATTTCTCATTATTGAATCAAGCTTTTAGGTTTGTTTGAATAAAAAAAATGTTCATTTTGAAAGAATATTAATTAGGGCGAAAATATATTTTCTGATACAAAGATTTGCTGCATTTATACCAAGAAAGCATTTCTTCAGATAAAGAAAATATTGTATTTACATAAGAACATACTTCTTTAGTTGAAGAAAATGTTTCATTTGATTAGTAAAATTAAATAATTACTCATAACAAATGAACATTTATTTCGAAGGAATAATTATTCAATTAAATTAAAACTTCTTTGATTTGGTTGGAAGAATTTTTTCTCTGAATGTAGAATACGAAGCAGACCGTTTCAAAAAAATATTTCTTTCAAATAAAAGAAACATTTCTGTAAGATAAATTCATATCCAATCAACTGAAATAAATACTTTCAATTATATAATATTGAATATAATGATTTAATGTCCATTTTTTTATTTGAGCTCAGTCGTCACTAATACGTCTGTATGCACCAGGAGTTCCCCGAGATACGTCTTGTTTAAAAGGTAGGAAAAAATAGATTTTTATTCATTAACAAGAAATTATTTAGTGTCATAATTTTCTTCAAAGTGTTGCAAAACCAATACCTACGAATAATAATTTATCGTTCGTCAAAACTATCGATTCATTTATATAACAATTATTATAAATACAAATCATCAATGCATATATTTATTTATTTTCTGAATTTTTTTTGTATAATCTCTGACACAATTGTGAATTATATACATAAGTAATTGATAATCCATTAACCAATTGTGATTTTGAAATTTTTATTTTTCCTAACTTTGTTGATACAATTAAAAGACAATACTTTGAAAATGAAAACAGACTAGGCCAAGTCAACAATTTCTCAGTATGATCTATTTATCGTTTCAATGAAGTTAAAAGTATTATGCCATCGCGTCATTTTATTAAACATTAATTTAGACAATTAAAATAACCTTCTGTAAGCATTAAAATGCATATGTATTTAAGCTGATGCTTTTGTAAGGCGAGTAATTTTCATAAAGCTTGTCAAATAATTGCAAGTTTCGATGGAAAATATATAACCGAGAAGAATTGAGAAAATCGAAAACACAACTCTGTTGGAAAGTAGCACATGAAGACCCTGAATATGTATCATTAATTTCGAGTACATTAATTCAATGTTATCTAAAGAATCTAAAAAATTCTCATTTTTCTTAACTTTGTTCAAAAATCAGAAGGCAATGCTTTTAAATTGAGGTAGGCTGCGTCAGGTTTACAATGTCACTATATGGCCTTCTTCTTGCTTCATTAGAGATAAGAATGGTTTACCATAGCTTCGTTTCATTGAACTTTTCTATTTGTCAGGTTTTTCATGTTTTGAACTTCTTTTCTGATTATTATATATAGTCCTCAATAATTTTTTTTTTACCAACCAATTTGTTTTCTACTATTGAATTAGCAAAGATCTCGACTACTCGAAATTTCAGTTTTCTACTGATCTTTATTGGCTCACTTTTCGTGGATCAAATCTGTAAAATTTCACTAGTACATAGTGAAATTTTACCAAGTTTGATTTGGAGAGCAAACCAGCTTAAAAACTTAAATGTATTCCTTCAAGAGCTCAAGTTAAAATTTATTCCCTCCGTGCCTAATAAAAAAATATTTTGTGCTCACATTTTTTCATTGCACTCTGGCACAAAATAAAACATTTTAATTACAAACAATATATTTTTCATCAATCTCTGTTGCCCTGGTTTATAGTTTCACAATATAGCCTCATTATTGTTATAGTTATTAATCTTACACCAAAGCTTCGTTTTATTAAACTTCTCTAATCTTCACGTTTTTCATTTTCATAAACTTTTCTTAATTATTATAAACAGTCCTATGTCGATTTATTTATTTGCATCAAGCAATTAGTCGCTTTGTACCGCTGAATCAGAAAATATCTTGATTAATAGAATTATTAGTTTTCTACTCATCTTTGGTTGCTCACTTTTCGCTAATCGAATCTGTAATCTTTCACTAATAATTATTTACATTTTACCAATTCTTATTTAAAGAGACCTCGAAGTATCTGTTGCATAAGGTCAAAGGCTAGAAATTTAAAATCACCTCCTTTAGGAACTTAATTTCATTTATGTTCAAGCTGATGCTTATTCAACACAAATAATTTTTACAAATCTTGGGAAATAATTGCAATTTTCTGTGAGAAATAGGAAAAATATAAACCGAAAAAAAATTTTGAAAATCGAAAACAGAACTCTGTTGAAACGTAGCGCAATATTTGAAAATAAGAACAGACTGGGTCGCGTCAACAATTGCTCAATATGGCCTCTTTATCGTTTCTATATAATTATAACCGCTACACCATCGTTTCGTTTTATTAAACTTTGTTTATCGGGAAATATTTCGACTATTCAAATTAGCAATTTTCTCCTAATCTAGTGGCTTACTTTTTGCTGCTTGAATCTGGAAATCTCCACTAGTAATTAGTTAAATTTTTCCAATTTTTATTCAGAGAGTAAAACTGCTTGAAAACTGAAATACACTACTACTTTAAGCACTCAAGTTGATACTAATTCCTCCCATGCCTGTTGGAAAAAATAGATTTTTCTGCAATTTTTTTATTTATCTCTTATACAGAATAAAACTTATCACTTTCGTGACATTTTCTCCTACGAAGCGACATTATTCAATCACAGCCTTATGAACAATATATTTTTCATTAATCCCCGCTCCTCTGCAAGCCAAAATTTTTAAGTGATCAACAAATGTGCTGTCGCAATGATAAGCCATAAAAAAAAATTTGAACCACTGCTTATTATACTGAAACATTTTTAACATTACGTGAACCCTGAAAAATACATACCAGTATCAAGCTCAGTGGAGTAATGGTAATAAAATAAAGGTAAAAAATCAAGTTAAATCCCGCTCAGGTGATTGCAACGAGTTTAAAAAAAAAATTTTTCAAGTTTTGTTACCTGATTACAAATATATTATAAAATATGCATAAGCAAACATAACTTTGGGATTAAACATAAAAAAAAATGTATTCCATCTTGATATTTGTCTGCATAACTATGTGATATCTACCTAAGACATTTATTTAAGTAATATAATCATATATGGGTCATTCCACAGATTTTTTTAATTTCCAACCAAAATTCCACTGTACCATGTCAGCGATTTAGCTGCCCATTTTTGTAGAATAATAGTTACTCAAAACCCCCTAAAAAATGTTCTTTTTCAGCCTGCATAAAAAAGCAATTCATAACCGATTGGTTGAACTGGGTGATTTTTTATTAACAAATCAAAAGTCTAGACGATTTCCTCTTAAAATTCAAATTGTTAACAACAATTCACGAAGAGAAGTTTTCATTCGACCGGAAGATTTCTTTTTGCTTTCAAGATATCATTTGTTTGTAAAGCTGTTAATTGCAAGTGGTTCATCCTACGAAAAAATTTCATTAGGCACAAAAGTGTTATTTTTTCTCAGAGATGCTATGACTGATTTCATGCAAATTTTGTTAATGATGAATGAAATTGTTTAAATGAAAATGGAAAAAAAATGTTAAAAAAAAATAGACCAGGATTTCTAAAAAATAACCAAGACGAATATCTTGGTTATTTTTTAGAAATCCTGGTAATCTCGGGAAAATATTGGTGCATAGTGGCACCGTCGTGGTACGGTCCCAAGTTCGATTCTTGTTGTAGGTGTTTATTTCGTTGAATTTTCCCGTATTAGGTTCATCAAGATTTTAAATTATGTGAATTGTTAAAAATAAATACGTATAATGTTAACAATGTTAGTTATGACCTAGGCCAAATGAATTCAGTTTTTCATGTAGAAAAATATGTATTACAATAAATCGAAGTACGAAATACTTTATTGCACTGACTTGTGCATGGTTTCGGCTAAAGAAATATTTGTTTGAATCTGTATGATATTTTTTACTTGTATTATTCAAGAATTTGACGTAGAGAAATAGTTTTCTTAACCTACAAAACATTTGCTTGACTTTAAAATAAATTTCTTTCCATCAATTCCTATTTGCTCAGTTTTAAGAAATATTCTTTCCCATTCTTGTCACATTCATTTGGAATATTTTTGTCATTTGGTACAAGAAATCTTTTCTTCAGTGCATGTGTATTGTACTGAATAGACTTTGTTAATTATTTCAAATTATACAACAACGTGTATCTTTGTAAATTGGAAGATAGGCTATATGGTTGAAGATTTAACTTTTCGAGTAAAATTTTAATTATTTTGTTAAAATTTAACTATTTGGTGAAATCCTTTTTTGTCGTCAATAATTCAACTTTTTTTGTTGATAGTGGGTCACTTTAGATTTAAAGTTCATCTTTTATGGTAGACAAGTCATCTTTTGTACATTGTAAAATTACCTTTTTGTTAAAAATTCTACTCTCTTCTGAAAAATGCATCTTCTTGGATTGAACATTTCACTATTTGGTTAAAAGTGTGACTATGTTCTTGAAAATTTGTCTCTTCTGCTTAAAAGGTCAACCTTTTAGTTCTTCATGACACTTATTAGTTAAAAGAAAGTTTTTGTTTACAATTTAAGTAATTGGTTGAAAACTCGTCTTTTTGTGTTGAAAACTGATTTATTTTGGGTTGAAAATATTTGTTTGTTTGAAAATTCCACTATGTTATCAAAAATAAAACATATTTTGACATAAAACCTCATGAGCTTAGAGCGTTTCATATTGAATTGAATATGGTGAATAGTATCTACACATATTTCAAAAGAAAAATCATCAAATTTTGAGAAGAAATAATTTTCAAGGAAACATTTTCAAGGTTTTGTTCAAAATTTTCAATTATTCAGAAAGAATCATCAATTTTTGAGATTATCTAAAAAGCATTTACGATTTAAGGTTATATCAACATTTTTCCAGAGAAAATTAGTATTTTCAAGAGAAAATCAACCATTTTTGCAGAAAGCTAACAAGCTTAAACAGTTTTAGAATAGGCTTTATGCTTTCTCGACGGGAATAGATATTTCATATAAAAAATTGTACATAATGAGGGAAGTTAACAAGCTTTCCCTTACGAAAAGAAACTGCTTGTTACAGCAAGTGGTATTTTCGCGACTACTTGCAATAATTGGAATACGCAGGCGCTTCACGTAATCAAATAAAAAAATTGCATTTTGCCGAGTATGACCTAATATTTACGGTAAAACAGCTTGAAAGACAATAAAACAGCAACTTGCATAAATTTGACGAAGTAAATTTGTAATTCCATTGTTTTATTAAGGGCAGTAGGTAGGGTAAGTACACAATTGATAAATTTCAATTGATATATTGCAAAATAGCTCATTCTCAATGATTTCATAAGTAATTTTCATTCATAATTATTGATGCGAAAAAATCATTGCCAATGAATAATAATTTCCAATTAATAATTCATTAAAAATTAATTGATTTTAATACTACAATACGACTTTCTTTTCAGAAATTGTTATATTTCATTTTTCGCCTTTAAAACTAAGTTCTCGTACAAGGGAAATGATAGTGCATTATATTATTTCATTTATGACTTATATAATTATAAAATTGAATTAAATACCCTTCTTAATTTATACAAAATATATAAAATAAGCTTTTCATGACTTTCAAACGCGTTTAATGATTGAACGTCTAAAAAAATGCGCTAATTTATGTTACTTTTGATGTTCAGAAAAAAAATTTCTTACATTTGGAATGTTTTAGTTTCATCCACGGAAATTATAATTTCAATTTTCGAAAATACGAACGAGATTATAAGGACGTTCAAAATGACCGTTGTCAGCAAGTGCAACAATGCCAAACCACGATGGCGCAAACAACCATCAACTTAGTTTTAAAGGCAAAAATAATATACTAATTTAATGTATAAAAAGACAAGTTGTATGGTATCATTAGGGTCGTGGCTACATGTACCTAAATTTCGGTATACGAATTCCAAGAATTTTTTTTTTACAAATAGGGGGAGCTGCAAAATGGGTTATTTGTACCGATCAACAATGCAATTTGGCAAATATATTCGCTTAAACAATTTACTATTGTTCATAAGTATCTTCTTCTAAATGAGCATTAGATAGTTGCCGTTTTTTGGGGAATTTTTAACTTTGTGTGAACTTTTCACACAGAGCAAAGTAATAATTAATAAAATTTAACAAATATCATTTTTTGAAGAAATTAATATTTTTTATAACTGTTTTCTTCTATATTAATGCTAGAAAAATGCGGTTTTTCCTGGAATTTTTAACTTTTTGTCTGCTCTTCACTTCGAGATAATAATAATAATACAAATTAACAAACTCAATTGTCTAAAGAAATTATTACGGTTTATAAATATCTTCTCCTATGCTCATTCTAGAAAGTTTCGGGGTTTTCTGAAATTTGGAGCTGTTTTTGTTTTTTTTTTATTGAGGAAGAAATAATAAAAATATCAATAACAATATAAACAAAAAGGCTCTTAGCAACTTCTCCAAGGAACATTTATATTCAATATGATCCATATAGAAAATTTGAAGAATATTTTAAACATATGTTTTATTCCAGAAAAATATATTCACAAAAAAGAGATAGTTTGTAAAATAATTATCTTTATCTAACTATCCAGCATTAGTATAGGAGAAGACAGTTATAAAAAATAAATATTTGTTTGAATAATTATGTTTTTTATATCGCATTAATTTTCACCTCGCTCTAAATACAGTATAGACAAAAACTGGAAAATTTTAGAAAAAAAAGCATTATTCAAGCAGAATATTATTAAAAATAATAATAAATTGTTTAAACATTTCCTGCTAACAACTTATTATCAGTTGAAAGTATTATTTCATGAAAGAGAAACGATTTTTGTAGTACAATAACTGCAAAAAATCATAATTCGCGCCAGAACCTCGTAAACCCCAATTTTTCACTCATGGGGTTTTTTTGGGACCATATTAAACATACTTATGCGGGTGATATTCAAAATCAAATTATTTATTTGTATCATATATTTAATTGTGAAAAGAAATGTTGAGCTTCAACTCGATTCATCGAATATTGCTGATTCTGAATAAAGTTTACAAAAGCGTCTTTTTTTTCTTATGGGAAAGACGTGCTAAACTTTATGAGGTTTGAGGAACTTCTAAGTAGGTAAAAAACGCATTGCTTTTGGATTCGACCAATTTTGAAGGCGATATACATGAGAAATAGAAAAAAAAATCCAATGCATTTTTGAACCACCCTAGTAAACACCCTGGAATTATACTTCATTGTACTTTTTTGTGAAATCCAGGTATAACGCAGGTGATGAAGTAATAATTAATCCAATTTATCATTATTATTAGTGCAATTTATTACGTTATTTACTGGAGCAGTTACCAAATTGCTTATCAATTCTCCCTCGAATTGTGTACAGAAGTGGATCTTGGTGTACCTAAGACTCGGGTAACTGAAAATTTTTTCCGATATAAAAAATCAATTTGGCGAGATATTGCGTCCTTACAAACTATTATTTACACCTCAAATACACTTGAGTGAGACTCGTTTCATATTAAATTTCTATTTATTCTCCTTCACGCGCCTGGAACGTGAAAGCAGAAAAAAAATTTTATATTCTGCCTACTATATACATTGTTAGTTGACAAAAATGGAAATTTTCCATATGATGTCACCTGAATTCTATACGTTGAGACATTTTATATTTATTCATTAGGTTCAATGAATAGATTTCAAAAGTTACTATTTTAATATATTTTTATTTAGCTTTCAAATCTTTTTTCTTAACTTAAACTTAGCTTATGAAAAATTGAAGCAGTTGATGAAAAATCAAAAACATGTGCATCCCTAGGTGTTCGCTGATATATTTTTAAACCTGAAAGCCTTTGAACATATTAATACTTTTTCCTTCCATTTAAAACAAAAGTCGTAATTTTCATTCAATTTTGATTAATAATGGCTTATTTTATTCGCTGAACGAATATTTATTATTTGTATCATTTTTATATAAATTATTTTCTTGAGGAAGTAGTAAATACCCTGAACAAAACACCGAACATTGAACTGAAAACTTTCAGATGTACAAAACCTTTTTCACTGGCAGTTTATAGAATACTTTGAGAAAATAGAAATTTAAAAAGATTATTATTCACGAAAATGAGGAAATTATGAAGATACAAACTTTTTCAAATATGCAGTTGGCTACGTGTAAGACCCAGCCATATAACAATCAGCTTCAAATTAATTATACTTTTTTATTGTCCTTATATGCTGCTGTTTTGCATATCATTTTCGACTTTCAAAGTTTTGTTTTCAGAAAATACAGTCTTTAAAATGTTTGTGAAATCATTGAAATCATTGTGAAATTTTTTGCGATATTAGAAATCTTTGATATTGTATATCTTTTGAATTCTTTGAAATCGCTTTAATATCTTTTAAAAACGCTGAAATCTTTGTTAGATTTATGAAACCTTGGTGAAATCTTTGGAATATTCACAAAATCATTGAAATCTGTGTGAAAATTTTAAAAATCTTTGAAATCTTTTAGAAACTTTGAAATCTTTGAAATTTTTGTGATATATTTGCATTATTTTTCAAAACATCAGAGTAAAAAATCTAGTCGCTATCTCGTTTGTTCTTCTAAATTATGTCAATTTACATATTATTAAACTAGATTTGAGAGGTGGAAATCGTTCTTCTGAGATATTTGTATTTCATACACCTATTCTCCCCTCCTTCAAACATCGACAACTTGGTGTCGTTCGAAAGTATATTTACCATTTAGATTCATACATTAACCTTCATTAATAGAATAAGAAAGCAGTATGAGCTTTAAATCATAAATAATTTCTCCTTTCTGACTTGAAAATTCATTTCCTTTGATGGGAATTTCATCTAATTTGTTCAAAATGCTACTCTTCAGTTGATCATTAATAGGTTTCAGTTAAGCATTCTAATATTCTCTTGAAAATTCGACTTTTTTGGTTGAAACATCAACCGTTACATTTTTCTATGGGACTTTATTATTTTTGGTTGAAAATGTAACTATTTTGTTGAAAATTTATCTTTTCAGGTTGAAGCTTCAATTATTTCAGTAGAAATTGGAACTATTTGATTAAGAATTGATCTTTTCATCAAAACTAATTGATTTTGATTGTAGATTGAAAAAAATTGCAGATAGAAATATCATCTATTACATTTCTGACTGAGAATTTATATTTTCTGTTTGAAAACTCAACAATTTTGTTTAAAGGTTAACGTTTTTGGTTGGAAATTCAACTATCTTGTTGCAATGTTTTTTTTTTTGTTAAAGATTTAAATATTTAGTAGAAAATTCATATTTGTCAACAAAAATTCAACTGTTTTGAAGAAAATATGTATTTTAGGTTTTGAGTTTCAAAAATTTGGTTTAAATTTTTTTTCGTTTTCATTTAAAAAATGTTTTTTTGATCAAAAATGTACTTATTTGAACATTCATCTTTTTTGTTTGAATTCAACTTTCCAAAAAATGGAAAATCCTCGGTTGATGAAATACCTACCATTACGTTTTTCGTTGAGAATTAAGGTTTTTTTGCCTCAAAATGATTATCCTTTGGTTCATAACTCAACCGTGTTGTTCAAAAACCCGTCATTCTGGCTTGAAAATGTTACAATTGGATAGAAAATGCAGTCAATTCTTTTTTCTCATGAAAAAATCTTTTTTGGATGAAATATCAACTGGTACATTTTTTGTTGAGATTTTATCTTTTTTGGTTGATAAGGTAACTATCCTGTGGACAATTCGTCCTTTCGGGTTGAAATTTCAATTATTTTTGAAAAAAATTCAACTATTTTGTTGAAAATGAACTTCTATTGAAAATTGATATTTTCAGGTTAAAAATTAAATTTTATGTTTCATAGAAAATTGGTTTTTGATTAAAGATTATAAAATTTTCTCGTTCAAATGTATCTATTTAGTAATAATTTCATTTTTTTCGTTCAAGATTCTTCATTTTAGTTGGAAATTCGTCTTTTTTGGTAGAAAATGAACCAGTCTCTTGGTTGAGAATTCATCGTTTTGGTTGAAAATTCAACTATTTTGTTGAAAAAGCAATATTTTACTCTAAATATGACCAATTTGAAGCGTTTTGATTTATTATTCGTGAAAAATCTAATCTAATAAGTCGATTAGTCAAGGTATTCACTAATTAAATGGTACAAAACTATTTGCTTGGTAACAAAATTATTTAGGACTGTGTATACTAATTTAAAAAAAGTTATAAACATGAAAAACGTGAAAATAGAAAAGTTTAATAAAACGACGCGATGGTGTAACATATTTAACTGTATTGAAAAAATGAGTAGGCCAAATTGTGAAATTGTAAACGTGACCTAGGCCTGTCTTCAATTTATAAACATTTGCTTCTAATGGCTTGAGCAAAGTTAAGGAAAATAAATATTTTTTACATTCTTGAAATTATGATGGATCAACATAGGCTGTAAATTCATGACATATATTGAGGGTCCTAAACTGCTACTTTTTAAAAAAAATTTGTTTTCGAGTTTCAAAACTTTTTTCGATTGCATATTTCCCTAATTTTATGATATTTTATATTATTTGTTGATAAGAGCTTAACGTACACGACAATTCTCGGATGTTTAGCTTCACAGAAATTTCTACTCGACTGGTTAACAATTTTTGTGATTAGTCAGCAATCACACAATATTTTTTGTGTCTTCGATCCAGATTTAGAGAGCATGATTTTCTTTTAATTTTATCAATTTAAATACTCTTTAGGAAGAATTTACTAGTTTTAGCAATGAGTTGAACGCAAGATTTCAAAAAGATGATTTTGTTGGGAAACGCTTGGTCTTTGAAGGTGCATATTTTTCAAAACGTCCAGTAAAATCCGAACTTTTAAGCGGCTGTTATTGTCGCCATAGATTTTCTCTTAACAACAATTCTCATATACCAATACACGTATACCACAGCATTGAAAAAAATTTCTTTCTCTTTTGTAGAGTCATTTCTTCTAATCTAATGATAAATATTCTAACTCTTGTCATTTAACAATACAGTTATCATTGTTTTTAAAAATAGTCATAATCATATTCTCAGTTTAAACTTCTTTTATTCATAAGGCTATTTTTCTCACGCAATTTTCTTACTCTTATTCAAGGAATTACAATTCTTATTATTAATTAATTAATAATCTCGGCGGATTATAATTATATTTAGTCGAGAAAAAGAAACCTATATATTAAAAAAGGCGAAAAAAGTGATTTTATTCCTAAGAATTATTTATAAACGCAATGATGATGATTATTTTATGTCGTAAAATTACATTCTTTCGGATAAAAATATTATTCCTCAGATAAAAAGATGTGACTCTGCAAAGAAAGAATGTATGTTCTCGAATGTAATTTTTTTTATATAATTACTGTTAACAATCAGAAGTGTTGCTGAAGTTTAGTTGCGAGTTGTGATTAATTGTTTAGTTACCATAACTTAACGACAAGATCAGTATATGCCTGCAATCAAACACCGAAAATGCAGCAGATGCTAGTTTTAGAATTTAATTGGGGAATGATAATTAAAGAAATTGGGTTAATTAATCTGAACATAAAAATTTCCATTCCTCTAAAGTGAATTTACGAATTTGATTTGTTTTTGAGAAAATGTCAATAAAAAGAGCAAAGAAAACTGTACTCCATGACATGCATATTCTTTCCAATTTTTCCTTTTCAATCTAAAATGTACAATGTATTTAGTCACTTAGAAACTATTATCTGTGAGGTGAGTCAATACATGCGTCATTGTTGCCTTCAGGAAATATATGGACGTCTCTAAAACGTGATATTTTTTTTGGCAGAAATATATTTTAGAGAAAATTCAAAAAGAAACTGAAGAAGATTATATTAGTGTTCAAGTGTTACCAGTAGCATTGTGCAAATCCTGAATATTATTGAATATAATTTTATCGAGTTCCTTTGAAATCTAAAATAGATGCCCGTCGTAGACCAGGCATAGGGAGTATAGGTACACTAGGTAAACGGGGTAGTGTGTTAGTAGATCTGTAGGTGGTTTTTGCTCGGTTTTTGCTTCTTCTTGAGAAACTCTCCTTATTAAAATCAAGGAAGTGGCATTATTTCCTGATATATTTTCAAATAAATTTTTGAAATTTATACATTTGCAAGAGACTATAGCGAGATATTTATAACGCTGCAAACAGTTGATTCCTCTATACCACCTGAGATCAACAATGTTTCTCCTTCCACTCTATGTATAATGAAGAATAAATAACAAATCGATGTTATTGGATAAAAGCCAAACCGGAAGTCGGAAAACATTTTCGGGAGGGGATTTTGAAAGGCACACTCAGGCACGCTCAGAAACTTATATCTGTCTTATGTACATGTTTTCTCAATTTTTCGTGGGGGGGGGGGGGGGGGGGTTGAATCTTTGTTGATCCTACAAATAGCCCAGGTGGGACAGGTAGATTCTCCTTCCCTCTTTCAGCTCCGTCAATCAAGTTTGCAAGATTTCGTCTATCCCTCCTAAAAAGCTGGACGACTAGCCATGGCCTAGTATATATAGCCGTCGTTGAGTTAGTCACGGTGCACTTAAAATTGTTCAAAGATTAAATTTTGGTTCTTTTATTGTGTCTTCTCAGATAAAATGAAGACCATCATTGAGATTCTACTCGGTGCATTCCTTGGTTTCATTTATCTTAAACCAGTGTTTGGTAAGTTGTCTTTTTTTAATAACGAGTTACAGTTATTTTACTTCGCGAAAAAGTAACTAGTCACAGTTACTAGTTTGAGTAACTTCCAGTTACCTGAAAAGTTAATTTTTTTCACCCACTCAATTTTTCAATTCAAAAATCAAAATGTCTTGGATGATAATTCTTCATTTCTAAATTTTTCAAATTTCTTGAGAACCACTTGAGTTATTGTGAAAATAAGGTAGTCGTTGGATTCAAAGTTTTAAAGCTCATCGAAAAACTACTTTAAAAAAATCTTTTTCAGTTCATGAATATTTAGTTCATGTTTTATTGACCACTGATTGTTCAAAGTTATTACAAGTATATGTTATTAGTGTGCAAGAACTTCACAAATGCCTATTGTTTTGTTCAAAATTAGGTGCACATGAATTTCCAGACTATATTGAACCAAACGAAATCAAGATCATTATGCAAAAAGGGGCTCATTTTTTTAGAGACCAGTTACAAGATATGTATGTGGTACCCGACTGGTTGCAGCATTATGTGGAAACTTATCACTATGGCGTTTATATAATAATGCGAGAAAGGCGCCTCAACACAGTAAAACGATGGCTCGTGCTGGATACCGCATTACCCTCAGATTTTAATTATAAAACAGATAAGCCAGAAAAAGCTTTTTTTCGATTAGGTGATAAGCAGTATATAGCTGTAGGTTTCACAGAGTACCGATACGTTACTCCCAATGATTATCTTGCTTATTTGAAAACGTTAAACCACGTTTTTATTGTATTTCCATCGGGCAGAGTGTGGACTGCTATTATACAAGACTATTCGAAATATGTCAAGGAACACGAGCGTATGGAATTATCTAAAGCCTCAGCCTCATCCTCATCCAATCCACAGATGAGAAAGAGAGGAAAATCATGTTTTAATTGCATGGGGGTTCCGCCCGTCCAGAAGTAGAAGTTTCATAACAGCAATAACTTGCACATTTCAGGATAAAGTTATCTCCTTGCAGTGTATTAAATATTTTATCATCGCGGGTCAGAAAACAACAACTTTTTGGATATAAAAATGGTGAATTTTTGTATACTGTGTTGTAAAATATTGATAATTTCTGTTGCATTCATTTCTTGTTTCCGTTAAAGATGTTTGTATTTCAGTGTACTTGTTTGTAAAAGATTTAAATAAAACAAATCAGATGTGTTCAATAGAGATCTACACCTCTTATTTAAACTATTTTCCAATACCACTAATAATTTTAAAGTGAGTCAAGGAAAACATAATTTTTTCAGGAAACTTTGGGAAAATTGATTCAAACCTTTTTTTTAGGTCGAGTATTGAGATCCGGCAAATTTTGCCGTATTTAAAGTTTCTAGTCCGGCAAATTTTTTGTGTCAATAAGGAAATTTCTGTTCCGATCATATTTGTTGCTACTCTGCAAAAATGGTAGGATATTTTACTATTCTATCGTAAACTGAGGAGTATTAAGTTATACATGCGCTCAGGGTGTCATACAATCAAGAACATTCCATACTAAAAGCACATTGAAGAAATGCTAATCACTTCACTATTCCTACAATAATACACTTTATCACTAATTTGCGAATTTTCTAGAAGATGGCAGAGCACTCTTCTGTGATCAGTCACTTACACTCGTATTTTTTAAAGGGGGACTTGGAAAAGGGGTTGGATATGTGACAGATCACTCTTCTGTGACCAGTCGCTGAAATGCCGTACTACAAAATTAAAACACGGCAAAAAATGCCGTATCTGTATACACTAAGTTTATTTTTTTATTTGAACGAAATTTCACGCAAATGCTTTTTATGCAAAAAGTGGAAGAATAGGACAACGCTACCCCCTAATGAGCGTGTAATTTGGGTAAAGAAGACGGGTATTGAAATTAATGATCATTATCAATTGTTCAAGCAACTGAAAAATGTCCTAAATACAAAATATTACTTTTATCATTCATTAAGTATCCTTTTAATTCTAACAAACCAGAAATATTCTCGGTAAGTCTAGACAAGTCGTTATTGTGTAAACAACTATTATTTTTCCGGGATGTAATAGAATTGGTTTTAAATTGGTTTATAGAGGTGACGTAGCCTGTTTACAAGTTTCAGAACATTACTTTCTCACTGTTTCAGTTTTGCAAATGTTAGACAATCGCGTTGTTTCATTTAGCATTTATATTTGTCATGTATGCCATTTCAATAACGCCTTTTAAATAATTAGTTACACTGTTAAATATATTCATATAATTATTTCAAAAATCAATTGATAGTTCCCCACTATCGAATGAACAAATATTTTTACTAATAAAATTAGTCATTTTTCCTAATCTATAGTGACACATTTTTTTAATAATTGACTTTTTGGCTTAAATTTAAATATAAGCCTATTTTTATTTCTAGACAAGATTCCGAAGACGAAGATACGGTCAGCTGCAAAGTTTCTGGCAAAATAATTATTTCTTGATAAATCGGACGAAAATGAAAATCACGCTGATTTTTCATGATTTTGGTCAAAAGAGGAACTATATCTTGAAAACCCCCTTGTTCCATAACATATTTTTTCATGTACCTGAAGATAAGTGGTGTCCATGACTATATTACATCTCGCCATAAATTGATTGCACTAGATTTCAGACTCCTCTGTATCCCCTCTCATTTCATTTATTTTGACAGGAAAGTCAGAAAGTCACACTGACATTGAACTTGCGCGTTTATACGGTATCTATCAAAAAATGTAAACAGATAAAAAGCGGTTCCAAGCTACGAGCGCGGGCGACCAGGCATCAAATAAATACTTTCTGTCTGATTTGTTGATAACTGTATACGATGTAAATGTCATAGTCTCGACCTACTTTGTGATAAGAAGCGAAGCAAGTCATGGAAATGAAAGTCAAAAGAAAAGATGGGGTAATTCTTTTTGAAACTTTTTTTTGTCACCTTTTGGCCACTTATCAGTGTTACAAAACATTCAATGTGAAAAACATACAAAGAACGTAGAAAATATGTTCAAGCAAAATAAATAATAATGGATGAAAATTGAAATTTCAAGTACAAGAAAGGCTTTTCACCAAAGGAAGCTATTAATTCATAATCAATGCATAATCGCCGACAGATTGTTTTTCTGAACCGATTTTAAAGATTTTGTTTCTGGAATGTTCGTCATTAATATTTGAAGAGGATTGTGGTTTCCAATTCTTTAATTTTTGTCGCAGAGCGACTTGCAAAACAGAAATAATTATAATAATATTTGATTTGTTCATGATAAACCACTTTTAAAAACAAAACCTTACTAGCATTTATTTTCTCGAGAAAAAAAAATTGTTTGTTGCACGCTATGACTAAAATGTTTCACAAGAGTCGTAATTTAAAACAAAAAATGAAAAAAATTTAACATCTAATGTTTTCATAAACATTTTGAGAAGCAAATTTGGAATAAATTAGTTTTTCTCATAACAAGAATGATTTTTCTGACCAAAAGTGATTTAAATTGTCAGTGTATAGAATTCCCGAAAATGAAAATAAGAATCCAACGACCAAATTTGGTCAACTACTATAAAATTCTCCTGTTGTAATTTGGAGAAAAAATTTATTTACAAAAAAAAAAAATTTTCTTCGACGAAAATAAAAAAGAGAAAAGAAAAATGAGAATAAAATAAATATAAAATGAATATGATAATAAAAATAAAAGAGACGAAAGAAATAAAAAGAGAAAATTAAGGGGATTTGGTCGGTTGTCTTTTCATTTTTCTGTCCTTTTTTTAATTTTTGTCCGAAGTATTTTTTTTCAAGAAAATGTTATTTTGCTTCCTCATAGAGGAAGCTTTGTAATGGTGACATTTTTCAAAATTTTTAAATTCATTTAATTAAACCCTCCCTAATTTAAAAATGTCTAATACAATGTTCTAAGCAATTGTCCGGATGTGTGTGTGTGTGTGTGGATGTGTGGATGTGTGGATGTGTGGATGTCACCCTTTTTTGTGAACACGATAACTAGAAAACGGTTGCAGATAAATTTATGAAATTTGGAGAGCTTATTTTCCTCACTAATATCTTGAAACTGACCGAAGGTTTTCTAAAAATATTTATAGCATTTTTTTCTAGCACTCAATAATATTTTAAAAATCGGTTTTTTATAGTAAAACTTTTTTCATTCGCATAATTCAGAGTTGATGCAAAAATATAAACGATTCCTTGGTTCGGGACGAATCTATTGACCTATAATATTATTACATTTTATTGAAGAGTAGGGAAGTTATGGTAATTTATATATTTTGAAAATCGGTTTTTTATAGTAAAACTTTTTTTCACTAGCATAACTCAGAGTTGATGCAAGAATATGAAAGATTCCTTGGTTCGAAACGAATCGATTGACCTATAATAATAATGCATTTTATCAAAGAGTAGGGAAGTTATGGTAATTTATATATTTTGAAAATCGGTTTTTTATAGTAAAACTTTTTTCATTAACATAATTTAAAGTTGATGCAAAAACAGAAAAGGTGTGTTGATTCGAGACGAATCGATTGACCTATAATATTAATACATTTTATTGAAGAGTATAGAAATGGTGAAATTGCATAATATTTGAAAACACGGTTTTTCATAGTAAAACTTTCTTCAGTAACATAATTCAAAATTGATGCAAGAACGGAAAGAATCTCTTGATTCGAGGCAAATCGATTGATCTATAATAATAATAATAATAATAATACACTTAATCGAAGATTAGGGAAGTTCTGCTCATTTATAATATCTGAATCATCAGTTTCAAACAGAAAAACTGGCTTAAAGTTACTCCATGGTTCACCTCCAGCCCCTTTACCTGTTCGTTGGGGGCCTATTGTTCCGCCCGAGTCGAGTCCAGGCAGTACAGTCTTCTTCAAGCAAGCAGCGAACCATGGATACGAACCATAGTGCAAGCAGTAGCAGGTGTAATTAGAAAGAGAGGCATTAGAAAGAGCAAGAACAGACGGTAGAGCACAGTAGTATTAAAATTTGAAGAATTTTTAATTCAGACAGCTATGATTCCTGAAAAACAGTGAAGAACTAGGTAATATTGGAAAACAAACATGAATATGCACAATAAATTAATCGTTCGTTAAAAAATGTGTTGGTTCCGCACTGGTAGACAATGTTTTTATTTCTTCCAATTTCTTTTGAATGGAAGTTGGCATCGCGTTGATATCATTGGCGCATTTTCCTCCAATAACATGAAGATGAAGAATATTAATGTACATTGACTGTAAATTAAAAGGAAATTTGAACTTTTTTTTTTATAAATGTTTCAGTTAACAAAAAGAGCATTTATGTGGTAAAGAATGTTTAAATTTTCGAAAAAATGAAGGCGGAAAAACGCTTGTCACGTGGCAAGTTGGCATCGCTTTGATATTATTGGTGCATTTTTCTCCAATCACATAAAGAAGTCTGACGAAGGATTAATTTATTGTTCTAATTCATGATATTTAGTTCCTTATAATCTTCACTGTTTTTTTGGGAATCATAGCATAAGTGAATATATTAAAAGCTTCAAGTCCGAATTTTCTCTTTCTAATATGCCTCTCTTTCTAATTGCACCTGCTACTGCTTGCTCTATAACTCTATATGCCTATGGTTCGTATCCATGGTTCGCTGCTTGCTTGAGGAAGGCTGTATCAGTGTATCTTGAGGAAGACTGTACTGCCCGGACTCGACTCGAGCGGAACAATAGGCCCGCAACGAACAGATAAAGGGGCTGGAGGTGAACCATGGAGTAACTTTAAGCCGAAAAACTTTTTTCATAGACATAATTTAAAGTCGATGCATGAATAGAAAAGACTTTTTGATCATAAATTTTCAAATAGAGTAATATTATGACAATTTTTATGAAGAAATCATAAAGCTGGGAAAGGGATAGGGTGCGTCAGAACTTTTCCTTTCCCTTTTCCAGCTCAAAAAATTATTATTTCGAAGGCAAGGTTTAATTTGTCTGATTTGTCTTTGTATTTAAAACATTTTTTGTATTATTTTGTAATTTTTCATTTTTGGTAAATTTCTATTTTTAAATTAAGCAAAATGAAGACTTTTGTTTGTCTATTATTGAAAAAATAACTAATGCTTCCTCTATGAGGAAGCAAATACATTTGCTAACGGGAAGCAAAGTGCTCGTGAAATGAGCACCACATAATTATAAATACAAACAAAGTGGAAACACTCGAGATCGAATTCACAGCTAGTTTAATACAATAGTAACATTTTATGATGGTCATTCAAATCTGGTCATTGGATTTTTGTTTTTATTCTCAGGAATTCTATACAGGATTTTGAATTTGATTTTAATCTAATTTAAAATTCTTAAATTTCACAATGGTCTTTGAAGGCATTTATTTATATACTTTGAGCTTCATGAATTATAAATAATATAGATGCTCATAACAATGTAGTCAAACAAATCTCTTGAATGGCCGTTTCCTGATTGTTTTAAACATTTTTTTAAACATAAACTGAGATTGATAATTTCTACATACAAAAGAGACGTTTTTATACTGGATTTATCTGACAATAAATTAACACTGATTTAAAAACTGGATATGAGACACTAAATAGCAATTTGCGTAACCGTTCATAACAATTTCTTTCAGGAAACGTCAATATCTGTCGTTTGCTCGTATAAAAAAGGCTATTTCTTGCTACGAAACTGGTATACAGTTTATTAATATTGGTGACGATTAATTAATAAATAACCTAGTGGGCAAACGATAATTTCTAAAACGTTATATTGAAACTCCCTTATATGTATACTTCATGGAAAAAACTCTTGTCAAAAACATTTTATTCTTTATAAAATTTTAGAAGAATCATACAGTAAATGTTAAGTTATGCTGCTTTTTCGTTATAAATTATGACTCTTATGAGGAATCTTAGCAGCTAGCGTGAAAAAAACACTAGTACGAATTTTTTTCTGAAAATTTTTTATTATGACTGAATTTGTATATTATTAGAATTATTCCTGGTCTATAAGTGCAGATGCATAATTTCTGCTGACATTGCATTTATTTCGGTATTTCTTCCTGAGATAAAAACTGAAGAAGCTGGCTGAAATGACCAATTTTGTCATTTTATTTGTTTACATATTGTTGTTCTGTGTAATTATGAACAGTAAATTTCTACTTAAGGCTAGTGTGGAGCGGTTATCGCAACACGAGGCGCGCGGCGCTAAACAATATTATTTATCATCAACCGAAAGAGCGTGCACAACAAAATCGAAACGTTTTCTGAAACTTAAGTATTCAGAGTTGCCACTCATTGGAAGAAATTTCAAATTCCTTATGTAGAACATGTCGAAATCGGCATTCGTATATTAAAAAATGATATAAATTAGCAACAATAACAAACATCACGATGTTGACAATGCTATTATTGATTGCATTCATTTCTCACTATACGCTAAAATTTTCATCAATTTTTCATAAAAAGTTCACGGAAGAATAATTTGTTAATCAAATGATGCAGACATGTTCAATAGCACATTGTTGATAAATAAATGAGTGAGATAACTATGTGCCTTGTAGCCATGCCCCTCTGCAGAACCGCGGAGGCACCTTTGCTGTGATGCAAGTTAATTTTGGTTAATGGTTAGGCCGGGAGCAGTCATTGAGGTCTGCCCCCGATCTTTCTCTGTCCCAGCAGGCACCTCCTGTCCCTGGCCAGCAATTCTGAAATTCAGGGTGGTAAAAGGGCTTGTTATTAGGGACTGCAAGAGCCCTCATCTGGGGTTCAGGAATTTGCACAACTAAGAGTTGCTTGGAACCTTCCGCTGTTTCTCCTCTCTTAGGCCGATCGTGTCGGACGATTTACCAGGACGCTGTCCTTACTGAGAAGTTGAATCCCTCCAACCACCGAGGGACCACAGACGGGTCTTCTGCACCTTCCCAGGGCCTTGTCTGGGCCACTGTATTATGTAACCAAGCTTTAGCCGCTCGGCCGGCTGCGACAAATACGTAGACTCCTCCCCTACAGAATAAGGCTCAAAGGCGCCTTACAGGCCAGCCTTCCTGAAAAGCTCGAACTGCTTTGCAGTGAGTAGCGAGTCTGGGTAGCTCAAATCTGCCACCGCTACCGTCAGGGGTAGTGGTGGCTCAGAGGATAACCTGATGGGTTGTGCTCTGAACCACTCGCTTTCTTCTGGGCCTTAGTGCTTGTTGTCGGCGTTGTGGTTGCCGATGTTCCAGTCTCCGCATCAGCTCTTCTAGTCTGCTGCGCTTGCCTTTTCAGTATTCTTTTCAGAAAACCGTTGATGCTCTCTTCTTTCGGGGGGACTCATTGACCGCTTCCATCTCCATAGCTTCATTCAGATGAACCGTCAATCTCTCAGCTCCTTGAGGAGTTGTTCTTCTCCCCCCTCCACCACCTACCTTCCTCTTTCTTTCTCCGAGTTTTTATTCTATTTTGTGGGATACATATTGATCCCACGAGCAGCTAGGAAAATGAAACTCTTCCCCTGTAGAGCCCCCCATGCAGGGGTAAGACTGATTGCTCGAGGAAGTCATCCGGTGTCCCCGAAAGGCCGTTAGTACATTTTCGTACCCCTAGGCACTAGAGTGCCATGGGAACGATGACTCTACACTCATAGCTCAAGGGGGTGGTCACATTAAGTGAGACACTCAATGTACATCCTTTCTTAGGCCACCACAACAACGGAGGGCCGTTTCTTAGTCGCTGTGAGGGTTATAGGTCATTCCCGTCCCGATCCCAAAACTGGGTATCGGTCCGGGAGGGACCTCGACCAGGGATCCAGAAGGCTCGTGGTAACTAGGCTCTTTAACCCTTCTACAATATCACAAACATGCATAACGGGAGAGCCCGTTCATAGCGATCCTTTCATCTTACCCAGGAGAGCCCGTTTATAGGGATCCTTTCATTCATATTCATACACATGCAGGCCGAGGTACGTTTGACCCCCTTGTGCCACATGCTTAAGCTCCCCCACCAAGGTGTTACAGCCCCTAGGGGAGGCAATTTAGATTTCCTTTTTAGGGGTCATTTACAGGAAAACTACGGATATGAACAAAAGGAACTTATGCTAATTAAAGATCTCATAATACCTAAAAATAAAAATACAGTTCATAACATAAAAAGTTGGTTGGTCTTATTTTCCCTTCTTTGGTGGAAATTGATTTTCATACATAAGACTCTATTATCCAGGGAAAAATTAATTTATCCAATTGATAACCTCATGCCAAATTTTGTTATACCTCGAGAGATTACTTTTCAAATTATTAACATTGTTACTTTCTCTCCTAGATGTAAATGAAATGTCTTTAAATTCTCTCTTTTTTATTTCTTTTATGATAAAGAATCCTGACATCACCTCAATTAAAATCATCACCATGTGTGATTCTAACATATGATTTGAAAGAACTCTATATGAGTTTCTCATACCTGATTTTTTCGATATATCATGTCAGTTTTAATATGATCAATAATTATGTTTTCCGCCTGTTTCACAATGAGATCAAACGGATAATGGCAGAGCAAAAGAATTCGATAGCACAATTCAATATTTCTGTTTCGTGAAAAACCGCATGAGAAAATTTAACAGCTCTGCCAATAGAAGTAGCTGCCAATCCAAATTAGTTTTTTCGGGGAAGACCTCAGTGTAATACTTTTCCCTCTATTCGGAAAACTAAATTTATTATTATTGTTATTTCCTGGGTTGAGACTGTAAGACCCTGCGGCGCTTGGCTGATCATGTTGCGTCCCCATAGGAGCCTAAGCGTGACCCAAAGCCCTCTTTAAATGGCGAAGACCGCAGCCACAATAGTGGCCGATATTTCTGACTCACTGATGCAGTTACTGCCCTGAGTGTTAGACGTTTCCCCGCAAGCGCGGGGCAGAGGCAAATGATACGAAAAGCTGTCTCATCATCCTTTCCTCACAGACGACAGAGGGGGCTTTCGGCGAGCCCTATCTTATGTTGGTGAAATCCGACTGTTTTGGCCTATCTGCAGCCAGCGGACAGTCCCCACTTCGTCTGATGTTCCTTGGATAGCCAACTTTCGACTCCTTCAGTGACTAATTTACTGGAAATGCCTACAACTGGCTTGGGTCCAGTGAAGTTTTCTCTTGCTGCTATGTCCAGGGATCCAAAGTAGAGTCTGTCGGTCTTCCGTTGCTAGCTTCTTCAGTGCCTCAAAGCACTTCCATACTAGTAGCGACGTAGTCGTTTCATTCAGGGTCATCATAGCAGTCCTACTGTCTGATCAAATATAGATCTTCCTTTCGTTGCCATACTTCTGTGCTGGCAGGCGCGCTGAAGCATGGCCATAATCTCAGATGGTAGAACTGTGGCGTAGGACCTCATTGGAATTGTGGACTCCAATCCACTCCTTCTAAGATATACACTGGCTCCTCCTTACTCCTTGTTCCTGTAGAAATCTGTAAACCAGGTGTCCCTAGCATTAGGCTGGTGTACCTCGCCGTTAACCCATTCCTCCTTCATGGATAGCCTAATCCGATACTTCCTGTCGGAGAGATAGCGAGTGGGCGTTTTGTCTCTAAGCATGCTCAGGGTCAGCCTACTCTTGATGTCGTTTGTGATCAGCACTGCTGTCGAGATCCTTCTGGCGTTTAGCGTATTCAATCTCCAGGCCGCGTTTGCAGCCACGGCTTTGATGGCAAGATGGAGGGACTCCAACTCTGTGAGTGCCGTATAGGTGAGCTTCGGTCGCGGGATCGCTGTACAGATCCACAGAAGTATCTCCGGCCTCAAGCCCAAGCGTTGTCCTATGGCTCTCATACTGAGTTATACAGTCTCAACTAGCTTTTCGCACTTGTTTTCCAGGTGCTCGTTCCACAACAACTTCTTGTATAGGATGACTTCTAGATATTCAACTCGTCCTTTCATTTCCAGTTATTCTTCTCCCAATTTTGTTGTACTCGTGTTTTCCCACTTATATCGTCTGGTGAATACAACCGCGTTGTTTCATTCGGATTGGCTGCTAGTCCAGTCTTCTTGCACTAAGAATCCGCTATCCCCAGTGCCAACTGCATTACTCCGAAGAGCGCATCCAGATTTTGGTCGCGCGCGATAAACAGTATATCGCCTGCATAGTCAATAACGTAGTAGATTTGACTCGTAAGCAGATGAAGCAGCTTATCCACTATCAAGCACCATATCAAAGGTGATAAAACGCCTTACTGCAAAAAATGTCTTGTTAACCGTTCACGCAATGTGGTATCATCCTTAGTCGTTGTTAGGTTCCTGTTTGCCAATTAGCACATAATGTGCAATCATGTCCACCATGATCACCTTAATAGAGGTGTAGTTGAAGGCTCCTTCGATATCCAAAAAGGTTCCAATCACGAGGCCTCTTTGCTACAGTTGTCCTTCGATTAGGTTTCATGCTCCGCTCAGGGTCGTCTCGGTCGTGTAAACAGTCATATAGGCTTGTTACTCCTCGTGAAGTGACCTACTTGATAAGATCTGTTCGCAGAAATATCTATCCACAAATATTTCCATTGTTTATATTAGGAAAGATGTGAGGCACATGAGACGGAAATCCTTGCGAAAAACTGGAAGTAATCATCAGAATCTGGAACCAACTGATGGAGGGCGTGTACCCGTGTCTCTTCCCCTTGATCCAGTCATGATGAGGAGTCTTATCTGAAGGAGAAACAAATGAATCAGCTGATGCAAATTGCCTTACACAAATGGATACCTTGGAATAACTACACACAGAAAACCTGTACTAACATTTGCTACGTCTTACTTTTATCAGGTCCTACATAAATCGTTACCGGGGCAACTTCATGTGATTTTTTGTTTTATCAAAACTCAATTTAAGTAATTTTTAGTATAGCATTCTGCTTCTTTATTTTTTGTGAATATCCGATTCAAAACAAGCCCAGTTTTTTCTGAAAAAGACTCTTTACGTGAAAATCCTCGTGGAATTACACGTGAAATTTCAAGTGGAAATTAACATGGAAATTCACGTGAATAAACCGGAGGAGATTTAAACTAAAATGGATGTCACTTTCCAGTTTTAAGTGATCCGTAGAGAGGCGGACTGGATATCCGAGGGCGCGATATGAAAAGCATCCTTTGGTTCGACAAGATTGACGATCACAAAAAAATAGGTCACTGCGATTTCATAAACACGTGAGAAGATTAGAATTTCAGTTCAATAATACAGAAAAACGCTAGTGTTAAATTTTTTCAAGCTCGAATTTCAATTGTTTCAAAATCAGAATTTTCATTCCCATATTTGCACCCTTGAACAGAGGTGCACTTCTAGGGAAAATGTATCAATGAGTACAGTTCCACCGACTAACCTTGGGCGGCGTGGCGTCGCTTATACGTGAGTGGCGCGGTCTATCTTGCATCTTGGAGGTGGAGGGGATTTTCAGAAGTAAACGAGGAGTCCGAGAGTTTGGTCGGTGGAACTGTAGGGGAGAGTGGGGAGTTGTGGGCCGTGGGGATTCATGGGCCACCTCAATCTACGCCAATTTGTGGGTGGTAGGATTGCTTTAACCACTGCCAAAAGACTCTCTTTGTATGAGCTCATTTTTGTGAACTTGACCCATAGTGTCAGCAGGCGTAGTTAGTATTTTGACATTGTTGATTGAAGAAATCAAAATGGTAGTTTGTGTACAACTCAAGTTGTTGATACTCAAAGTCCCGTTGTGCAGCATATTTCAAAGGTAAGTTAGTGCAAAATACTCCTTGAGCAATTTTCTTTAAATTCAATCAAACAATTTCGGTAAAACATTCATTGTGTGTATGGCAATTCGGTCATTTTGTAAATGTCGGCTGTCGGGAGTTGTGGTCCACCGTTAATGGGGAGTCGTGGGCCAAACGTTCTTAATGCGTATTTCAATGTTTGAAGTGAACCTTCTTTTCTCTTGATCTGAAAAGTGATGTTGGAGTGAATTTAGAATGTCAATTGTGTTGAAACAATGAATGTCAATCGGAACAACACAGTTCACTGCAACATGTGCGATCGTGCGGCGCACTTGAAATGTGCCAACATGAGGACCGGATATTACACGTGCATTCATTGTGAATCAGAATAATTTTTTGTTAATCTTTTTAAAATTATTAATTTTTATTTACTGCAACTTTAATAAACATGAACTACTGGAATATGCCATTGTCTTTTATTTTTTGTCATGGCCCACAACTCCCCACCAAAATCACAAATATCGATTTTGATAAGATTTCCGTCATCCTAAATATTTCTCGCGCATTAACGAATTTTATTAATTGTGGTCCCCAGTTGATACACTGAGAAGTTTACCACAAATACCAGTTCATACATTGACAATTTATCGATGTTCAGAGAAGTTATGTCTTGAAAACAAAGCGTGGCCCACAACTCCCCACTCTCCCCTACTCATGTTGAGACCAAATTTTGGCTCATTTCAAGTGTCGTGAGGTGTTGAAACGTCCTTCTATCCACCTGATCACCTGTTGAAATAACTTTTTCGCTTTGCGCTATCTGGTCTATACAAATAGTAATAAGCAAATTAAGTTAAATAATATTCACCTACTTTTTAATTATGCTTCATCCAATAGCCCGTATCGGCGGTTTGAAATAAATTCAGTAGTTCGTATTATAATATACAAATATGAGGATACATGTGACCATCATGTCTTTCAAACTAAAGAAGGTGAATCTAGTTGAAACTCAAAAATTTTCTTAACAACATCATAAGTGAAAAATTGGGTTTTTCGAATTGTCTGCGCTAATTATGATTTTCTTTTGTTCTTTTGAATATAGATTGTTTCAAATACAAAAAATACTACTTTCTATTGATAATGACATGTTTGCATAAATTCTCCAAGAAATTTATTATTATTTTTAGCAATTTTTTCTTAGAATAGTTGGAAAGTCGTGGTTTTTTCCGAATTTTAAATTTGCTTTCAACCTTTCCCTGAGACAGAGGGAATCAGCAATTAATTTCAACAGAAATAATTGTTTGAAAATTTATCATTATTCATAATAATTTTCTCTTACAATAATGCTATGAAGTTTCAGTTTTTTCTCAAATTTTCACTCTTGCTCCACTTTTCAGTTTAAATCAAGTAATAATTATCTCAAGTTAAAAACTGATTGTTTTGGATATTATATTATTATTTTCAATAATATTATCTTTCAATAGTGTTAAAAAGTTGCATTTTTTCTGATATTTTCAAGTTTTGTTCACTTTTTACTAAGAGTGCGGTAATATTCAATGTAATGTAGCAAATATGATTGTCTATATAAATTATTATTGTTTATAACTATCTTCTTCTATATTAACGTAAGATAGTTGTATAATTGTATGAACATACAATACATACAATTTGCATTTCATTACGTGAAATTTATATTTCATAATATCCGTAATGAGAATGTAAATTATATGTCAATTATCTATCTTATTTCAGCAAAATACATTCACAAAAGAAAAGAATGGTTGAAAAATTATTCTCTCTATTATCTATTTATTATTTTTTCATAACTAATAAGTTAAACCAAATTCAAAATTACAGAAAAAAATCACAACTTTCTAGTATTACTATAGGAGAAGATAGGTACAAACAATAATAATAGTTGTAAATAATTATGTTCGTTAAATTGCATTAATTTTTACCTCGCTCTCAGAAGAAAGTCGAAAAGTTCAGAAGAAGCTGCAACGACCTAGCACAACTATACTTCAGAGATTTGTAACTCTTGATATAAAAAAATTCTGTCTTGTGTAGGTTGAAATTCAAAAGGAAAAATTTGTCCTTTGCCTTCATCTATGAAGGTTAAATATTTATTTTTGCAAACAATAATTTTATGATAAGGGCTTAACGTACACGACAATTCTTGTATGTTTAGCTTCACAGAAATTTCTACGCGACTGGTTAACAATTTTTGTGATTAGTCAGCAATCACGCAATATTTATTTGTGTCTTCGATCCAGATTTAGAGAGTATGATTTTCTTTCAATTTTAACAATTTAAATACTCTTTAGGAAGAATTTACTAGTTTTCGCAATGAGTTGAATGCAAGATTTCAAAAAGATGATTTTGTTGGGAAACGCTTGGTCTTTGAAGCTGCATATTTTTCAAATCGTCCAGTAAGGTCCGAAATTTTAAACGGTTGTTATAGTCGCCATAGATTGTCTCTTAATCCTAACTCTTGTCATTTATCAATAAAATTATCATTTTTTTAAAAATGGTTATAAACATATTCACAGTTTAAACTTTTTTTATTTATAAGGTTATTTTTCTCATCCAATTTTCTTATTCTTATCTAAGGAATTACAATTTTTATTATTAATTAATTATTAATCTCGGCAGAATATAATTACATTTAGCCGAGAAAAAGAACCCTATATGTTAAAAAAGGCAAAAAAAGTGATTTTATTCATAAGAATTAATGTTAAACGCAATGATAATGATTATTATATGTTATCAAATTGCATTTTTTCCGATAAAAATATTATTCTTCAGATAAAAAGATGTGACTCTGCAAAAAAGGAATGTATGTTCTCGAATGTAAATTTTTTTATATAATTACTGATAACAATCAGAAGTGTTGCTGAAGGCAATTTATTATGTCATGATTTTATTCTTGAGAGGATAAGAAATAATTCACAGAAAAAGTTGTCTGTATTCGGATAGGCGAAATGAGTTAATTTGGTTCTGATGCTTTTTATAACAATTTATAACAATAACAATTGCTGTAGTTTAGTTGTGGGTTTTGATTAATTGTTTAGTTAACATAACTCAACGACAAAATCAGTATATGCATGCAATCAAACACCAAAAACGCAGCAGATGCTAGCTATATTCTTTAATTGGGGAATGACAATTAAAGGAATTGGGTTAATTAATCTGAACATACAAATTTCCATTAATCGAAAGTGAATTTACGTATTCTATTTGTTTCTGAGAAAATCTCAATAAAAAAAGCAACGAAAACTGTACTCGTTTATATACATATTCTCTCCAATTTTTCCTCTTCAATCTAAAATGTACAATGTATTTAGTCACTTAGCAACTATTATCTGTGAGGTTATATGGACGTCTCTAGAACGTGATATTTTTTCATAAGAAATATATTTTAGAGAAAATTCAAAAAGAAACTGAAGAAGATTATATTAGTGTTCAAGTGTTACAAGTAGTATTGTGCAAATCCTGGATATTATTAAATATAATTTTATCTATTTCCTTTGTAATCTACCAGATCTACCAGATGCCAGTTGTAGACTGGAGATAGGGAGTATAGGTTTCCTAGGTGAACAGGGTAGTGTGTGAGTAGATCTGAAGGTGGTTTTCACCCGAAATTCCACGCAAGTATTTTTACATGGAAATCCGCGTGAAAGGTTTCACATTTCTATTTTTTATTTTTATTTTTCTCTAGAAACTCTCCTTATTAAAATCAAGGAAGTGGCATTATTTCCTGATATATTTTAAAATAAATTTTCGTAATGTATACATTTGCAAGAGACTATAGCGAGATATTTATAACGCTGCAAACAGTTAATTCTTCTATACCACCTGAGATGAACAATGTTTCTCCTTCCACTCTATGCATAATGAAGAATGAATAACAAAGCGATGTTATTGGATAAAAGCCAATCCGGAAGCCAGAAAAAATTTTCGGGAGGGAATTTTGAGAGGCACACTCAGGCACGCTCAGAAACTTGTATCTGTGTTATGTACATTTTTCCTGAATTTCCTGAAGGGGGGGGGGGGGAGATCTTTGTTGATCTTACGAGTAGCCCAGGTGAGACAGGTAAATCTTTCTTCTCTCTTTCAGCTCCGCCAATCAAGTTTTCAAGATTTCAGCTATCTCTCCTAAAAAGCTGGACGAGTAGCCATGGCCTAGTATACATATAGCCGTCGTTGAGTTAGTCACGGTGCATTTGAAATTGTTCAAAGATTAAACTTTGGTTCTGTTATTGTGTCTTCTCAGAGAAAATGAAGACTATCATCGAGATTCTACTCGGTGCTTTCCTTGGTTTCATTTATCTCAATCCAGTTTTTGGTAAGTTCTTTTTTTTTTAATCACGAGTTACAGTTACTATGCATCGCGAAAAAAGTAACTAGTCACAGTTACTAGTTTGAGTAACTTCAAGTTACCTGAAAAGTTACTTTTTTGCACTCCCTTAATTTTTCAATCCAAAAATCAAAATAACTTTAATGATAATTCTTCATTTCTAAAGTGTTCAAATTTTAAAATTTCATATTTCAAATTGTGGTCTTGAAAAATCGGATTCTTGTTGCCTTAGCAATAGCTGGCGTTTTACCTGAATGAGCTTTTTTTAGTATCAATCAATTACGTGTTTTTGAAATCTACTACAAGTTAATTTAATTTTCTTTATTTTTCTGAGATTTACTTAAGTTTCCCAAAATTTACAGTATTTTTTTTCAATTCCAGTAGATACTCCTAATTTTTCTTTAATTTCCTGAACTTTATTTTCGTTCACTTTAATTTATGCGAATTCGCTTAAATTATCATTAATTTACTCTAGAGATTAAGAGTTCAAAGTTGTTTATCATATCTTGAGAACCGCTTGAGTTATTGTGAAAATAAGGTAGTCGTTGGATTCAAAGTTTTAAAGCGCATCAAAAAACTACTTAAAAAAAATCTTTTTCACTTCATGAATATTCAGTTCATGTTTTATTGACCACTGATTGTTCAAAGTTATTAAAAGTATATGGTATTAGTGTACAAGAACTTCACTAATGACTATTGTTTTGTTCAAAATTAGGTGCAGATCAATTTCCAGACTATATTGAACCAAACCAAATCAAGATCATACTGCAAGCAAAGGCTCATTTTTTGAAACAAGAGTTAGAAGATATGTATGAGGTACCCGTCTGGATGGAAAGTGAAGTGATAACTAATCACTATAGCGTTTATATAGTAATGGGAGAAAGGCGCTTCAGCACAAAAAAACAATGGCTCGAACAGGATATTCAAAGTCCCAAAAAGTTTAATCCTAAGAAACATGCGCCAGAAAGAGCTTTGTTTCGTTTAGGTAATAAGGAGTACATAGCTGTAGGTTTCTCATTGTACGAATACACTATTCCCGCGATTCATATTCCTGATTTGAAAACGTTAAACCACGTTTTTATTGTATTTCCATCGGGCAAAGTCTGGACTGCTATTATACGAAACTATTCGAAATATGCCGAGGAACTCGAGGGCATGGAATTATCTACAGCCTCAACCTCATCCTCATCCAATCCACAGATGAAAAAGAGAGGAAAATCATGTTTTAATTGCATGGGGGTTCCGCCCGTCCAGCAGTAGAAGTTTCATAATAGCAATAACTTGCACATTTCAACGCAAAATTATCTCCTTGCAGTGTGTTAAATATTTTATCATTGTGGGTCAGAAAAGAACAACTCTTTGGATGTAAAAATGGTGAATTTTTGTATACTGTGTTGTCAAATATTAATAATTTCTGTTGTATTTATTTCTCTTTTCCGTAAAAGATGATTGTATTTCAGTGTACTTGTTTGTAAAAGATTTTAATAAAAGAAATCAGATGTGTTCAATAGAGATCTACACCTTTTATTTAAACTCTTTTCTAATACCACTAATAATTTTAAAGTAAGTCAAGGAAAACATACGTTTTTTCAGGAAACCTTGGGAAAATTGATTCAAACATTTTTTTTAGGTCAAATTTTTTGTGTCAATAAGGAAATTTCTGTTCCGATCATATTTGTTGCTACATTGAAAAAATGGTAGGATATTTTACTATTCTATCATAAACTGAGGAGTATTAAGTTATACATACACACAAGGTGTCATATAATCAAGAACATTACATACTAAAAGCACACTGAAGAAATGCTAATCACTTCCCTATTCCTATAATAATACACTTTATCACTAATTTGCGAATCTTCTAGCAGATGGCAGATCACTCTTCTGTGACCAGTCGCTAAAATGCCGCACTACAAAATGAAAATACGGCAAAAAATGCCGTATCTGTATACACTACGTTTTTTTATTGGAACCAAATTTCACGCAGATGCTTTTCACGTAAAAAGTGGAAAAATAGCACAACACTACCCCCTTATGAGCGTGTAATTTGGATAAAGAAGACGAGTATCGAAGTTAATGATCATTATCAATTGTTCAAGCAACTGAAAAATGTCCTAAATACAAAATATTACTCTTATCTTTCATGGAGTGCCTTTTTCAATTCTAACAAAACAGAAATATTCTCGGTAAGTCTAGACACTTCGTTATTGTGTACACAACTATGATTTTTCTGGTAGGTGATAGAATTGGTTTTAAATAGGTTATGTTTATAGAGGTGACGTAACCTGTTTAGAAGTTTCAGAACATTACTTTCTCACTGTTTCAATTTTGCAAATGTTAGACAATCACGCTGTTTCATTTAGCATTTATATCTGTCACGCATGCCATTTCAATAACGCCTCTTAAATAAATAGTTACACCCTTAAATACATTCATATTATTATTTTAAAAATCAATTAATAGTTTCCCACTGTCGAATAAAGAAATATTTTTTCTAATAAAATTAGTCATTTTTCCTGATCTATAGTGACTGATTTTTTCACTAATTGAGTTTTCGGCTCTAATTTAAATATAAGCCTATTTTTATTTCTGAACAAGATCCCTTTGAAATGAAACTGGATCATTTTTCTGAAATTAAAAAACGTCTTCTTTCTGCTCTGTTTCAGACAAACTTTAAAATATAAATGTGTCAAATTATCATGACTACATTGTTTTTTTCTTCACATTTTAGTTTCTCGATGAACAACGAATTAAATCACATACATTGTTCTATATTGCTATAAGACAGAAATACATTCGAAGAAAAAGTATACACAGTAGAAATATAAGCTGTCTATAGATACCAGCAGATAATTTGACTGATTGTAAAAATTTAACTAAAATAGGAAATGTTTTTATTTGAGACAGCTTCACACTTTATGATACGAACACTCCGGTTTTTTGAACTTGTGAAAATTTTATTTTTATAAATTTATTTTTATAAATGTCATTTGTAGATGGCAGTTGCTCGCAGTGGAACCCTGGAGTAGTCGATTAACGCTTCTTTTGAATATATGTATATATATCCGCTGTGAGTGGCACAGTGGGGGAAAAGTACATTTTTTGGTTCAAAATACGATTCCTGCTGAATCTGTGGACCGATTTAGATATTTTTTTTAGAAAAAAGCTGAGAAACTTCCGTAGAGAATGGTGGAGGCCGATTTTTGAAAAAGATCTCCAGTTTTTTACAAACAAACAAATATATTGTAAACAAATGACAATTTTTTGAATTTATTTCTCTCGCTTCTTAGAAATAGAGTAAAAAGTTTCGCAATCAACTTAATTTGATAGTGCAACATTAATAGAAGATTATCCAATAGCGAGCAATGAACCAAAAATTTGTTAATAAACAAATAATTTGTTAAAAGTTCATTTTCGCGATTTTCATTATTTTCATATTATTTTTCCTCATCTTGTAAATAATTCATCGCATAGCGTCACTATGATGGCAAAATTTTGTACTTAAATATTAATTAACAATAATATAAACAAATTTCATTAAAAAATGTGCACTTTGGGTGTTTTTTGAAGAAAAACAGTGCTTTTTCGGTCTGTACTTATAATTAGCTAACTCCAGGCAGTTTTAATACAAAAGACAACTGAAAAATGATATTTATAATTGTTATAAACAAATTTTATTACAGATAAAAAAAGGCCGGGAAAAAGTATTTTTTCATTATCAATTGAGTAAAAAATTCCGTAATTGCTCAATTTTCCAGTGCAAAGATACTAAAGTTTAATTCAATAGTGAAAATTAAACAAAAAAATTTGTTAATAGACAAATTATTTGTTAGAAGTTGATTTTCTCACATTTTTATCATATTTATATTATGCGCATAAGCTATCGTTTAGGATTCTGCAATTTCTAAGAAGCCAGAAGACTAAACTCAGAAAATTGTCATTTTTTACTATTTTTTCTAAAAAAAAAATATTTAAATCGGTCCACAGATTCAGCAGAAATCGTATTTTGAACCAAAAATGTACATTTTCCCCACTGTGAGGGGGTGCAATTCTTCAGATTAGCACCCCCTCCCGGCGGAATCCTGCGGTTGTCCTTTTGACAAACTTTCAAACGTCCAAACATGTACTCAGGACGTGGTTCAGGGATGACCTTGAACTTCAGCTGAAGCTTTTTAGGCTTGACCTAGGTATCGGTCCCAATGTGTACTGTTTCGGCTAAGGTGTTCACGAAAAAGGTCAAGGTCATTCTTGGATTAACTTTTAACGAGGAATCCAGTGATGGCCTTCAATTTGACCTTGAGATTGACCTGCAAGGTTATTCCAAGTTCAACTTAGTTTTTTAAAGTAAGAATCCCTGATTTTGACAACGGCAATCGAAAGAGCGGGAAATTTTACGTCCAAGCATGTACTTAGGTCATGTGTCGAAGGTGACCTTGAACTTCAGCTGAAGGTTTTTAGGCATGACCCAGGTATGGATCGGGTCCAATCTGTACTTCTTCGGCTCAGGTTTTTACGAAAAAGGTCGAGGTCGATTGCCGTTGTCAAAAATAACATTGAAGGTTAAGCTCGAAGTGAAATTCAAGATCACCACTGGACTCCTCGTTGAATGTTACCCCAAGAATGACCTCGACGTTTTTCCTAAGCACCTGAGCCGCAGCCGTACAGCTCTTTCGATTGCCGTTGTCAAAAATAGGGGTTCCCATTTAAAAAACAAAGTTGACCTTGAAATAACCTTGAATGTCATGCTCAGGGTCAAATTCAAGGTCACCACTGGATTCTCCGTTAAAAGTTACTTCAAGGATGACCTTGACTTTTCTGAAAAATGTTTTACCTGGAAAGTTATTTACGTGTTTCGTCACAATATGTCGTTTGATCGTATAAAAAAAGGCTATTTCTTGCTATAAAAGAATTTGTTAACACAATTCAATATTTCTGTTTCATTAAAAACTGCATAAGAAAATTTATTATTATTGTTATTTCCTGGCTTGAGACTGTAAGAGCCTGCGAGGCTTGGCTGATTATGTTGCGTCCCCATGTGAGCCGAAGCGAGACCCAAAGCCCTCTTTAAACGGCGAAAACCGCAGCCACGCTATTGGCCGATATTTCTGACTCACTGATGCAGTTACTGTCCGCGAGTGTTAGACGTTTCCCCGCAAGCGCGGGGCAGAGACGAAGGATACTTTCCTTTCCTCACAGACGACAGAGGGGGCTTTCTGCGAGCCCTATCTTATGTCTGTGACATCCAACTGTTTTGGCTTGTCTGCAGACAGCGGTCAGTCCCTACTCCTTCTGATGTTCCTTGGATAGCCAACTGTTGACTTCTTTAGTGACTAATTTACTGGGAATTCCCACAACTGGTTCGGGTCCAGTGAAGTTTTCTCTTGCTGCTATGTCCAGGGATCTAAAGTAGAGTCATACGGTCTTCCGTCGCTAGTTTCTAACGTGCCTCAAAGCACTTCCATACTAGTAGCGACGTAGTCGTTCCATTCATGGTCATTATTGCAGCCCTGCTGTCTGACCTTTTGTTGCCATACTTCTATGCCTGGCATGCGTACTGGAACCTGGCCATAATTTCAGATGGTAGAACTGCGGCGTAAGACCTCATCGAAATTGTGAAGCCCAATCCACTCCTTCTACGATATACACTGGCTCCTCCTTACTCCTTGTTCCAGTAGACATCTGTAAACTAGGTGTCCCTAACATTAGCTGGTGTACCTCGCCGTTAACCCATTCCTCCTTCATGGAGAGCCTAATCCGATACTTCCTATCGAAGAGATAGCCAGTGGGCGTTTTGTCTCTAAGAATTCTCAGGGTCGGCCTACTCTTGATGTCGGTTGGGATCCGCACTTCTGTCGAGATCTTTCCGCCGATGGCAAGATGGAGGAGCTCCAACTCTGTTAGGGCCGCATAGGTGAGCCTGGGTCTCGGAACGCTGTATAGATCCACACAAGTATCTCCGGCCTGAAGCCCAAACGTTTTCCTATGGCTTTCATACTGAGTTATAGAGTCACTACTAGCTTTTTGCACTTGTTTTCCAGGTGCTCGTTTCACAACAGCTTCTTCTATAGGATGACTCCTAGATATTTAGCTCGTCCTTTGATTTCCAGTTATTGTTCTCCCAATTTCAGTATAGTTTTTTTCCACTTATTCCATCTGGTGAATGCAACCGCGTGTGTCTCACTCGGATTGACTGCTAGTCCTGCCTTCTTGCACTAAGAATCCGCTATCCCAGTGATGATTGCATTACTCAGAAGAGCGCATCCAGATTTTGCTCGCGCACGTTAAACAGTATATCGCCTGCGTAGCCTACAACGTGGTAGCCCTGACTCGTAAGCAGATGAAGCAGTTTATCCACTATCAAGCACCACATCAATGGTGATAAAACGCGTTCCTGCAGAAAATCCCGAGTTAACCGTTCACACAAAGTGTTATCATCCTTAGTCGTTGTTAGGTTCCTGTTTGCCATCATGTGGCACGTAAACATCACAACTTTAAGTAGTACATCATATGCAATCATTGCCACCGTGATCACCTTTCTACAGGTGCAGTTGAAGGCTTCTTCGATATCCAAAAAGGTTCCAATCACGAGGCCTCTTTGCTTCAGTTGTCCTTCGGTTATGTTTACTGCTCCGCTCAGGGCCGTCTCGATCGTGTAAACAGTCATATAAGAGTGTTACTCCTCGTGAAGTGACCTACTTGATAAGACCTTTTCACATATATGTCTATCCACAAATCTTTCCATCGTTTATAGTAGGAAATATGTGAGGCTGATGAGACGGAAATCCTTGCGGAAAACTGGAAGTAATAATTAGAATCTGGGAACAACTGATGGAGGGCGTGTACCTGTGGCTCTTCTCCTTGATCCAGTTATGATGAGAAGTCTTATCTGAAGGAGAAACAAATGTATCAGCTGATGCAAATTGCCTTACCCAAATGGATACCTTGGAATAACTACACAAGAAAAAACCTGTGCTAACTTTTGCTACGTCTTATTTTTTATCAGGTCCTACATAAATCGCTACCGGGGAACCTTCATGTGATTTTCTGTTGTATCAAAGCTCAATTTAAGTAATTTTTTAGTATAACATTCTGCTTCTTCATTTTTAGTCAATAGTCCATTTTTCAATTGTAATGAGGTAATAATTATTCCAAGTTCAAAAATGATTGTTAGATAGATAGATAGATAAACGTTTATTTTTCAGCCTGCTGGCCTTAGGAAATTGACTTGCTGACACTTCCATTTTCTACAGAATTTTCTTAAAACTAATCCTTAAGAACTAACCTACATCCATTCCTTATCTCTGAGACCGCACGCTCTTATCGCCTTGCCTTTCTCGCTTCGCCCCGCCTCGCTCGCATGTCCCTACTTTTTCGCATTGCCTCGCTTGCCAACCTCTGTTTTCGCGGCTAATACCTACTACTTATCTACTATTTACAATATTTACAACTTACTTTATCTACTTCCTCTCCTATTTACATTCTATCCTTCTCCATTCCTCTTCCTCCTTCTTTCTCTTCTTCTCCATCTTACCCAGCACTCCCTTCACCCATGCTACTGCCCTTTTTTCCCCTTTTCATGCATCAATACCTACATGCTTATCTCACTTAGTTCCACCTCTACGCATTCCTCCAACCAGTGCTCCACTCTTGCATCCCCCTTTCCACACAGTTCACACATCCTCTCCTCCCGAGAGAGCCAGAACCTATTGAAACCCTCCATGCACCTTTACCTCAGTGTCGCTATAAGCTCCTGACTTCCTTTCTCTCATTTCTCACATAAATATTGCGCTCTAGCCCTTGGCATAATCCACAAATAGTTTCCGTTAAACCTTGACTCTCTTATTCTCTCTTCCCCTTCTGTCTTCTCTCTCTACATGCTGTTTTTCTTAACCAACTCATATACCTTCCTCCCTTCCATGTGCATCCTTTTCACTTCATCCATCTGCAGTCCATTCGTTCTAAAGTACCTTTCCCTCTCAACCTCCATCTTCCCACCCCCTCTCCTGTTCTCCTTCTCCCACCAACACTCCCTAACCAGCCTACTTCTCCCCTCTTCCAAAAATTTCTCCTCATATTTACACGCCCGGCTCCCCGCTAGAACCCCAAACTCGTTCTCCCCGTCTCCCTCCTGACAATATAATAAGGTGTGTTTCTTGCAAACCCCAGGGTCCACTTAACATACCTCTCCTGCGTTCTATTTACCTCTTCACTTTATTTCCACCCCCACATCTCTACTCCATACAATAGCACAATCATCAGTAGTGAATCAAACAATTTCATTCTCCTTTCAGAATCATCTACAAATAACTTCTTTCCAAACCACCACACCTGCCTCATAACCACATTTGCCCTCCTCACTCTCTATTTTATGTGACCATCCACGCCCCCATTCCTCCGAAACACGAAGCCCAGGTACACAAACTCTCCCACCTCCTGCACCTCCTGCACCTCCTTTCCCTTCCACTTCCACTCCCCTCCCTTATCCCTTGCCCCTCCTTTTCTGAACACCATAACCTTGGACTTTTTCGCATTCAGCTCTAACCCCTCCTTATCCAGGTATCTTCTCAACCTCTTCATCATCTCCTTTAAGGCCTCCTCGCTACTTGCCAGCAACACTATGTCATCTGCATACGCTTGTGTCCAAATTCTAATCCCTCCTATCCTGACTCCTCCTACCACCCTGGCCTCTAGTTTACTTTCCATATCCGCAATTAAAATCGCAAAAAGCGTTGGGCTAAGTGGACACCCTGGCCTCAAACCCCTATCCATCCAGAATCCCTCCGAAATCCCCTCCCCTCCTTTCACCTTGTCTTTCGTCTCTTTATGCATCTCCCTTACCCTCTCAATCAGGCCTTTCTTCACTCCCCTATCCTCCATCGCCTCCCACAACCTCCCCCTACCCACCGAAGGAAACGCGCCTTTGTGATCCACAAAAAACGCGTACACTCTCGTCCCCTTCTTCGCTAATTCTCTATCAACCACGTGCTCCAGAACGTAGATATCCTTCCGCAGTCTCTCTGCCACCACCATCGCTTATACTTTATACGCCGTATTCATTAGCGTAATCCCTCTATAATTTTCCTGTCTATCCCTATCTCCTTTCTTATATAGTGGCACTATTAACCCTTCTCTCCACCCTTCTGGGAATCCCTCGCCCCTCCATACTTTCTTCACTACCTCCTTCAGCCTCGCCTAACCTCTTGTGTACTAAACAGCCATGCTTCTTTCTCTACCCCATGCAGCCCTGCTGCTTTTTACCTTCTCAACTTCCTTATCTGCTTCTCTATCTCCTTGTCATTCAACTCCTCAATCTCTGCCTCCCCCGTTTTTCTACACCCCCATCCCTCTTCCTTGAATCTGAGCTGAAAAATGATTGTTTTGTACATTATATTATTATTTTTAATAATATTCTCTTTCAATAGTGTTGGAAAGCTGCATTTCTTTTCTGAAATTTTCAAGTTTTGTTCACTTTTTACTTAGAGTGAGGTAATATTCAATGTAATTTAGCAAACATGATTGTCTATATGAATGATTATTGTTTATAACTATCTTCTACTATACTAACGCAAGATAGTTGCGGTTTTTCTGACATTTCTAACTTACTGTCCACTTTTCACTCATTGAGATAATAATTTATGAAAATTAACAAAAATAATTGTATGAATATTGAAATTAATTCACACAAATAAGCTTTTAGTAACTTCTTCCAGGAAAATTTATATTTCATAATATCCGTAATGAGATTGTAAATGATATGTCAATTATCTATTTTATTTCAGTAAACTACATTCACAAAAGAAAAGAATGTTTGACAAATTATTCTCTCTATTATCTATTTATTATTTTTTCATAACTACTAAGTTGAACCAAATTCAAAAATGACAGAAAAAATCACAACTTTCTAATATTACTATAGAAAAGATAGTTATAAACAATAATAATTTGTGTAAATAATTATGTTCGTTAAATCGCATTAATTTTTACCTGGCTCTCAGTAGAAAGTAGGAAAGTTCAGAAGAAGCTGCAACGACCTGGTATAACTAATTATTTGTTTACGAAAGTACATTTTTTAGTTTGAATTAATTATTAGCTTGTTCTCGGTGAAAACTGGACAGAAAGTTGAATATGTCAGGAAAAACTGCAACTTTCTAGCATTATTCAAACGGAATATTATTGAAAAGTATAATAAATTGTTTAAGTGATCTGAATTTAAATTTGGAACGAACTGAAAGACTCACCAAAAAGTTGAAAAGAAGTTGGAAAATTCGAAATAAGCGCGACTTTCTAACTCTATTCTAAGAAAAAATTGTTAAACCCAATAGTAAATTGTTCGAATAATTCATGTTAACATCGTTTTATCAGTGAAAAGTATTATTTCATGTAAGAGAAATAATTTGTATTAAAAAAATTCGCAAAAAATTATAATTAGCGCCAGAAAATCGCAGAACACAATTTTTCACTTATGGGTTTTTTGGGACACCTTAAAACATACCTATGCGGGTGATATTGAAAACCAAATTATTCATTTGTATTATATATGCAATTGTGAAGAGAAAAGTTGAGCTTTAACTTGATTCATCGAATATTGATGATTCTGAATAAAGTTTACAGAAGCGTCTTTTTTTCTGATAGGAAAGACGAGATAAACTTTATGGCGTTTGCAGAACTTCTAAGTATTATTAAAAAAAGGTATAGTTTTTGTTTTTGGATTCAAACAATTCTAAAGGCGATATACATGAAAAATAGAAGAAAAAAAATTCCAATGCATTTTTGGACCAGCATAGTAGACACCCTGGAATATTACTTCATTATATTTACTTGTGAAATCCAGGTATAACTGTTCAAAATAATGTATACATTTTTAGTTGAAGATAGTACAATATGGCCATGTTTGTACACTTTTGACGTAGGTGATGAAGTAATAATTATTCCAATTTATCATTATTATCAGTACAATTTATTACGTTATTTACTGGAGCAGTTACCTAATTGCTTATCACTTCTCCCTCTGATTATGTACAGAAGTGGACCTTGGCGTACCTGAGACTCAGCTAACTAAAAATCTTTTTCGATATAAGAAATGAATTTTACGAAATATTGCTTCCTTTGTTTGTGAAATTATTGGAATCATTGTGAAATTTATTGCAATCTTAGAAATCTTTGATATTTTATATCTTTTAAAATCGTTGTAATAGCTTTAGAAAATGCTGAAATCTTTGTTAGATTTAAGAAACCTTTGTGAAATCTTTGGAATATTTACGGAATCATTGAAATATTTGTGACAATTATAAGAATCTTTGAAATCTCTTAGCAACTTTGGAATCTTTGAAATTTTTGTGATATCTTTGCATTATTATCCAAAAAATGAGAGTAAAAATTCTAGTCGCTATCTCGTTTGTTCTTCTAAATTATGTCAAGTTACATATTTTCAAAGTAGATTTAAGAGGTGGAAATCGTTCTTCTCAGATATTTGTATTTCATAAACCTAGTTTCCCATCTTTCAAACCTCGACAACTGGTGTCGTTCGAAAGTTTATATACCCTTTAGATTCATACATTAACCTTCATTAATGAAATAGAAAAGCAGTATGAGTTTTAAATAATAAATGAATTCTTCTTTCTGATTTGGAAATTTATTTCGCTTGATAGAAATTTCATCTCTTTTCTTTCAAAATGCAACCCTTTAGTTGATCATTAATGAATTTTAGTTGAGAATTCCAATATTTTGTTGAAAATTCGACTTTTTTGGTTTAAAAAATTTAAAATCCTCTGTTGATAAAATACCTACTATTACGTTTTTCGTTGAGAATTCATGTTTTTTTGACTAAAAATGATTATCCTTTGGTTCATAACTCAACCGTGTTGTTAAAAAATCCGTCTTTCTGGCTTGAAAATGTCACAATTGGATAGAAAATGCAGTTAATTTTTTTTTCTCTTGAAAAATCTTTTTTGGATGAAATATCAACCAGTACATTTTTTGTAGCGATTTTATCTTTTTTGGTTGATAAGGTAACTATCCTGTGGACAATTCGTCCTTTCGGGTTGAAAATTCAATAATTTTTGAAAAAAATTCAACTATTTGGTTGAAAATGAACTTCTATTGAGAATTTATATTTTCAGGTTAAAAATTAAATTTTATTTCTCATAGAAAAAATTGGTTTTTGATTAAAGATTATAAAATTTTCTCGTTAAAAATGTATCTATTTAGTAATAATTTCATTTTTTGGCTCAAGATTCTTTATTTTAGTTGGAAATTCGTCTTTTTTGGTAGAAAATGAACCATTCTTTTGGTTGAGACAAGGTATTCACTAATTATTTTGTACAAAGCTATTTGCTTGGTGAAAAAATTATTTAGGACTGTGTATACTAATTCAAACAAAGTTATAAACATGAAAACGTGAAAATCGAAAAGTTTAATAAAACGACGCGATGGTGTAACGTATTTAACTCTACTGAAACAATGAGTAGGCCAGATTGTGAAATTGTAAACGTGACGTAGGCCTGTCTTCAATTTAAAAACATTTGCTTCTAATGGCTTGAGCAAAGTTAAGGAAAATAAATATTTTTTACATTCTTGAAATTATGATGGATCAATATAGGCTGTAAATTAATCTCATATATTAAGAGTCCTCAACTGCTACTTTTAAAAAAAAATTTGTTTCCGAGTTTCAAAACTTTTTTCGATTGTATATTTCCCTGATTTTCCACATAAAATTACAATTATTGAGAAAATATTGTGAAAACGATTTGCCTTCAATAAATGATGAATTTCAGTGCCTGAAGAAGTTTATTTTGAATTGATAGGTTTTTTTCTTATACAAGCGATACTCTATTGCCTCTCTGAATAAAAATTCCGGATGCTCAATTAAATCATAGTTAAATTTTACAGATTTGATGAGCGAAAAGTGGGCCACTAAAAATTAGTGAAAAATTATCAATTTTATCAGTCAAGATATTTCCGAACTCAATAGTGAAAAAGAAAATTACTCCTTTGTAAAAGAATATAAACTTAGTTAGGGCTGTATATTAGAGTACATTTTATTTATTATCATCAATATTTGGTGAATCAAGTTGCAATTTAACATTTCTCTTCATAATTAGCCAAAGAATACAAATGAAAAATGACTATTTAAATATCACCCCCAATGAGTGAAAGATTGGGTTTTGAAAGTATTTGGAGTTAGCGCGAGATCCAATAGACCCTCTCCCTAGGCACGCTCAAAATTATTTGGGCGATTTTTTACTTCTTTATTAGCAATATACTTTGGAAAAGTGTAGTCCTATTTGATGGCGAGTTATCGAAAAAAATTTTGTCATGAGAACGAATATTTTCTCGGTTGAGGGGGTGAAATTTTTGGGTTTTTGGCGGGTACCAGCGTCTTCAGAGATTTGTAACTCTTAATATAAAAAAATATTGCCTTTTGCCTTCATCTATGAAGGTTAAATATTTATTATCGCGAAGAATAATTTTATGATAAGAGCTTAACGTACACGACAATTCTTGTATGTTTAGCTTCACAGAAATTTCTACTCGACTGGTTAACAATTTTTGTGATTAGTCAGCAATCACGCAATATTTATTTGTGTCTACGATCCAGATTTAGAGAGCATGATTTTCTTTCAATTTTATCAATTTAAATACTCTTTAGGAAGAATTTACTAGTTTTAGCAATGAGTTGAACGCAAGATTTCAAAAAGATGATTTTGTCGGGAAACGCTTGGTCTTTGAAGCTGCATATTTTTCGAATCGTCCAGTAAAATCCGAACTTTTAAACGGTTGTTATTGCCACCATAGATTGTCTCTTAACAACAATTCTTATATACCACTTATATACACGTATATCACAGCATTGAAAAAAAAATTTTCTCTTTTGCGTAGTCATTGCTTCACATCTAATGATAAATATTCTAACAAATTGCATTTTTTCTGACAAAAATATTATTCTTCAGATGAAAAGATGTGACTCTGCAAAAAAGGAATGTATGTTCTCCAATGTGAATTTTTTCATATAATTACTGATAACAGCCAGAAGTGTTGTTAAAGACCATTTCTTATGTCAGGATATTATTCTTGAGAGGATAAGAAATAATTCACAGTAAAAGTTGTCTATATTCGGATAGGGGAAATAAGTTAATTTGGTTCTGATGCTTCTTAGAATAATTTATAACAATGACAATTGCTGTAGTTTAGTTTCGAGTTGTGATTAATTGTTTAGTTACCATAACTTAACGACAAAATCAGTATATGCATGCATTCAACCACCGAAAATGCAGCAGATGCTAGTTTTGGACTTTAATTGGGGAATGATAATTAAAGAAATTGGGTTAATTAATCTGAACATAAAAATTTCCATTCATCGAAAGTGAATTTACGAATTCTATTTGTTTTTGAGAAAATGTCAATAAAAAGAGCAACGAAAACTGTACTCCATGACAATGTATTTAGCCACATGGAAACTATTATCTGTCAGGTGAGTCAATACATGCGTCATTGTTGCCTTCAGGAAATATATGGACGTCTCTAGAACGTGATATTTTTTTAACAGAAATATATTTTAGAGAAAATTCAAAAAGAAACTGGAGAAGACTATATTATTGTTCAAGTGTTACTAGTAGTATTGTGCAAATCCTGAATATTATTGAATATAATTTCATCTAGTTCCTTTGAAATCTAAAATAGATGCCCGTCGTAGACCAGGCATAGGGAGTATAGGTACACTAGGTAGACGGGGTAATGTGTGAGTCGATGTAAAGGTGGTTTTTACCCGAAATTCCACGCAAATATTCTCACGTGGAAATCCAGGTGAAAGGTTTCAAATTTCTATTTCTATTTCTTCATCTTACTCTTCTTCAGAAACTCCCCCCATTAAAATCAAGGAAGTGGCATTATTTCCTGATATCTTTTGAAATAAATTTTCGTAATGTAAACATTTGTAAGAGATTTGTATCGCGCCCGCTCAGTAACTTGTATCTGTGTTATGTACATGTTTTCTCAATTTTTTGTGTGTGGGGGGGGGGGGGGTAAATCTTTGTTGATCCTACGAATAGACCAGGTGGGACAGGTAGATCCTCCTTCCCACTTTCAACTCCGCCAATCAAGTTTGCAAGATTTCGGCTATCCCTCCTAAAAAGCTGAACGACTAGCCATGGCCTAGTATATATAGCCGTCGTTGACGAAGGCATGGTGCACTCGAAATAATTCTAAGATTAAATTTTGATTCTGTTATTGTGTCTTCTCAGATAAAATGAAGACTATCATCGAGATTCTACTCGGTGCATTCCTTGCCTTCATTTATCTGAAACCAGTGTTTGGTAAGTTATTTTTCTTTAATAACGAGCTACAGTTACTTTACTTCGCGAAAAAAGTAACTAGTCACAGTGACTAGTTTGAGTAACTTCAAGTTACCTGAAAAGTCAATTTTTTCACTCCCTCAATTTTTCAATTCAAAAATCCAAATCACTCGGATGATAATCCTTTATTTCTAAAGTGTTCAAATTTAAAAATGTAATATTTAAAATTGTAGTCTTGCAAAATCGGATTCTTGGTGTCTTAGCAATAGCTGGCGCTTTACCTGAATGAGCTTTTCTTAGTATCAATTATTTACCCGTTTTTAAAATCTACTACAAGCTTATTTAATTTTCTTTCTTTTTCTGAGATTTACTTAGGTTACCCAAAATTCACTGTATTTTTTTTAATTCCATTAAATACTCCTGATTTTTATTTAATTTCCTGAACTTTATTTTCGTTCTCTTTAATTTATGCGAATTCGCTTAAATTATTATTAATTTACTCTAGAGATTAAGTGTTCAAAGTTGTTTATCATATCTTGAGAACCGCTTGAGTTATTGTGAAAATAAGGTAGTAGTTGGATTCAAAGTTTTAAAGCGCATCGAAAAACTACTTTAAAAAAATCTTTTTCACTTCATGAATATTTAGTTCATGTTTTATTGACCACTGATTGTTCAAATTTATAAAAAGTATATGGTATTAGTGTACAAGAACTTCACAAATGCCTATTGTTTTGTTCAAAATTAGGTGCAGATCGATTTCCAGACTACATTGAAGCAAACCAAATTAAGATCATAATGCAAGAAGAGGCTCATTTTTTGAGAGACGAGTTACAAGATATGTATGTGATACCCGCCTGGATGCAAAGTAAAGTGGTAACTAATCACTATGGCCTTTATATAATAATGGGAGAAAGGCGCTTCAGGACAAAAAAACCCTGGCTCGAACAGGATTTCCTACTTCCCAAAAAGTTTAATCCTGAGAAACATGCGCCAGAAAGAGCTTTGTTTCGTTTAGGTAATAAGGAGTATATCGCTGTAGGTTTCTCATTGTACGAATACACTATTCCCGCGATTCATATTCCTTATTTGAAAAACGTAAACCGCGTCTTTATTGTATTTCGAACGGGCACAGTCTGGTCTGCTGAGATACAAGACTATTCGAAATATGTCAAGGAACACGAGGGCATGGAATTATCTACAGCCTCATCCTCATCCAATCCACAGATGAGAAAGAGAGGAAAATCATGTTTTAATTGCATGGGGGTTCCGCCCGTCCAGCAGTAGAAGTTTCATAACAGCAATAAATTGCACATTTCAAGGTAAAATTATCTCCTCGCAGTGTATTAAATATTTTATCATCGTGGGTCAGAAAAGAACAACTCTTTGAATGTAAGAATGGTGAATTTTTGTATACTATGCTGTCAAATATTGATAATTTCTGTTATATTTATTTCTCCTTTCCGTAAAAAATGGTTGTATTTCAGCGTACTTGTTTGTAAAAGATTTTAATAAAACAAATTAGATGTGTTCAATAGAGATCTACACCTTTTATTTAAACTCTCTTCCAATACCACTAATAGTTTTAAAGTGCAAACAATCAGAAGGCAATATTTTGAGAATGAAAACAGGCTAGGTCACGTTTACAATTGCAGAATAGGGCCTTCTTATTATTTTCATAAAGTTAAAAATATTACATCATTGCGTTATTTCATTAAATTCCTCTATTTTTCACTGTTCCCATTTTTGAAACCTTTTTTCAATTGGCTGCGTCCAGTCCTCCGAAAAATTGGGAGAGTTGGAAGAGGGGATGGACTAGTCGTCCCGAAAAGGCGGAACGATCAGCCAAGCTTATGAAAAAAATCGGAATATATTTTTACCAAGCAATTAATTGCTTTTCATTATTGAATTAGGAGATATCTTCAATAGACGAATTAGTGATTTTTTATTGAAAAATAGTTATTGATTTTGATTTGAAGGCAAGGTTTTCAAATAAATTGGCAACCAACTACGTAATGTTTAAAATTTCGCAATATACTCTTCTTACTGTTTTAATAGAGTTAATAATGTTACATAATCGCTTTATTTTACTAAACTTTTCTATTTTTCAAGCATTTCATTTTCATGAACTTTCCAAATTATTATTGACAGTCCTACATTTTATTAATTTGTATCAAGCAATTAGTTGCTTTCCCTTATTGAATTAGGAAATATCTCTTCTAATCGAATTAGTAGTTTTCTACTCATCTTTGGTGGCTCATTTTTCGCTAATCGAATACGTAAAATTTTACTTTTAATAAGTTGAATTTCACCAATTTTGATCTAGAGAGACCTCAAAGTATATTTTGCTCAAGGAAAAAAGCCGTACAATCAAAATAACCTTCGATGAAAAATAAGAAAAATGTACAAACGAAAAAAATATTGGATATAGAAAACAGAACTCTCTAAAAAAGTGTCTCATGAAGACCCTGAATATCTATAATTAATTTCAAGTACATGATTCATTACAATTTGAAGAGTATACAAAATTCTTATAAATCTTAACATCGTTCAAACAATGAGAAAGCAATGTTTTTAAATGAGGCACGCTATCTCACGTCTAGAATTTCACAATTACATACTTGTTATTCCAAAAGAGTTAAGGATATGAAATTATCGCGTTATTTCCTCACACTTTTCTGTTTTTTACGTTTTCCATGTTTATAACTGTTTCAAAATTATTATGTACAGTTCTAAGAATGTTTTTTATTAAACAATTAGGTTTTCACTATTGGATTAGAAAATATCTATACTACTTAAATTAGTACAATATTTTTTCACTCATCTTCAGTGGTTCACTTCACGCTAATCAAATCAGAAAATTTTCACTGGTAATTAACAAAATTTTACCAATTTTTATATAAAGAGCATAAAGGCTTAGAAATAAAATATACTTTTTTCAGCAATCAAATTGATATTTATTTTCCTCATTTTTTCAAGCAAATAAAAAAAAATTTCAACGAAATAGATAAATTTTTGATCAAACAAATGAATTTTCTACCACGAACATTAAATGTCAATAAACAAATTCAAAAACTATGCATTACAATTTTTAGATTGAAAAATGTATTTTCAATAAAAAAAGCGGATATTTAACGAAATAAATACATTTTCAACCAAACAGATTACTGTTTCTCGAAAAAAGAATAATTTCTAACAAAACACATAAATTTTCCACTAAATATTTAAATTTGTAATGTAATCTTCAATCTGATATAGCTGATTCTATACCAAAAAGCTGAATTATTTAACAAGAAAAAAAATATTCTACCACCAAAGACAAAGTTTCAACCAAATACAGAAATTTTCAAACAAATAGTTACATTTTTGACAGAAGGTTGGAGGTGTGATTCAGCCAAAAATGGAATAGTTCCAATTAAAAAAAAATAATTTGAAAAAATGTGCTATTCACGATCAGCGGAAATCTTGGAACTTTAATAAAATTATTATATTAGAAGAAATATCTGGATCCAAAGTCAAATTGACAGAGTGATTCGAGCAAGAACCAAATTAAACATCCTATAAATTCCAGATTTTTCTGTTTTTATTTCCATGAGGTATTTATCTTGAAAAATATGAAAAACCTCTAGAATGTAAAATTGTAAAGTGAAATTTGTCATATTACAGGGTCAATATGTAAAGAAAAGTTCAAATTTTGAAAAGAACTGGCAAAAATTAACCATTCATGTTAAATTTCATCATGAACATGAATGTCACATTTTTCTTACTCTTGAACTTTAGAAATTAAAGTTTGAAATAAAAACACAATGATTTATTACAATTATGTGACGAATATATCCACAAAACACGGCAAATAAAGTCTTGAATAAAATTTGAATCAAATTCAAATATTTTAATTCAATTCTACCCGCATGAAATTCTAGTTTTTCAAGCTAAATAAGATGTAGGGAAATAGTTCTTCGATCCTATAAAACAATTGTTTAACTTTTAAATAAATATATTTCCACCAATTCACATTTCTTCAGTTCAATAAAATATTCATTCTCATTCATGGCATACTTATTTGGAACAATGGGTCATTCATTTGTATTAAAGGGTATATTTTCGTCTTCAATTAGATTTTCTTTGATTCAAATAAATATTCCCCTCTGACCAATGGGTTGTATTTAGGAATTAAACAATGGTTACTTAATTCTATTAGAATTTCTTTGGAAGAATCATATCATTTTTTCAATCTGAAGTTTTTCAAATAATTAGGACTTTCCCTTACTTCAGCCACAAGCAAACTTTTTTAGTGCATGAGCATTGCGTTCATTATACTTTGTCAATTATTTAAGATTAAATTCCCACGTATATGAAAAATTCAGATACATTCGTATAATCAACGTATATCATTTTAAAAACATTTCCAACTGTATTGAAAATGTAACTGGTTTTTCAAATGAATTTTTGCGTGTTTTCTCCTAAGTTTAATCATTTTGTTGAAAATGCATCTTTGTCAGTTGCAAATTGTGCTTTATTGTTGAAGTTTCAACTATTTTATAAAAAATTAAATTCTAGCATAGATCTTAAGATCATTCGGGATGGCGAAGTGCGAGAGATAGTGGCAATAATGTGAGGCAAAAGAGGAGAGGGCTCAAGGTGTTACCCTGAAGCATACCTCTCTGAAAGGTAATACTGTTAGTGATCACGCGATGTTTTCCAGATGAGATAGTAAATCTGGTTTTCCAAAGCGGTATTAATCTTTCTATGCACCTCACGATGTGTGGATGAACCTTTAAGCTTTCCAACAGACAGATGATGAGTCTATGGAAGCTTGAATAAAGAGCTTTTCGGTATTCAATTCAGGCTAGCTGTGAATATCTTATACAGTGTGTTCAGACAAGTTATTGGCCTGTAATTCTTAGGGTCAGCTAAGTTGCCCGTCTTCGGCAGGAGCACTGTGCGCCCTTCCACCAATCACTCCGGAATAGGCTCTTCCGACTTTAGATATGAGGTGAAAATTCGGGCCAGATGCTGGTGGGTTGAAGGAAACTTCTTCCACCAGAAGGTCTTGATACCATCTGGTCCCAGAGCGGAATAGTTCTTCATGCCTCCTAATACGTTTTTCACCTCCTCGGTAGTGATAGATGGACATTCCTCCATAGGTGTTGTGAGGGTATTGCACAGCTCCTTGGAGCTATTTACGTTCTTTGAGCCTTCTTCAAGTGGATGTTGAACTTAGTAGACTTCTCTCCAGAATGTTTCGACCTCCTTTTGATTTGGGCGGATGGTTGAGAGTAATTGGAGGGTCTTGGAAGAGTTTGGATGGATCAGATAGAAGCTGTTGATTTTCTCTGACCCCCTCTCTCTCCGCTCTAGACTTCTCCTAGCGTTAGATAGTACTCGAATTCTGTCAACAATATGCTACATAATGGTCAGTAGCTTTGACTTGTTGATTGTGTGATGACGGATCCGCAGTTCGCACGCGAAATGTCGAACCTTGGTAGTGAAAGTCCTGCCAGATGTTATGTAGTCAATCACACACTGAATGCGGGACGCGTACTGTCTTGCCCAGCCTATCTTTGTGCAGAGTTGATGCATTCGTCTTTTGGTCTTTTGATCAACCGCTGGTTTTGTTTTACGGCTTGCATCTGCCAAAGTTCTCGCTACATAGTACATACCAGTTCAGTCAGATCTCAGGGCTTGGGAGAAACCTGAATGTTGATGTTTCTTCGGGTCCTGAAGCATCCTTCTTCCTCTATTGGATGCCTGTTCGCGGTTGATCTCAGTGTCGCCTTTTTTTCTCTATACCCGGCTTGTTCTGGCTGCGGTAGAGTAGGCGCTCCGCTCTAATGACCCCTTTTTCGGAGTTGTTCGGCATGGTTCCGCAGACGTTGATGCGAAAAATTCGAAACCTCTGGGTGTTTCTCGCACCATAGAGCATGCAGTCGTGCCATGTAACCTTCTAGTTTAGGGATCAAACTGGCATCGTAGCTCTCCAACAGGCAGTCATTGAGTCAATCCGTCCACTTAAAAGTAACAGGATTCTGCTGACTAATCGCATTGACTCCGTCTTGATTAGCTCCCCCAACTTTAGGGTACTCGGCAATGTTTTTAGGTAGTCTACCTAGTTTCCTGGTTAAACTTGCCAGATGTATACTGTTGGGAAATAGATTTTTTTTAGGAAAATAAGTATATTTTGAGGATCTTTATGATAGATTTCGAAATTTAAACAGCACAATAAAAATGAAGTTCGTTTATCAAACACTGGCCAAAGGTATGACTCTATATTACTCAAAGAAATCGCACGGCCTGAAGCATTACCTACAGAACAACATGGAGGCTACACTGAAGAAAAATACAGTTCACGTTTCTTGAAATATAGCCTTGTGAGAGAAAAGGTTCCACAAGTCCAACACATTATCCACTGTATCATCACGGAATTCACTTATTTTAATATACGCAAATAGAAACAAGAATAAAAACACGTCGCTTCTCGGTACTTGGAACTCTGGAAATGGTCAGAATAACGTACAGGACACAGAAATGCAAGAGGCTGGAAGAAACTGGAGGTGATGACTCCAAAAATTAGGAAGCACGCTAGAGGGAGGAAAGTGCGGGCGAAGGCAGTTTCTCAGAGAGGAACTGCTCTTCGTCTCCAGAGAGAGCTCCTTCGATGGCAAACAAGAGCGCAGGTAATGAAGAAGCCCTACTTTTTCTGTTGGGGGATGACAAGTTAAAAAATAGGAAAACTAGTGCTCTCGTCCACGACTCAGTGACACAAGTGTGGACAAAAATCCTCAAGTCCTTGAGGACCTTGAAAGAGATCACCCTTGACATCAAAGCTTCAACTAAGAGGGTTTCAACCCAAATCAATGTTCCTGCAAGACTCAAAACCACGGGTAGAAATGGAAGTCAACCAGTACTGAACATTCCAACATTTTCAGAGCAACCAAGGCTTTGTGCTGCCTCCGCATTTTAAGTTTACATGAGGAGAACAGCCTCGTCAAGGTCAGAAAGTTAGATAAAGCTGTTAATCACGTACTGAAAGTCTTATCACGAGGCAAAAACGCAATCCATCAGTCGTTGTTACAAGAAACCTCTACAAAAAAGTGGTATAGGCACTGCAATATTAACAGCAAATAGCATCAGATACGCTTCTACTTCAGCTGCTCAACAGAAAGGAGTAAGCATTGACAGCAACGGACAAACAGCACGGTGGACCCTGGAATCAACCATTTTTGCAGGGTTCTACAATCTACGGCTGATATCATAATGGAACTTAGCAGCGGCTGTCATAAATGGAAGCCCATAATTCATGTTTATATATTTAGTTCTTTTTCCGCAAGAGTCACTTGTTCAAGGTTCAGAGTTTTCTGGCTTTTGTCAACAAAATCATCTTTTCATTACGAATCCAGTTGTACAGTTTCTTAATCAGGACGGCAGAATGTTGTCCAATTTCATTTTTTGTTATGAAAATATTATTCTTCAAATTGAAAGATGTGACTCTGCGAAGAAAGAATGTATGTTCTACAATATAAGTTTTTAAAACTAAATACTGTTGACAATCAGATGTGTTGGTGAAGGCAATTTCTTATGTCAAGATACTATTCTTGGGAGGATAAGAAATAATTCACAGAAAAAGTTGTCTATATTCGGAGAGGCGATATAAGTTAATTTGGTTCTGAAGCTTTTTATAACAATTCATAATAATGACCATTGCTGTACTTCAGTTGTGAATTGTTAATAATTGTTAAGTTTACATAACTTAACGACAAAATCAGTATATGCATGCATTTAAACACAAAAAATGCAGCAGATGCTAGTTTTATACATTTAATTGGGGAAAACAATTAAAGAAATGAAGTTAATTAATCTAGACATAAAAATTTCCATTCATGGAAAGTGAATTTACCAGCTCTATTTGCTTTTGAGGGAATGTCAATGAAAAGAGCAACAGAAACTGTACTCTATGACAAGCATATTCTCTCCACTTTTTTCTTTACAATCTAAAATGTACAATGTATTTAGTCATTTAGAAACTATTATCTGTAAGGTGAGTCAATACATGCGTCATTGGTGCCCTTAGAAAATATATAGACGTCTCTAGAACGTCATGTTTTTTTAAAAGAAATATATTTCAGAAAAAATTTAAAAAGAAACTGGAGAAGACTATATTACTGTCAAAGTGCTACAAGTAGTATTGTGCAAATCCTGATATTATCAAATATGATTGTACTTCACTGCCTCATCCTCAAGATTAAGCGTGTAGTTACGATGTCCAAGAAGTTGGCACCGCCATTTTGTTTTTTCGAGAAAAAAAACAGTTGTGCTGAATTGTGCTAGGTTTATGCTCAATCGTGCCGCAAAAATTTTTTGAAAAAAATCAAAATTGAAGCCAAAATTAAAAAAAAACTTTTCCGGGCCAGCACCGCCATTTTGTTTTTTCGAAAAAACAAAAGTTGTGCTGGATTGTGCTAGGCTTGTGCTCAATCGTGCCGTAAATAATTTTTCAAAAAAATCAAAATTGGAGCCAAAATTCAAAAAAACTTTTCCGTGCCAGCACCGCCATTTTGTTTTTTCTAGAAATAAAAAGTTGTCCTGAACTGTGCTAGGTTTGTGCTCAATTGTGCCGTGAAAGATTTTCCCAAGAAGTCAAAATTTGACCCGAAATTCTCAAAAAACAATTTTTCAGACACTACGTGCAAAGCAATTATTGTCCTATACACTTTTTACTTAGGTTTTTGAATTCAAATTTTTTCAAAATGTGAATTTCAAAAATCTGAAAGCTGTGCTGGGTTGTGCTAGGCGTGAAAAACAATTCTTCTTCTGTACAATTTTATCTCAGGTCTATATTTTTTCATGAAAATCTAGTTTTTTTTTCTCAAAATGATTTTTGAATTTCGAAAATTTTCGAAATTGCGAAATTCAAAAATCTAAAAGTTGTGCTGGGTTGTGCTAGGCGTGAAAAACAATTCTTCTCCTGTACACTTTTATCTCAGGTCAATATTTTTTCATGAAAATCTAGTTTATTTTTCTCAAAATGATTTTTG
>CAKNXH010000246.1:819666-847057 GCA_932178445.1 Andricus quercusramuli | reverse complement strand
GTCATTGACGTCACGACCAATCAGAAGATCGGAAGCCCCACGAAGAAACACGGCGAGGCCCATCCACTATGGCCCAATTGGTGAAAAGGCTATAAACGTCATAATGATATGTGGCGGCCGACAACCCCTCGAGAAAATGCATTGGAAACACCGGCGCGTGGCCTCCCACCTACGCACTATTCCAGGATCTGGGTCAAGAATGCAATAAATCTTCTCAAAAATGGTCCACGAAGGGACTATTTTTCCATCCCCAATCACTTTTTCTACTATATATACCCACGTTTTTAAGGGTTAGAACAAGTTTATTTCTACCGTCGAATCGCTGCTCAAAAACTCTCCGGAACAACAAGTTTATTTATACCGTCGAATCGCTGCTCAAAAACTCTCCGGAACAACAAGTTTATTTCTACCGTCGAAACGCTGCCGAAAAACCCTCCGGAACAACAAATTTAATTCTATCAACGAAATGCTGCCCTAAAACTCTCCGGAATATCTTAAGTTGGGTTTATTCAAAATAAACCAATTATAAAATAAAAGTGAAATTGTACTTTTGAAAAACATTGCTATAAAAACAGTAAATTCATTAAAAAAAGTGAACTATTAATCAAGTAAACAAAAGTGAAGTGTACTAAAAAAATATAAAAACAAAAGTGAACTATTGATCTAAATAAGTAAATTCAGTGACCCCTTAACTTAAACTAAAGAAAACCCTCCCCAGCAGATCGGGAGCCGGCTTTTGTATTGATATACAAAAGGGAACAAGAGAGATCAGCCCAAATCTTGAAACCGTATCCGTCACCAGGATTCCGGAAGTTTCTCCAAAGGATCGAACAACAAGGGACCACTGATCACCTCCACAGCCAACAGAGTTCCAAACGTTGTGAGCAACAAAAACAACTAAAAATCTTCGGTAAGTTTGATTCCAACATTGCTATCCCTTATTTCTTTCTCTTTTTGAATTTAATAAAAAATCTCGTCACTAAAGTGTTTTCCTTTTTTTAAAGGGTGGACACTGAGACAAGATTTCCCTGACATTGCTGAGGTTACATGTCGCGGGAACCAATTAAAAATAATTAAAACTATTCAAGGAATATTCACATATTGCACATTTGTAAGCTTCTTGTTAATAAAATATAACTTTATATCTTAAAATTCGATTATTTCAACTTTTCGTTTTGCTTATTCCTCAAATCCATGTTTCCTATTTTTTTTACAAATTTAGGATCAAAAAAGGAGGAACTAGCGTAAGATTATATTTAATAATTTTATGATGAGGTAAGTGGGTCTCCTCTGAGACGTAACAAATGGTTTGAAATTATTTTTTAAAACTTTGAACGTTGCAACATTCATTTGGATTAAAAAATTTGGTTAGAATTGAACTGGATTATGTCGGATAATTTTTTAATATATAAATGATTTTTTTTCTGAAGAGATTGATAGTGACATTAAAAGTTTTTCGCATAATAATAGTAATTATTGCGATTATTTGAATATTTATTACTTCCACTGCTGGTTAACAAACTGTGAGCAATTAATTCATAAAATGCAATTAGTCTTTTTCGAGGCATAGTTTTTTGTGCGTAATTTGAACCTGGTCTCTGTTCTTTCCTCTATAAATAGGTTTTAAAGATTTCTTTCGATCAAAATTTTTCTTTACCACAAATCAAGCTATAAATGAGATAGGATTTTTTTTACAAGAGTGGTACATGATTCTGATGCGTCTTTTCACTCTGTATTCAACAACCACATTATTGTTGTAGTAACGCAAACGGTTCTCTAGATGTATGCCAAAAAAATGGATAAATCTAGAGAAAAGGTATTTTAAAGGAAATTTCACACAGTAAAAGTGGAACACATACATTTTGTAAATTGAATTTGTTTTATTTTCTTTGCGTTTTCATATAAAAACATCTGAAGAAAGTTTACAGTTCCAGCAATGGCCGTTCGCAAGATACACAAGTCATCTTTTTCTGTAATGTTGACAACTCGATAGTTCATATTAATTCAAAGTCAATAATTGTATGTACTTAAACACAATTGAAATCGATAACATTTATTCGATTTGTCTGGATTTCTTCAAAATCTACTGCATGTTAATTTAATTTTCTTCAATTTTCTGAGATTTACTTAAGTTTCCCAAACTTCACAGTATTTTTTTTAAATTCCATAAATGCTACTAGTTTTGATTTAATTTCCTAAACTTTATTTTCGTTCTTTTTAATTTGTGTGAATTCGCTTAAATTATCTTGAATTTACTCTAGAGATTAAGAGTTTCAAGTTGTTTATCATTATATCTTGAGAACCGCTTGAGTTATCGTGAAAATAAGTTGTCGCTGGAGATACTTTTAAAGCGATTTTTTATCGACCACTGATTGTTCAAAGTCATTAAAAGTATAAGTTAATAGTATACAAGAACTTCAGATATAACTATTTTTTTGTTCAACATTAGGTGCAAATGAATTTCCAAAGCACATTGGTCCAAACCAAATCAAGATCTTAATGGAGGTAGAGCCGACTTATTTTAAGACAAGTGACTTAAAAGAAGTCTTTTTGTCACCCGACTGGCTGCTATTTGGAGAGAGAACTTTTCAGTATGGCGTTTATATAATAATGCAACCACAGCACTACAGCACAGAAAATGGATGGATCGCACAAGATTTTAAATATCGCACAAACTTTGATCCTGAGAATCATAAGCCAGAAAAAGCTTTCTTTCGTTTAGGCAGTGAGAAGTATTATATAGCTGAAGATTTCACAGAGTTCGTACACCCTCGTCTCGATGATCCTCTTTATCATTTAAAAACGGTAAACCGCGTTTTTATTGTATTTCCAACGAACAAAGTCTGGTATGCTAGAATACAAGATATTTCGGCATCATCATCATCATCATTCTCACGCAATTCAAAGATTATAAGAAGAGTAAAATCATGTTTGAGTTGCACGGGACATCCGCCCGTTCAGCAGTAGGATTTTCATAATAGCAATAACTTGCACAGTTCAACGTAAAATTATCTTCCTGCAGTGTGCTAATATTCTATCATCGTAGGTCAGAATAGAACTACTTTTTGAATGTAAAAATGGTAAATTGTTGTATACTGTGTTGTAAAATATTGTAACGTTGTGTTGTATTTATTTCTCTTCTCCGTAAAAGAGGTTGTATTTCTGTGTACTTGTTTGTGAAAGATTTGAATAAAACAAAGCAGATGTGTTCAATAGAGATCCACACTTTTTATTTAAACTCTTTTCTAATACCACTGATAATTTTAAAGTAAGTCAAGGAAGACATGAGTTTTTCAGGCAACCTTTGGAAAATTGATTGATACATTTTTTTGTTAGAACAAAATTTCACGCAGATGCTTTTCATGTGAAAAGTAAAAGAGTAGAACAACTCTACGCCCTAATGAGCGGGTAAATTGGAGAAGCGGTAAGTCTAGACACTTCGTTATTTCCATTCGAATAAGGTAAGATAATATAACTCAAGCGTGTACACAACTATGATTTTTCCCGTATGTAACAGAATTGATTTTAAATAGGTTATGTTTATAGAGGTGACGCAGCCTGCTTACAAGTTTCAGAATATTACCTTCTTACTGTTTCAATTTTGCAAATGTTGACAATCGCGTTGCTTTATTGAGCGTTTATATTTGTCATACATGCCATTCCAATAACGCTTTTTGAATAAATAGTTACTCCCTAAAATAAATTCATATACTTATTTCAAAAATCAATTAATAGTTCCACACTTTTGAATGGACAAATATTTTTACTAATAAAGTTAGCCATTCTTCCTAATCTATAGTGACTTCTTTTTCTATCAACTGAGTTTTCGTCTTACATACAAATATATGCCTATTTTTATTTCCAAACTAGTTCCTTTTGAAATGAAACTGTTTAGGAATATTTTTATTTCAGACAGCTTCACACTTTATGATAGGTACATTCCTTTTTTTTGAACTCGTGAAAATTATGTTTTCATAAATTGAAATATACATATAGGTATTATGCATGCATCCCAACCTATGGCCAGTCCGCCACGGCTTGTTCTATAACATATTTTTTCATGTACCTCAAGTTAAGTGGTGTGCATGACGATATTATATCTGGCAATAAATTGTTCGCAGTAAATTTCAGACTGTTCTATATTACCTCTTATTTGATTTATTTTGACAGGAAAGTCACACTGACATTCAACTTGCGCGTTTATACGGTATCTATTAACAAACTTCTCAACTACCGGCGCGGGTGAACGGGCAACAAATAAAACACTTTTTGTCTGATTTTTTGATAACTGCATACGATATGAATGTCATAGTCTCGACCTTTTTGGTAATAAGAAGCAAAGCGAGTCATTGAAATGAAAGATGGGATAATTCTTTTTGTATCTTTTTTTGTTACTGTTTGGACCCTTATCAGTGTAAAATAACATTCAGTGTGAGAAACTTGCCAAGAATGTAGAAAATCTCTGTGAACAAAATAAATAATAATGGATGATAATTGGAATTTCAAGTAGAAGGAAGGCTTTTTCACCAAAGGAGGCCATGAATTCTAAATCTATATCACAAGGAATAAGTTTTGACAACAGAGCAGAAATTTTTCAAGTGAAACTATGATTTTTGATGTTGAAAGAAAAATTAGAACTAATCATGGGAAAATAATCTACTCACTAGTATTGAGTCACGTGCTCGCTCTTTGGCTTAATGATAAATAACATGGTTTAGCGCCGCGTGCTGCGGTAACCGCTCCATAGTGGTCGGAAATAGAAATTTACTATTCACAATCGCCCAAAGGTTGTTTTTCTGAACCGATTTCAAAGTATTTGTTTTTGAAATGCTCGTCATTAAATTTTGAAGATAATTGTGGTTTCCAATATTTCAATTTTTGTCGCAGAGCAACAGTATACAAATAAAGTGACAGAAGGGGCCATTTCAGCTTGGTGAATTTTCATCTGAAGGAAAAGTAAAGTAGGAAACTCACTATAGGCTGGAATTATTGCACCTGCACTTATAAAACAGAAATAATTTTTGTAATATTTGATTTAATCATGATAAACCATTTTTAAAAGCAAAATCTTACTAGCGTTTTTTTTCTCAGAAAAAAACAATTGTTTCTCGCTATGATTAAGATGTTTCACAAGAATCGTAATTTATAACGGAAAATCAGAAAAACTCAACATATAATATTTTCATTAACATTATTTTTATAAACATTTTGTCTGGAATTTCTAAAAGAAACTTAAGAGTGGTAAGGGTAGTAAAGCTGCATATGTATGCCTGCAGGAAATACTAAAGAGAGAGAAGAGAGGTAACACGGGACATTCAAGATAGGAGGGGGAGAGATGGCAAGTTAGAAGAGAATGGAGAATGTGTAACGAGGGGTGGGAGTGGCATGTAGTAGAGGGGAAATGAGTAAGAAGCAGGAAGAGAAGAGGTAGGAACAGATTATGGAGTCAAAATATAATAAATGGTATAAATTCATCAAGATGGAAGAGGACCCACAAGATCTAGGAAAATTGCAAAAGGAGTGCAGGTGGTCGAGGATGATACGTTTTAGAATGGGAGAAGGCATGAATGAGTGTAAATATTTGGATGAGGGAAGAAACGAAAATGTGCATGGCATGTGGGTATGAAAGGGAATCGGGGGAGCACGTGTTGGTAAGATGTAGAAGGAAAGAGGAAGAGGGAAGGAGGAAGAGGGAAAGAGAGTGGTAGATAAAGTTAGGTGGATAAGTTAGGTTGTGGACAAGGGGAAAACTTGGTAAAGAGCTTAGAAGAGAAAAGGGGAAAGAGAATGCACGGGGGAGCAGAAAATCAAAATTGAAATATGTGTGAGGAAAATTAGTGTTGCGTGTCTTTCAAAAGCTTGGAGAGTAATGGTAAGAGGAAACGGAAGCCCTGGAAGGTCTCGCGCACTTGCTAGATAATAGTTAATAGTTAGAAAGATAAATTTAAGAACTTGTAAATAATAAGAAGGCGAAGCGATTATAGGTTAAGATATGCATAAGGTATAGTGGTTAAGTGAAATTGTAAAAGATGTAGAGGGAACGGAGCCCTCAAACCCGTATAAGGGAAAGCAATAAAATACAATACAATAAACAAATTTTCAATAAATGAAATTTTCTCATAACTGAATTGATTTTTCTGACCAAAAGTGATTTACAATTGTCAATGTATAGAATTCCTGAAAATAAAAACAAGAATCTAACGAACAAATTTGATTTCAATCTAATTTAAAATTCTTGAATTTCACAATTGTCTCCAAACTTTGAGCATCATAAATTATAAATAGTATAGATTGCTAATAACCATTTATTCAAAACAATCTTCCGAATGGTCGTTTCCTGATTGTTATAAACATTTCTTTGAACATAAACGAAGATTGATCATTTTTACATACAAAAGAGACGTTTTTATACTGAAATTATCTGACAATAAACTAACAGTAATTTAAAAACTTTATATGAGACACTAAATAGCAATTTGCGTAATTTTTAATAACAATTTCTTTGAGAAAACGCCATAATTTGTCGTTTGATCGTATAAAAAAGGTTATTTCTTGCTACTAAACTGGTCAGCAGTTTATTAATATTGGTGGTAATTAATTAATGAATAATCAAGTGGGTAAACGACAATTTTTATAACGTTATATTAAAACTTCTCTATATGCTTTATGGAAAAAACTCTTGTCAAAAACATTTTATTCTTTATCTTTTAGAAGAATCATGCAGTAAATGTTAAGTTATGCTAATTTATCGTTATAAATTATGACTCTTTTAAATAATCTAAGCAGTTAGCGTGAAAAAAAACACTGGCAAGAATTTTTTATGGAAATTGCTTATTATGATTAAATTATATATTATTAGAATTATTTCCGTTCTATAAGTGCAGATGCATAATTTCAGCTGATATTGATTTTATTCCGGTACTTTTTTTTTGAGATAAAAATTCACATAGCTGGATTGTCCAATTTGGTCATTATATTTTTTATATATTGTTGCTCTGTGCCTAAAATTAAAAATCTGCATCCCACAATGTTGTGAAACATTTGATGTTAAGCATTTCCAAAAAAATGCTTCGAAATCGGTTAAGAAATACGACCGCTAGGCGATTATGAAATTATGAAAAAAAAGTAAATTCCTCTGCAAGGCCACTGTGGAGAAGTTATCTCGGCACGCTGCGCTGAATAATATTATTTATCATCAACCGAAAGAGCGAGCACAACAAAGTTAAAACAGTTTCTGAATCTTAAGCATTTAGACTTTCCAATACTTGACAAAAATGTTCAAATTCCTTATGTAGAACATGGCGAAATCTGCATTTGTTTATTAAAAAATGATATGAATTAGCAACAATAACAAATATCACGATGTTGACAATGTTATTATTGATTGATTTCATTCCTCACCATACTCTAAAATTTTCATCAATTTTTCATGAATAGTTCACGAAAGAATGATTTGCCAATCAAATAATACAGAAACGTTTAATCGCACATTGTAAATAAACAAATTAGTGAGCTCACTGTGTGCGTTGGTAGCCATGCCCCTTTGCAGAACCGCAGAGGCACATTTGCTGTGATGCAAGTAAATTTTGGCAATGGTAAGGCCGGGAGCATTAATTCAGGTCTGCCCCCCATCTTTCTCTATCCCGGCAGGCACCTCCTGTCCCTGGCCGGGAATCCTAAACTTCAAGGTGGAAGAAGGGCCTGTTATTGAGGAATGCAATAGCCCTCATCTGGGATTCAGGAATTTGCATAAACAGGAGTTGCTTGGAACCTTCCACTGTGTCTCCATCTTGAGGCCAATCATGCCGGACGGTGCACCAGGATGCTATCCTTAGTGAGAAGTTGAATCCCTCCAACCGCCGAAGAACCGCAGACGAGTTTCTCAGCTTACCTGGGACCCACGCTGTAGTCCTCACAATCTTTTGAAGCAATTAAACCCTGCCTACTTTTAGGTCTGCACCTTCTTAGGGCCTTGTTTCGCCCACTGTATTATGTGGCCAACCTTTAGCCGCTCGGTCGACTGCGACAAATATGAAGCCTCCTTCCCTACAGAATGAGGTCTCGAATTTTCGTCGTTGAGCTGGGGACACTCTTTCGAGCGCCCTCCAGGCGGCCTTCCCAAAGTGCTCAAACTGCTTCGCAGTGAGCAGCGAGTCCGGGTAGCTCATATCCACCACCGCCACCCAGTGGGTTGTCCTGTAAGCCCCTCGCTTTCTTCTGGCTTTCAGTGCTGGTTGTCAGCGTTTCAGTTGCCGATGTTACATTCTCCGCATCTGCTTTACTAGTCTGCTGCGCCTGCCTTCTCAGTCTCCTTTTCAGGGAACCGTTGATGCTTTCATTTTTCCTGGGGGACTCAGTGGCCGCTCCCATCTCCACAGCTTTATTCAGAGGGACCGCCAATCCCTCAGCTCCTGGAGGAGCTGGGGCACGGCCGGCGCCTGAGTTTGGCTTGCTGGAGAGATAGATTGAGGAGATGGGGTTATGTTAAATCCATTCCAGCCAAATAACTCTCCCCTCTCCCTTCTCCACCACCTACCTTCCTCCTTGTTTCTCAAAGTTTTTTGTTTTGTTTTGTGTGATACATGTTGATCCCATGAACCGCTAGGAAAATGAAAGGTCCGCCCCCGCAGAGCTCCGCGTGCATGGGTAAGACTAATTACTCGGGAAGTCGGCTGGTGTCCCCGAGAGGCCGTTAGAACATCTTTGCACCCCAAAGGTACCAAAGGGCCATGGGAACGATCACTCTACGGCCATGGCTTAAGGGGGTGGTCACATTGAGTGAGACACTCAATGAATATCTGTTCATAGGCCACAATAAGAACGGAGGGCCATATCTTGGTCGCTGTGCGGGCCATAGGTCATTCCCGTCCCGATCCCAAAACTGGATATCGGTCCGGGAGGGACCTCGACCTCACAAGGCTCTTTCACCCTTCCACCAAATTACAATCATACATACCAGGAGAGCCCGTTTATCGTGATATTTTGATCTTACCCAGGAGAGTCCGTTTATAGGGATCCTTTCATCCATATCCATACACATGCAGGCCGAGGTCCGTTTGACACCCTTCTCCCACATGCTTGAGCCTTTCCACCAATTACAAGGTGTTACAGCCCCTTGGAGAGGCAATTTATATTTCCTTATTAGGGGTCATTTATAGGAAAACTATGGATATGAACAACAGGAACTTAGGCTAATCGAAGTTCTCATAATACCTGAAAATAAAAACACAGTCCACAGCATAAACAGTTGCTTGGTCTAATTTTCCATTCTTTGGTGGAAATTGATTTGCTTGTATGAGACTATTATCCGGAAAAAGAATCAATTTATCCAATTGGTAACCCCATACCAAATTTTTTTATAACTCGAGAGATTCCTTTTCAAATTATTAACATCGTGACCCTCTCTCTTAGATGTAAATAAAATGTCCATAAATTCTCTCTTTTTTATTCCTTTCCTGATAAAGAATCTTGATATCATCCCAATTAAAATACACACTATCAAAATCTTCGCATTTAAGTGTTTAAATTACCTTGTTTATCTAGTTTCTCATACCTGATTTGTCCGAATTTTACAATCGTGCTGCTTTCTAACGCAACTCCATATATCATGTCAACCTGATTTTCCTGAAATTGATTTCAAAATCATTCGAATTTCTCAAAATAAGGTGGAAAATATCGAGTCAAACCTATTATGAGTTGGAATATTATTTTTTTTCTGTGTATCATCTTCACTTTTAATATGATCAATAATTATGTTTCGTAAATATTTTACAATGAAATCAGAAAGATAATGGCGGAAAGCAAGATATGGTACACACAATTTAATATTTTTGTTTCATGAAAAACTGCATAAGAAAATTTAAGAGCTCCTTGGATAGAAGTAGCTGCCAATCCAAATGAGTTTTTTTGGGAGAGAACCTTGAAGTAATACTTTTCCCTCCACTTGGAAAACTGCATTTATTATTATTGTTATTTCTAGGGTTAGGACCGTAAGAGCTTCCGACGCTTGGCTGATCATGTTGCTTCCCCATGTGAGCCTTAGCGTGACCCAAAGCCCTCTTTAAGCGGCAAGGACCACAGCCACGCTATTGGCCGATATTTCTCACTCACAGATGCAGTTCCTGCCCGTGAGTGTTAGACGTTTCTCCGCGAACGCGGGTCAGAGACAAAGGATATTAATAGCTGTCTCATCATCCTTTCCCCACAGAAGACAGATGGGGCTTTCTGCGAGCCCCTTTCTTATATCTGTGATATCCGAGGTTTCCATACAATTCAAACATTTCTGTTAGAACTTTGAATTCATTCGTCGCGAGCTTGAGTATTTCCTTCGCTCGTTTAGAGTTTAGCTCCGAAGACAAGACTATTTTGACCTGTCTGCAGCCAGTGGCAAGTCCCCACTCCTTCTGATGTACCTTCGATAGCCAACTGTTGATTTCTTCAGTGACTAATTTACTGGAAATTTCTACAACTGGCTTGGGTGCAGTGAAGTTTTCTCTTGCCGCTATGTCCAGGGATCCAAAGTAGAGTCAGTCAATTCTCTGTCGCTAGATTGTTCAGTGCGTCGAAGCACTTCCATACTAATAGCGACGTATTCGTTGTTCCATTCAGGGCCATTATAGCAGCCCTGCTGTCTGAGCAAATATGGATGTTTCTTCTGTTGCCATACTTCTGTGCCTGGTAGGTGCACTGAAGCATGGCCATAATCTCACATTGTAGAACTGTGGCGTAGGACTTCATTGGAATTGTGAAGCCCATTCCGTTCCTTCTACGATATACACGGAAACCTTCTTACTCCTTCTTCCAGTAGACATCTGCAAACCAGGTGTATCTAGCATAAAGCTGGCTTACCTCGCCCTTAGCCCATTCCTTTTTTATGGATAGCTTAACCCGATACTTCCTGTCGAGGAGATAGCGAGTGGGCGTTTTATCTCTGAGCATGGTCAGTGTCGGCCTACTCGTGATGTCGATTGGGATTTGCACTGCTGTCGAGATCCTTCCGCCATTTATCATATTTCATCTCCAGGCTGCGTTTGCAGCCACGGCCTTGATGGCGATATGTAGGGGCTCCAATCATATTGGTGCCACATAGGTGACCCTGGGTCGCAGGATCGCCGTATAGATTCACGACACTGTCTGCGGCTGCAAGCCCCAGCTTTTTCCTATGGCTCTCATACTGAGTTATAGGGTCGCTACTAGCTTTCCAAATTTTTCTTCGATGTGCTTGTTTCACAACAGCTTCTTATATAGAATAACTCCTAGATATTTAGCTTGTCCTTTGATTTCCAGTTATTGTTCTCCCAATTTCAGTGTACTAGTGGTTTCCCACTTATACCGTCTGGTGAATATAAACGCGCCCGTCTCACTTGGATTGATTGATAGTCCGGTCTTCTTACACCAAGAATCCACTATCCCCAGTGCTGACTGCATTACTCCGAAGAGCGCATCCAGATGTTGGTCGCGCACGATAAACAATATATCGTCTGCGTAGACTATAACGTGATAGATCTGACTCGTAAGCAGATGAAGAAGTTTATCTACTACCAAGTACCACATCAGGGGTGATGAAACGCCTTCCTGCAAAAAATTCTTAGTCAACCGTCTCACATCAAGTCGTATCAACCTTACACGTTGTTAGGTTCCATTGGCCAAAATGTGGCAGGTAAACATCACGACTGCAATTAGCCTATCATGTGCAATCATGGCCACCCTGATGACCTCTCTAGAGGTGTAGTAGAATGTTCCTTCGATATCCATGAAGGTTCCAATCACGAGGCCTTTTCGCTTCAGTTGTCCTTCGATTAGGTTTACTGCTCCGCTCAGGGCCGTCTCGGTCGTTTAAACAGTCATATAGGCGTGTTACTCCTCGTGAAGTGACCTACTTGATAAGAGCTTGTCACAGATATAAACTACATAAACCATTGCCGGGGCAACTTTATGTGATTTTCTCTTGTATTAAATCTCAATTTATGTAATTTTTTAGAATAAAATTCTCTTTCTCCATTTTTTGTTAATATCCGATTTGACATGATCCCAGTTTCTTTCTGTAAAAGATTCTTTAGGTGAGAATCTACGTGGAATTACACGTGAAATTTCAAGTTGAAATTCACATGGAAATCCACGTGAATAAACCGTAAGTGATTTATAGAAAAATGGATGTGACTTTTTAGTTTTAAGTACTCCGTACAAAGGCAGACTGGATATCCGAGGGCGCGACATGAAAAGCATCCTTTAAGTCGACAAGTTTGACGATTACAAAATTTGTTTCGGCTCAAATTTCAATGGTCTTAAAATGAGAATTTTCATTGCCATATTTGCACCCTTGAACAAAGGTGCACTTCTAGGGAAAATGTATAATTTTGAGACCAAATTTTGGCTCATTTCAAGAGTCGTGAAGTGTTAGACCGACCTTCTATTCACCTGATCACCTGTTAAAATAACTTTTTCGCTTCACGCTATTTGGTCTATACAAATAGTAATAAGCAAATTAAGTACAATAATATTCACATACTTTTTAATTCTGCTTCATTCAATAGCGCGTATCGGCGATTTAAAATAAAATCAGTAGTTCTTATTACAATATACAAATATTAGGTTAGATTTGACCATTATGTCTTTCAAACTAAAGCCGATGAATCAAGTTGACACTTAACAATTCTCTTAAAAATTACTTATAGAATACTAATGAATGATTACTTTTTAAATATGATCCCATAAGTCTGTTTCATATAGGGTCCCAGGAAAACACCACAAGCGAAAAACTGGGTTTTGCAAGTCTTCTGCGCTAAGTATGATTTTTTTTGTTCTTTTAAATATAGATTGTTTCAAATACATAAAATGCTACTTTCTGTTGATAATGAGATGTTCGCATAAATTGTTTAAACAATTCATTATTATTTTCAGGAATTTTTTCTTAGAATGGTTAGAAAGTCGCGGTTTTTTTCCGAATTTTAAATTTGCTTTCAACTTTTCCCTAAGATAGAGGCAATAATCAATTAATATTAACAGAAATAATTGTTTGAAAATTCATCATCATTTATAATAATATCCTCTTAGAATAATGCTATGAAATGTTAGTGTTTTCTGAAATTTTTTACTTTTGGTCCACTTTTTAATTGAAATCAAGTAGTAATGATTTCAAGTTCAAAAATGATTGTTTTGAACAATTTATTATAATTTTTAATAATATTCTCTTCCAAAAGTGTCAGTAAGGATGCATTAATTTTTGCCTCGCTCTAAGTAAAAAGTCGACAAGTTCAGAACAAGCTGGAACGATCTAGCACAACTATATTCCGAAACAGTGATAAACATTATTAATTTGTTTGAAAAATTCTGTTTTTTAGTTTGAATTAATTATTAGCTTGTCCTAAGTGAGAAGTGAACAGAAAGTTGAATGTATCAGAACAAACTGCATCTTTCTAGCATTATTCAAACAGAATATTATTAAAAAGAGTAATGAATTGTTTAAGCGATCTAAATAAAAATTTAGCAGAAACGGTAAAATCTTACCGAAAAATGGAAAGAAAGTTAAAAAATTCGAAAAAAACGTGACTTTCTCAATCTATTCTATGAGAGAATTGCTAAACCCAATAATAAATTGTTTGAAAAATTTATGTTGACATCTTATTATCAGTGTAAAGTATTATTTCATGCAAGAGAAATAATTGGTATTAATGAAAAACCGAAAAAATCATAATTAGCGCCAAAAAATCGAAAAAACAATTTTTCCCTTATAAGTTTTTTTGGGGCCCTATAAAACAGTATTTTTTCTTATGGGAAAGATGTGCTAAACTTTGTGTGGTCTGAGGAACTTCCAAGTGTCATTTAAAAAAAAACGCATTGTATTTCTTAGTGGATTCGAAAAATTTTGAAGGCGATATGCATGAGAATTAGGAAAAAAATTCCCAATGAATTTTTGGACAATCCTAGTAGACACCCTGGAATTATACTTAGTCACACTTTTTTTATGAAATCCAGGTATAATTTTTCAAAATAATGAATACGTTTTTAGTTGAACATAGTACAATAAGGCTTTGTTTGTACGCTTTTTATGTAGGTTATGAAGTGATAACGAATTCAATTTATCATTATCACTCGTATAATTTACTACTTTACAGCAGTTAGCAAATTGCTTATCATCTCTCCCTCGGATTATGTACAGCAGTGGACCTTGGTGTACCTAAGACTAAGGTAAATAAAAAATGTTTTCGACATAAGACAATCAGCCGTACAAAATATTGCGTTGTTATAAACTATTCTTTAAACCATAAATACACTTAAATGAGACTCCTTTCATATTCGATTTCTATTTATTCTCCTTGACATCTTGAATGTGGAAGAAGACAAATAATCTTATCTTCTATCTACTATATACATTGTTAGTTGACAAAAATGATAATTTTTCAGACAATCTTACTTAAATTCTATTCGATGAGACTTTTGATATTTATCAATTATATTCAACGAATAGATTTCAAATTACTTGAAAAAAAAATTTCGAATTTTTTTCCAATAATAATGGCTTTTTTGCTGAATGAATCTTTATTATTTGTAATGTTTTCATAGATATTATTTTACTTAGGTAGTACTAAATACACTTAACTGAACACTAATCATCAAACTGAAAACTCTCAAAATGTTCGAATCCTTTTTAATGCCAGTTTAAGAAATAGGTAAAAAAAACAGAAATTTGAAAAGATTATAATTCAAGAAAATAAGAAAATAATGAAGATGAGCGTTTTTTCAAACATGCAGTTTGCTAGCAAGTAGAACCAAGCCATACAACAATCAGCTTCAAATTAACTCTATTTTTCAGTGTCCTTATATTCTACTTTTTTGCATATTGTTTTCGATCTTCAAAGTTTGGTTTCTACCATAAAAACTACAGTCTTTGGAATGTTTGTGAAATCATTGAAATCTTCGTGAAATTCCTTGCAATTTCAGAAATCCTTGATATTTTATATCTTTTGAAATCAAAATCGATTGGAAATGTGGAAATCGGTCTTCTCAGATATTTGTATTTCATATATTTATTTCCGCCTCCTTTAAACCTTGACATCTGGTATCGTTCAAAAGTTGATTTATTCTTCAGAATCTTACATTCACCTTCAATCATGATGGAATGGCTGGGCAGTACGAGTTTTAAATGATACATTTTTGAAACAGTTCGTAAGATGCTAAACTACATAATAAAAACTGAATAATAACATTTCAACATTTTTGTGGTAGATAATTCAACTTCTTTGTTGAAAAATTAACTACTTGGCTCAAAATTAACTTTTTAATTGGAAATTCGTATTTTTGAGTCGAAAACTTAAATGTTTTCCAGAAAATTGGCCTTTCTGACTTGAAAATTACAGAATTTGGTTGAAGTTTTTTTCTAACTTGACTGAAGAATCTTTCTTGGTTAACAACTTAACTCTTTTATTAACAATTTTTCTTTCTGATTTTGAAGTTTATTTTATTTAGTAGGACTTTCATCTTTTTTTCAAAATGCAACCCTTTAGTTGACTTTTAATATGTTTTATTTGAGCATTCTAATGTTTGGTAGAAAATTCTACTTTTTTGGTTGAAAAATTTTAGGTTGAAGATTCAATCATTTTAGTAGAAGTTTGAACTATTTGCTTAAGAATTACCTTTTTTATTGAAATCAAATTGTTTTTGATTGGAGATTTGAAAAATTTCGGGTAGGAATATCAACTATTACATTTCTGATTGAGCATTTATATTTTCTGGTTGAAAATTCAAAAATTACGTTAAAAGATGATCGTTTTTGGTTAAAAATTCAACTACTTTATTGGGAATTCTCTTTTTTGCATTGAAGATTTAACTACTTGGTAGAAAATTCATATTCTTGAATTGAAAATTCAACTTTTTTATAGAAAATTCTTATTTTTGCTTCGCAAGTTCAACAATTTGGTTAAAAATAATTTTTTTCTTTTGCTAACAAATATTTTTCGATTGAAAATTACTTGCTGTGTTGGATTTTTTTTCTTTAGTTGAATTCAACAGTTGAAAATAATTCAAACCCTCTTTTGATGAAATATCAATTATTATATTTTTCGTTGATAATATATGCTTTTTGGCCAAAATGATTATTTTTTAGCTTAAAAGTTAATTATTTTGTATTAAATTCATCAATTTAGATAAAGTCATACTTTGATTCATAACTGAACTGTTTTATTACAATTTCATCTTCTTAACTTAAAAATTTAACAATTGGATCGAAAATTTAGTCGAATTATTTTTTCTCAACTAAATCGTTTTTTAATGAAATATCAACTGATACATTTTTTGTTTGGACTTCATCGTTTTTGGTTGATAATGTAACTATTTTATTGAAAATTCGTCTTTTCTGGTTGAAACATCAACTATTACATTTTTCATTGGGATCATATCTGTTTGGATTGAGAATGTAACTCGTTTTTTGAAAATTCGTCCTTTCAGGTTGAAGATTGAATTATTTCACTAGAAATTCAAACAATTTGGTTAAGACTCTACTTTTTTGTTGAAATAAATTGTTTTTGAATTATTCAAAAAAACTTCTGGCAAAAATATCAACTATCTATTACATTTTCAATTGAGAACTTATATTTTCTGGTCGAAAACTCAACAGTTTTGTTAAAGGGTCAATGTTTTGGGTTGAAAATACAACTATATTTTTCAGTTGAAAATGTACATATTTGAAAATTCGTCCTTTTTGGTTAAATCCATGTTTTTGGCTAAAATGATTTTTCTTCGGTTAAAAAGTTGATTATTTTCTAGTAAATATAAAAATGTTGGTTAAAAGTTATATTTCCATTTACAACTCAACTGTTTTCTTAAAAATTCGTCTTTTTGGCTTAAAAATTTAACAATTGGATAGCCAACTTAGTTACACTTTTTTCTTGACTAGAAAATATTTTTTGGATGAAATGTCAAGTGATAAATTTGTTGTTGAGACTTCATCTTTTTTGTTGATAATGTAACTATGTCTTTCAAAATCTGTCCTTCAGGGTGGATGATTTAATTATTTTGGTAAAGAAGTCAACTATTTGCAATTGAAAATGAACTTCTTTATTAGACATTCATATTTTTGTGTTAAAGATTAAAGATTTCGTCATAAAGACGAATTTTAATTCAAACAGTTACATTTTAAGCCAAACATTATGACGTTCACAATATAGTTATATTTTCACAAAATATTCAAAATCCCCCCCCCCCCCCCAATAGAAATGGATTTTTGACAAAGTACGTGAATTATCAACCAAATAGTTGAATTTTTAACTCATAAAGGATAAATTTTCAATCAAAACTGTGGTAGTTAAATTTTCAAATAGAAAATTGATTTTCTACAAAAAATAACAATTTTTACTATACAGTTAAGTTCTCAATAAAAGAGATGAATCTTACAAATTAAATGCATTTTTAACGAAGTAGTTCAACTTCCAACCAAGTAGTTGGATTTCGTTCAACTAAAAAATAGAAGTTCTGAACGCAATAATTATATTTGCAGTTGAAAAAGTTAATTCTCAAATGATAGAAATTAAATAACAACGAATTTTCAACAAAGTTTTTCGGTTTTCAACCAAAAAGATACATTTTTCACTAAAGCTCTGAATCCTCAAGAACAACTGAATACATTTTCAACAAAACAGCTTAATATTATACCAAGAAGTCTAATTTTCAACTAGAAAGATAAATTTTCAACCAAGAAGATTAATTTTCCACCAAAAAAGAAGAACTTCTAACAAAATACGTGAATTTTTCACTAGAAAAGATCATTTATTTAAATCGAAATATCAATTTCAAACACAAAAATTTAATGGCTCCAATTTTAGTAAAAAGGATTAATTCTCAACAACAAAAAAACTCATTTTTAGCCAAGTATAAGAATTTTCAAACAGAAAAATAAATTTCTGACTAAAATGATGAATCATCAACGAAAAAATGATTTTTTACAAAGTAGTTATATTTTCGAACAATCATGATTTATACTCAACGAAAAAATGTAATAGATTGATAACAATTGAAGAAAAGTAAAAAAAAATTTGGCTTTTTCGAATCTATGAGAAAATCCCTGGGACGAAATATGTTATTTTTTATAGGAAATCAGGCGATATCTATTTTTCCGATTTGCAAAAAAAGTTTCTTGTAGAGAGTTATGCGTACTTGAATATTGTGCTTTCTTGTTCAAAAATCCTGATTTTTTTCTTTAAGCCACTATTTTACTTGTACTTTGATAATGAAGATAGCTTGTAAGTTTGATGCTGGCAAAATAACTTTCGTGGTCAGGAAAATTCTTTTTTCTCAAAATCGATATTTCTACTTTTTCTTGGGAACAATGACAGATACGCAAAAATGTTAAAAGTTTGCACGTCTAAGAAAGTTCTAGGAAAACTGCTCCTTGTTCTTTTGCGTCGTCGGATAATTGTACTTGTCAATTGTTTGCAACGATTTTATCCAACTTCAAATAAATAATATCTCGGGGTTTCACTGCAATATTTTGTCTGATTTGGAATGGATTCGGTCTTTCACTTTCATTTTTGAAGGTCAAATAATTATTAAAAAAACAAAAATGGTGACGACCGAAGAAAAAGGGCGTAAAAATCTCTGTGTGAATTGCAGCAGACAACATGTTTTGCACTGCTACTAAAAGAGTGAAAAATCGTGAAAACAAATGGCACATTCTAAAAACCACAGGCAACGCCTATTTTCATAAATAAAACATAAAAATCTTACTTTTGAACCTCGAAGCTCTTAAAGAGAAAACCTGAGCTCTTTTTTTAGATAAAAAAAGGTAAAATATGTCTTGAAACCAAAATTTGCTTTAACTTCCATTTTTTAAGACCAATATTCATTTTTCCAAGAACTGCTTATGATCAGTTGAATGGACATAAAAAAACCTTTTGAAACTATTTTGGACGATATTTTTTTTACTGTCATTAAAAGAGTTGAAAATCACCGAAATAGATGATTTGCACGAATATCCCAAAATAATCACCCTCTCCACCTCGGTGAATATGTATCACAATGATAATTTTTTTCCTTTATAAACTTCTATTTAACAGCACAGCACTTTGCCACTTTGGAAAAGTGTAGTCCTATTGGATGGTGATTAATACAAAAAATTGTTGTATTTTGTAGGCTGAAATTTAAAAAAAAAATGAAATTCACCTTTTACCTTCATCTATGAAGATTAAATATTTTTTTTTTTACAAAGAATGACTATACGATAAGAATTCTGCGTATGCGACGAATCTCTTATGTTTAGATTCACAGCAATTTCTACTCCACTGGTAAACAATTTCTACGGTGAACGCAAGATTTGAAAGAGATGATTTTGCTGGAAAAACCTTGGACTTTGAAGCTGCATATTTTTTGAATCGTCCAGTAAAGTCTAAGCTTTCAAACGGTTGTTATTGTCACCATAGATTGTCTTCTATCAGCAATTCTTATATACTAATACACTTATATCGCAGTATTAAAGAAACCAAATTTTTTGTTTGTAAATTCATTTCTTCTCATCTGAAGAATATTACCCTAAAACAATGGACTGCCATTCTACAACATAACTATCATTGTTTTTAAAAATTCTTGTTAACATATCCACGGTTTAAACTTCTTTTACTCATAAGGTTCTTTCTCTCAGCGAATTCACTTATTGTGATCTTAAGAATTATAATTCTCGGCTAAATTGTTTAGCCGGAAAGAAGACCCTTATTAGAAGTTGAAAAAGGCAAAAAACAGTGATTTTATTCTTATTATTATACCATCAAGCCACATCCCTTTCGCGAAAAGTAACTCACTCTGCGAGGAAGGAACAGTCTCACAATGTCATCATGTAAAGGTCACTACTCGGGCCTATTAGTATCCAAGGTATTTTGTTTCAGGTGTCGTTCACTCCACTGACACTTTCCTTCATGCATTTCTTATAAACCATATGTCGCCAAAATTTCCTTTACTGGCATACCTCTCTAGCTTCCTTTAATTCAATGCATTTTCTCGTGTGAGCTTTTGTATTTCTATGGCTTATTATGTCTCTTCGAGTTAGGGTCTCAATTACACTTTCTAATCATTTTTTCCGCGGTATGCCTCTGGGCAAACTGCCAATCACTCTACCTTATACATTTGTTTCGTCAGTCACTCATCTTACATTCTTCCAATATGCCCAAACCACTTTACCGAATTTCTTTCACATATGTCAACTAGAGTCTTCTTTATACCACATTCTTTGAGGACTATCTCATTACTCACCTTGTCCGTCAGCGTTTTACCGTACATCATGCGCAGGAATTTAAGGTTTTCGCGTTAATTTTGCTCTTATCATTTTCTTGGTAGGTCCAGGTCTCGCTACCGTTAAGCACAGTCTTTACAAAGACAAAGTTATGTATTGTCCTTTTAGCTTTACTTACATTGAAGTTTACTCAAAATTAAAAGTCGCCAGTATTAAATATGCCGTATAATCCGCATTGTTGTCAAGTATAGCCTGTCACCTTCTGGGCATACTTTCAACCAGCCTTTCCGCGTAGTCCGTGGGCAAAGAGCACCAAATTTTGTGGATAGCACGCATCAGTTGCTTCAAATCATGGACAGGCTTCCCATCGAGTTGGGCTTTCATAATTCCCGGAACATTTTCGATGGGGTTGGCATCTGGGAACTGGGAAGGCCAGTCCATTGTCGTGACCCCATTTGCTTCTTAGCAGGACTTGCAGAGTCAACTTCGATGTTTCGAGTCGTTATCCTCTTGCAAGACCCAATTTTGATTTTTCCCTGGAAACATCTTCCTCACTGATTTTAAGACTGTGAAGAGCTTCAAGCAGCCGAAACCACACTCAGAGAAACATCCCCAAATATTGATCTTGACAGGGTGCTTGACAGTTCACTAGATCAAATTTGTGCCACGGGCCGACCAACCACGCTTCAGATGAACCCACGCCCAAAAAGTGGCTTCATCAGAGAAAAAAAACATTGCTTCAATCGCGATCTATGTTTTCGCTAGCCCATGTCTTGCGTTTTTCAATGGGTCTCTCAGAGAGCAGAGCTATGGATGTCGTGTGACGAGAAAAGCGCAAGCCTGGCGCAGTTGCAGAGAATGAATCCGCTCGAACAGCTGGAGAATCACCTTGTCTTGCATGCTTGCGTTCGCTCCCTTCAAGCCCCGATTGGGAAAGTCATTGACATTTTTGTGAACTTTATAGCGCTGGTTCAAATTCACAACGAACTTTTTCGATTTTTTCATCACTTTCGCAGCCACGGAGTACGACAATTTGGGCCCTTTTGAGAGCGAACCTAGAAATACCGCTTCGTAATGCTTCGCATACTTTTTGCCCGTTTTGGTTTAGTTCATCATATTGAGTTCTGATCACTCCAGAGATTATTATGAAAGATAACGAAAGAAATATTGTGATTCATCCGAATTGTCCGATGATTCGCTCTCGGAGCTTGCGTTTGCTCGAGGAACGTAGTCTTCGTCGACCTCAGAATCAGTTACGTCTTCGTAAATTTCAGCGTCGGACTCTTTCTCAGAGATATCATTCCAGAGGGCAACGATTTCTTCCGATTTCAGTCCACGATTACGCGCCATGATGGCCATGGTTCGCTTCCGTTGCGCTCGAAAACAGCCCAGTGTCCTGAGGACACCGCCAGTCCTTCTAGGTAGCTGGTTCAATATCGCCGGTTAAAAAATCGATATCGATGTGAAACGTCGCAAATGTGTATTTTAGTCAACTTGAGGAAAAGTTAGGCTCGGAGAGACTGACATTTTTACTCAAATCCGAACTACAGCGTTTTTTAAACGCAAGGTGTACTGAGGACACCGCTCGTCCTTCTAGTATTAACCACGAGGATTTTACCGACAATCAAATAAATTGGCGCTGGCGTCATAGCCCTTTGGTGGGCCAAGCACGTCGTAAAATGTGAACAAGAATATATTTCTTACTTTTCAAAAAATCGCAGTTCCTTTCTTCTCACACAGACTACGCTCATTGAACGCTCCATATATCTTTCCATCATTTGTGAATGGGCTACCAAGCGGCAAGGTATACCTACTTATCAACTTGATCTATTATCTCATCATTTAGGAGAATGTTGCATATTTTTTTCTCACACTTTCTATCAAACACCATAATTTTTGTTTTTTAGATGAAAGGAAGATACTATGCAGAAAAGAAAAATGTTTGTTGTGAAATGCAAATTGTTCATAATAATTGTTGACGACAATGAGAAGCATTGCTGAAGGCAATTTCTTGTGTCCAGAAATCATTCTTGAGAGGAAAATAAATAATTCACAGGAAGAATGGTTTATGTTCGGAAATTCCAAATAAGTGAATTCGGTTCTAAAGCTTTTTTAAACAATTTATAACAATGACAATTGCTATCGTTTAGTTGTAGGTTTTGATTAATTCTTAAGTTTACATAACTTAACGACAAAATCAGTATATGAATGCATTTGAACACCAAAAATGCAGCAGATGCTAGTCTTAGACACTAACTTGGGAATGAGAATTATAGAAATAAAGTAAATTATACTTCCTTGAAAATTATAATTCATCGAGATTGAATTCACGGATTCTATTGCGTTTGAGGAAATGTAAACAACAAGAGCAAAGAAAACTGTGCTTCATGACAAGCATATTCTTTCCACTTTTTCCTCTGCAATCTAAAATTTTTAATATTTTCACGTCAAGGCTATGTGGAAGGTTTCAAATTTCTAAATGCATCTACACGTGGCGCGATTGTATTATTACATGCAATTTTCTAAACTTTGAGTCATGTCAACTCTATTTATTCTTCTTCAGAACCTCTTCTTATACTAACCTCAAGGAAGTGGCATAATTTCCTGATCTATTGTAAAATATATTTCCGTAATATAGGCATTTGTATCAAAGTATAGCGAGATATTTCTGATTCTGAAAAATAAACAAAGCGTTGTTATTGGATGGAAGCCCCACCCGTAGCCAGAAAATATTTTCTGGAGGGGAATTCAATCGGCACACATGCGCACACTTATAAAAATATTTCTCTCTATTACGTACATGTTTCCAAAATTTAGGGGGGGGGGGTCCAGCTTCTACGACAAAAATCCCAGGTGATATAAATAGATCTTTCTTCTCTTTTCCAGCTCCGCCAATGAAGTTTCCATGATTTCGGGTATCCCTCCTTAGAGTTAGACGACTAGCTATGACCTAGTATATATAGCAGTCATTGAGGAAGTCACGGCTCACTTGAAATTCTCCGAAGATTAATTTTTGTTTCTGTCATTGTGTCTATTCAGATAAAATGAAGACTATCACCGAGATTTTACTCGGTGCATTCCTTGGTTTGATTTATTTTGAACCAGTGTTAGGTAAGTTACTTTTTTTAATAACTACTTATACTTCCGTTATTAAACAAGAAAGAGAAAAGTTACAGTTACGTTACTAGTTATGTTTCGATGCTTTGGCGATAGCTTGGCGTTTTACTTTATTGATTCTTTTCCTTGGTTTCAATTAATTACTAATTTTTACTACTTTGACAATTTCCTTTATTATGCTGAGATCCTTTTGAGTTTTTCAGAATTCACTGTACACATATATTTTTTAATTTGACTAAATTCTCTGAATTTGTCTTCAATTTTCTGAATTTTGTTTTCGTTTTCTATAGTCTGTGTGAATTCGCTTGAATTATAACTTGAATTAACTACAGAGATCAAGATTTCAAAGTTGTTTACCATTATATCTCGAGAACCGCTTGAGTTATCGTAAAAATAAGGTGGTCTTCGTGTTTAAAGTTTTAAAGCGCATCGAAAAATTACTTCAGAAAAAAAGTTTTCCGTCTCATGAATATATAGTTCATTCTTTATTGACCACTGATTGTTCAAAATTGTTAAAAATTTAAGTTAGTAGTGTACAAGAACTTCATAAATGTCTATTTTTTTGGTTAAAAATTAGGTACAGGTGATTTTCCACCTGACATTGGTCCGAACGAATTTCGGATAGCAATGCAGGTAGAGGCTCATTTTGAAAAAGCCACCTTAGTGGCAAGCTTGGTGGTACCCCCATGGATGGAAAGAAAAGTGCCAGTTTACAATTATGAAGCTTACATAGCATTTCCAAGAATTCGCTACCAGACAAGGGGATTTATCAAGCGGAGATTCAATTATAATTCAAAATTCAGCAATAAAATACATCTTCCAGAGAAAACTTGGTTCCGTATACATAATCAATATTATACAGCTATTAATTTCGAAAAGTACAATATCGCTAAACCTCATACTGTTCTGGACTGTGAACCCCACGGCTGCATTTACATATTATTTTCAAACGGCCTTATCTATTCTGCAAAGATACAATATCATCCGGAATTACACGTAGCATCACCATCATCATCTCAACAGAAAAGAACTACAAACAAATTTTGCTTCGGGTGCATGGGATTTCCGCAAGTCCAGCAGTAGAATTTTCATAATAGCCATCACTTTCACTGCTCAAATTAAAATTATCTTATTCCAGTGTAATGAATATTTCGTCATGAACTGGGTAAAAAAGGAATAACTTTTTCTATGCAAAAATGGTAAATTCTTGTGTAGTGTTTCGTAAAATAATAAAACTTTATGTTGTATTTAATTGTGTTTTCCATGCAGAATGGTTGCATTTCTTCGAACTTGTTTGCAAAAGATTTTAATAAAACAAGAATGATCTATTCAACAGAGATCTATACATTTTATTCAAACACTTTTCCAATACGGCCAATAATTTCATAGTAAATCAAGTAAAACATCAGTTTTTCGGGAAACCTTGGGAAAATTAATTAAACCCTTTTTTCATTAGAAGAAAATTGCACGCAGTTGCTTTTTAAAATTAGTCTAAAAAAAGTGAATGTTGCATTGTCTAAAATTTGCATTTAACGCTACGCTCTATTGAGCAGTTACTTTGGTTGAAGAATACGATTATAAAGATGAATAATTTCATTATTATTAATTGCGCGAACAACTGAAAGAAGTCCTTTACTTGAAGTATTGCTTTTATCATTCATTGAGTGTATTTTAATTTCGAACAAAACGGAAATATTCTTGGTAAGTCTAGACACTTCGTTGTTTTGATTTAATAGAAGTAAGACCGAGGGTAAGGCAATGTAAATCCAGTGTACATCCAACTATACTTTTTTCCTAATGTGAAATCAACTTTTAAATATGTTATGTTTATAAAGGTGACGCAGCTTGTTTACAAGTTTAGAATATTGCCTTCTCACTATTTCAGTTTTGCAAATGTTAGATAATCGCGTTGTTTTATTTAGCGTTTACATTTGTCACTATCGATGTAATAAATATTTCGACTAATACAATTAGTAATTCTTCCTAATCTATAGTGACTTATTTTTCTACTAATTGAGTTTTTGGCTCAAAGTTATATATAAGCCTATTTTTATTCTTAAACAAGATGCCTTTGAATTAAAACTGGATCATTTTTCTAGAAATTAAAACTTTTCTTCTCTGTTCAGTGTCACAGGAACTTTAAAATGCAAAAGCGTAAAGTTATCACGACTACATTTTTTTTCTTTTAACTTTTTAGTTTTTCCATGGAGTTGATATTGCTATAAGAGAGAAATACTTATAAAGGAACGATATAAGTGGTCTATCGATACCGGCAGATAATTTGACTGCAGAGTTTTTGGAAGAGTTTTTAGAAGAGTTTTAGAAATATCAGAAAAAAAGAGTCATTTGGTCTGATTGAGCCGCAAACCGAAATTCAACCCGCAAATCTATTTCGATCTGCACGAGTTTTGCACATGTCTGAAAATTTCAGAATGCGTGAATTTGAACTTTTCTTTTCAATCCTGATTGTGCTGAATTTTTTTCTAAATTAATAAAAATTAGCTGAAAAATTAGATGTAGTTTACAAAAAATACAGCTACTGTGAGAACTTAATTTATGGTAGAAACATGCGAAAAAACTAATAAGAAATATAATTCAGGGTAAAATTCATTTATCTAAAACGCAACCGCTCGAATCGAGAAATTACGTTCAGAATTAAGTTGGCCATTCATAAGATCGTTACAAAGTTCATTCATAACATAAAACAGTCAAGAAAATTATGAATATAAAACTATATTGGAGAGCAGAAAATCTATATCATGTATGTATGTTTTACATCAAAAAGTTAGAGAAAATCTAATAAAATAATGCTACATTATTCACAGCAAATAAATTTTCTGATGTAGAAAACTCATATTCGACATCATTTAAATATTTTACAATTATAGAAGAGTTCTTGATATTATGTAAGGTGCAGTAAAATGTTTCCGAAATAATTTTGTCTCAGACAAATTTTTCAAAGGATTAGTAACAAAATGAATATTGCCTTTTTGCTTTTACTGCCTCTACAATGCAGTCTGCAAAACGTATCATGATTATTGATACAGCTTGAGGTTCTAAGGTTAATGCATTTAGCAAATAATAATAATTTTGATATCTGAGATCAGCAATTGTCTTCCATCCATTCTATTAAATTTATAGAAGCATTATACATTTTTATTAGAAAGAAGTCATTAAAATAATTACATATAGCAGTCATTTATCAAGTCATGCTCACACGATATTCTAGAAAAATCAATTCTCAATTCTGTATCATTCTTTTTCTTGAGAAAATATGAAGATTATTACTAAACCTAGATTCCTTGCAATTCTCATTATTGCAAAATGAAGCTGGCAACACAAGTTTTGTTCGATTCTCACCGCTTTAAAATTGAATTCTGTAATCTTGAAATCATTTATAATACGCTTATTTATAATACTCATAATGATAGATGTCACCTTTCAAGGCAGTACGATTTTTAAAGTTCTAGTCAGTATTTTCAACCCAAAAACCAAGGTTTGGCGACAAAATCTGTCTGTATGTCTGTTTATCTGTCGGTCTGTCCATCTGTCCGTGAACACGATAAGTCTTCAAAAAATCAACCGATCAAATCGAGCCTTCGCACACTTTTTTGAGTACTAAAAGAAAAAACATGTTCTTTAGCAAGTCTCACTTGTCCATCAGTGATAGTTTTATCCATCGAAAATGCCATGCAAAAATCGAATATTCCAATTTGAAGGTAAACGACAACAGATACGTGAAAAATATTTGAAAGAAGAATGAAAGGTTTTCAAAGGACGTACAATTTTCCCTCAAAAATAGTTTTCGTAAATTCCTTGTTCTTCCCTAAACTTAATATTCAGAATGCCAAAAAAGCTACTTTTCATCAAATTGACCATCTCCACAATAACCTAATTACTATATTTCAAAATTTCTATGTAAATATTACAAGTAAATTCATACACTGAGCTTTTTCAAAAAGAAACAGAGATTTTTCTCTGCATTTTAATTGCTGAGGTACAAAGAATGTTTGAAATACAACAAAACATACACATATATATATATATATATATTTAGTTGTA
>CAKNXH010000246.1:776649-819266 GCA_932178445.1 Andricus quercusramuli | reverse complement strand
TGTGAGACGTGGCCATAGGTGTATTTTACCGCGGTTCTACTGGGGGCTATTGATATTTTTTAGATGGCAGTTGCTCTTAGTGGTACCCTGCGGTAGTTGTTTAACTTTTTTTTTTTTAATTATATATATATATATAAATTTATATATTTTATTTATATTTATCTTATTCTTTAGAACGTATATTCAATAATACGAGTACATACGCATTACATAGATTTAAATGTATAAGGAATTCTCGTCTTTCATTAGCTGAAATTTTCCTAAGCTTTCTTCACAAAAAAGTAGAGTGAAAATTTTCGTATTTCGAAATTTATTTTTTTTTTCGAAAAACATGGATGGTGGGAGAAAACTGTTGCATACAAAATATTTGTGGTTATTTCAGATCTTAAAGACTAATAAAAAACTGTTTCATAAAAAATCAACACCTTTCTTCATAACTTAAAAAAAGCTATATGGAAAATTCTTCCATCGTAAAAATAATTGTCACTCTTTAACTGTTGACTACATTACAAAATATTTCACTGTACAAATTTGAAATTGATTAAGGTCTTCTTTGGTTTGTGCAATATTTTTCTCCGAATTCCATACTTTTAAAGGTATAGTCTGTTTTTGTGTGTGATAAAAATCATAAAATGTCAGCGTGATTTTCATTTTTGGTCGATTTTATCCAAAAATAATGACTTTACACTAAAATTTTGTTTTTGTACAAACCGTGAAAATAGAGGTCGTTTGAAGAATTCACTGTATGAATGTGCATATATGCGAGCGTTCGCTTGGAAGGAACCCGTATGGCCGATTCTAGTTAAGGAGATATTCGCCTTTTTATATTATACTTCCCCTTTTGTACCTGCCCTGGCATTCCAGTTACCCCCTAATGCCAGGATTTCCTCCGCTTCCTCTGAAACTCTGTCTGCTATACATTTATGATTTCCCGTGCATTAGGTGCGCAAATAAGTTCGCGCTGTTTTTTTTTTATGAAAATGCACCGTTAGTGTGAAAAAATGGTTACAAATGAATCATTCAAATTATTACCCATCGTTAGCTACACCTTTTTCCCAACTTTCTGGTAGAGCTCGAATACCATTACGGTAAAAGTGTTCATCTTTTGAGGCTATCCACGAATCAAGCCATTTTTGGATGTCTTGATAGGAGCGGAACTGCTGATCAAGCAGACCATGTGCCATCGACCGGAACCAGTAATAATCAGACGGCGCAATATCTGGGAAATACAGAAGGTGGGGTAAAACTTTCCATTTGAGCGTTTCCAGATAGGTTTTAACGGGTTTTGCAACGTGCGGCCGAGCGTTGTCAAGCTGTAATATCACTTTTTCGTGCCTGTGTTCATATTGTGGCCGCTTTTCGCACAGTGCTTTGCTCAATCGCATTAATTGAAGTCGATACCGTTCGCCAGTGATGGTATCATTCGGTTTCAATAGCTCATAAAAAATAACACCGACCTGGTCCCACCAAATACACAGCATAACCTTCGCGGCGTGAATATTCGGCCGAGCAGACGAAGTAGAAGCATAACCGGGCAGTCCCCATGACTTTATTCTCTTTGGGTTGCTGTAATGAATCCATTTTTCATCACCCGTCATGATGCCAAGTCCCTTGGCTTCAAATCATAAGAAAACCAAGTTCCTTGTTTTTTAATCATTCCCAACGCATGCAATTGCTTGGAAATGGCTTGGCGGGTACCTCCTAATGCTGATGCAAGCTCTCCTTGCGTGTAAAATGAAGAAACATCTTAATAAAAATAGAATGAAAAACAATTTTTAATTAAAATAAATTAATGAAGATAAAAAAAATTAACAAAATAAAGAAAACATCAAACATCTTCTTTGCATTGTTTCACTTAGAGCAGCATCTCCGTGAACTTTTTGGAGCTCTTGATGCACTTTAGCCGCAGTTTTCTTCGAATGAAAGAAGAAAATTAGCAATTTCCGCAAATGACGATTATTTGGAACAAAATCAAACATTTTCACACAACCAAAAGTATTACGCCAAAACAAAGGTCACCAATGTGTCACAACGCAACGGTTTGTTTACCATATATCTAAGCTTGGTTTATGGCGTTTTGGATGTGTCAAAATCGACCCACACATACTGCTGGAGCCATCTATTGACAAACAGCGAAAACATATTTGCGCACCTAATAGTTCCGCACAATAAAAGCTTTTTGCGAGTCCGAAACTTAAATTCTCCATTCGTATATTTTATCCAGTCACTTATTAGGTTAAATTATTATTTTGTAAATGATAAAGAATATTTAGATAAAATTCGTGTGAACGATAAAGGAGAAATACATGATGCGTTGACTAAAATATTAGCAAAAGAAGTAATTCCTAAAAGACAAAATATTTCACAAGAAAAAATGTTCCACGAGAACGGAGCAAAATCGTGTACGAAAAACCTGGAAAATACTATAAAAAATGATCGTTCTATAGTTCCTGATAACAATTTACAAATAGTAAACTACTGGGGCAGTAAAAGTTCAACAGGCTCTTGAATTATACATGAAACAACAAATAAGAATGACACTGCCAATACTTCATCATTAGCGGGTCAGCACGAGCCAAATCTTATTTGCGGCAGTAGGGCTCAGATTTCCACAGTCAATTTGAATACAATTTCAACAAGTGAACCACTTACAAATGACTACTTACAAGAATGACACATTCTTCAAGAAAAAAGTCTTCTTTCCCTTCAACTAGTAGAGGGTCAATTATTTAATATTCCAATGATTCGTAGAGGCATCCGCTTTCTACAATCGATACACATCAAGAATGTGCAGTAACATAAAATTCTGGCAACTGGTCTCGGGGATCAAATACTTTTCAATGATTTCCTTTACCTGCCGCTAGTATGTACAAAACAAGCTTCTAATAATTCGGAAGCTTTGTCAATTTCTGTTGAACTAGCGGAATGATAACCGAACCATTTTTAAGACTTTCCTTGGGAATGATTATTCATCTAGTGATGATGGACTAATAGCAGATGAAGAAAATGTTGAATGTGCGATTCGAGCTACCGCAGCGATGATTTCCGTAGAAGGTACGTCTTCGAAAGATAATTCATCAAGAGAATCCTTTCCTTCAGTATTTTTGATGAATTAAAATAAACAATTCTTCATACTTAATTCTATTATTTGGCAATATTTTTTTATTTTGGTCAACTCTTAATATTTCTCCTTTATCTTGCACACAGTTACCAAAAGAGATATTGCATTCGAAGAGCTTCTGCTAGCGGCGATGAAGCAGTCATATAAGGCGACATATAAAACAGACAAGAAAACTAACAAAAGCTTCATGGTGAGACGCAAAAGAAAAAACTTGAAACACTCTCTGTTGAGGCATGAACAGTCAGGTCTATGTCTATGGGAAAAAAATTCTGATTTTAAGAATTGAAATCATATTATCAGTCATTTCTTATGACCAATTTTTGAAAAAATGATTGGATTTTAAAAAATCACGACTTATTTTTCCGGGAAAGAAATTTCCCAGGACAACGTTATTTCAAATTTAGAAAACAAGTGAATAACTTCCAATGAAGTTATTTACCCTACAAAATGTTCTTCTCAAAAACTAGAACATTGAACGCGCGCACTAATGGCCCTTTCTTTAAGGAAAAATCTATTGAAAAATTCATTATAAATTGATTTTTTTGCTTGATAATTCATCATCTAAGTTTCATTATTTTTAATTCAAAGTGTAACTATTCTATTAATATTTTTTATTAATTATTTTCTGACTGAATATTAAACTGCTCCATGTTTGGTGGAAAATTTATTTTCTTCAATTGAAAATTCAACTATTTTTTGGAACTTTATTTTGTTGAAACTTTTTTTTTGTGGTAGAACATTAATCTTCTTGGTGATCAAATAACCTTTTTGGTTGAAAGTTAAACTATAAGTTGAAAATTCCATTACAAAATAAAATATTTGGCTAAAAATTCATGTATTTTGTTAAAAATTATTCTTCCTTGGTACGAAATTAATTTTTTTTTTAATTTCATTTCATTTCTTGAAAATTAGTTTTTTTCAATGAAAATTAATTTTTTAAAACCAAAAATTTAATTATGCCATTTTTTATCGATTTTTTTTCTATATAGAAAATGAATCTTTTTGAATGAAAATTCATCAGTTTTGTTGAAAATTGAACTATTTCGTTAAAAATGTATTACATTTTTTTTAAATTTATTTTATTCGATAAAAACTTATTTATCTGACCTAAAATTAAACTATTCGATTTTTTGTTAAAATCTTTTTTCGTTTAAAATTCATCCATTTTGTTGAAAATTTGCCTTTTTCTGGCAAAACATTCATCTTTTAGGTTGAACACTCAACTAATTGTTTCAAAATGTATTTTGTTGAATTTTTGTCTTATGTGGTAGAATATTAATCTTTTTGGTGAATAAATCACCTTTTTGGTTAAGAATTGAACTTTTAGGTTGAAAGTTTCATTAAAAATTAAAATATTTGGTTTAAAATTTATGTGTTCTGTTGAGAATTAATCTATTTCGGTAAAAAGTTAATCTCTTTGGTTCAAAATTCATTTCTTTGGCTTGAATAATAGTTCTGCTTGTTGCAAATTAATTTTTTCAACTGAAAATTGATCTATTTCATGTTTGTTTGTACATCAATTTTCTTCAGTTTGAAATTCAACTACTTGTTTGAAAATGTACTTTGTTGAAACTTTGTTTTTTTTTTGGTAGAATATTAATCTTCTTGGTGACAAAAAAACCTTTTAGGTTGAGAATTCAACTATTAGGTTGGAAGTTCTATTAAAAATTAAAATGTTGGACTGAAAATTCATGTATTTTGTCAAAAACTGTTCTTTTTTTGGTAGAAAATTCAAATTATTTATTTATTATTCAATTAAATTTTGTGTCGGCAATTCCTTTATGTATATACAATCTTTCTTGTAAGAAAAACCTTCGTTTGTTTGAAAATTTAACTATTTCGTTGGAAATTTATTTTATTTGCTTAAAAACTTATTTCTCCAACTACAAATTGAACTATTCTATTTTTGGTTGGAAATTTATTTTTTTAGTTGAAAATTCATATATTTTGTTGAAAAATTTTCTTTTTTTGGCAGAAAATTAACCTTCTTGGTTGAAAACTCCATTAGAAAATTAAAATATTTGGTTTAAATCTCATGTATCGTGTTAAAAGTTATTCATTTTTGTAGAAAATAATCATTTTATTTGGAATTCCATTTTTTGGTTAAAAAATTTATTTTATTCATTGAAAATTGATTTTTTTAATTAAAAATGAAACTATCCCATTTTTCGTCGAGCATTCTTTCTTGTAGATATTTAATCGTTTTGGTTGAAAAATCATCTGTTTCGTTTAAAGTTTAACTCTTATGTTGAAAATGTATTCTGTTCGTTTAAAAACTTGTTTGATTGAAAATCCATGTGTTTTATTAAAAATTAATCTTTTGTGGTGGGAAATTAATCTTTTCGGTTCAAATTGTATTTCTTTGACTGAAGATTAGTTTTCTTCATTGAAAGTCAATTTGTTTAACTGAAAATATAATGATTCAATTCTTCGTTGAAATTTTATCTTTCTTGACAGATATTTATTCTTTTTTAGTTGAGAATTCATCTATTTTGTTGAAAATTTGTCTTTTTCCTTCAAAACTTCAATTATTTTGGTAGGAAATGCATATTTTTGGGTTGTAAATTCAAACTTTTTTTTTTAATTCGTCTTCCTGATGTGAAAACTCAACATTTTTGATGAGATTTTTCTGCTTCATTGATTGAGAAATCTTTCTTCTATCTGGTCATATCTATTATCACACTTTTCTTTTAGAGTCAATTTTTCATTTATTAAAGATTCATCAGTTTGCTTAAAAATTCAACTATATTGTTGAAAATTCGCTTTTTCTTGGTTGAAAATTAATTTTTTCAACTGGAAATGCGTGTGAATATGCAATTTGGCAACATTCGTTCCTTCGAGTTTTTCGGATTACCCAGTCGGTATTAAGGAAAAGCAACAACATTGCTTTCGAGATTTTCGTGACACACCTATTTTTTAGAGAAAGATTGTTTGAACGATCTCAGCCATAGAAAAGTTTACTCTCAACATTTGACACAGTAGAATTGTAGGGAGCATTTTTCCTGAAAATTAGGCCATCTTTTATTTATATTCAACCATTTTTCAAAAATTGGTAAGAACCGATAGTAAGATAAAATTCAATTGTAAAAAGCATTATTGAAGTAAATGTTCTTCGTAAGTTTAAAATTTTTTTCATTGAAAATAATGTTTTTATTTGAAGTTTTATTATCAGTAATATTATTTTGATCCTTGAAATCACAGATATACTATTTTTTGTGATCGGATTTTTGGCACGATAGCTACCTTAAATGACGCATCAGATCTGGCATATTCTAATAAGTTTCCTCTTTCAGCCTTGAATGTCATAAAAATAGACTTTTGTGCCACTTTGGAGGGCTCAAAGAGGACTTAATCTAAAACAAATTAAGACATCTACAAGCCCTCATAAGTCCTATTAAGTCCTACAATTTAGAGGTCTAAAGGAGGGGTAAAATTTCGACTCAGGATACTTTTTTTTTGAAATTATTTCTCTCTTATAGCAATATAAAAATATGTATGTAATTTAATTCGCAGTTCATCGACAAACTGAAAAGTGAAGAGAAAAAAAATGTAGTCGTGATAATTTGACGCTTTTATATTTTAAAGTTCCTCTGACACCGAGCAGAAAGAAAAAGTTCTTATTTTCGGATAAATGATCCAGTTTAATTTCAAAGGGATCTTGTTTGAGAATAAAAATAGGCTTATATCGAACTTCAAGCCGAAAACTCAATTGGTAAAAAAATGAGTCACTATAGATTAGAAAAACTGCCTAATTTTATTAGTCGAAATATTTGTTAATGCGATAGTGGGGAACCACTAATTGATTTTTGAAATAATTATATGAATTTATTTAGGGGTTTAACTATTAATTTCAATACCCGCCTTCTTTATCCAAATTAATCGCTCAGTAGGGCTTAGCGTTGTCCTATTTTTTTACTTTCCACATAAAAAGCATCTGCGTGAAATTTCGTTCTAATAAAAAATGCTTGAATCAATTTTTCCAAGATTTCCTGAAAAACGTATGTTTTACTTGACTTACTCTGAAATTATTAATGGTATTGAAAAAGTGTTTAAATGAAAGGTGTAGATCTCTATTGAATACATCTGTTTTGCTTTATTAAAATCTTTTGCAACAAGTACACAGAAATACAACCATCTTTTGCGGAAAAGAGAAATAAATAGAATAAAAAGTTTTAATATTTTACAACACAATATACAGAAATTCACCATTTTTGAATTCAAAAAGTTGTTCTTTTCTGACCTGCGATGATAAAATATTTAATATACTGCAAGGAGATAATTTTACGTTGAACTGTGCAAGCTATTGCTATTATGAAAATTCTACTGCCTGGCGGGCGGAAGTCCCATGCAACTAAAACATCATTTTCCTGTCTTTCTCATATAAGGATTAGATGAGGATGAGGCTGAGGTTGAGGCTGGAGACGATTTCATTTGCATTTGTTCCCTGACATATTCCGAAAAGTCTTGTATCTTAGCAGTCCAGACCTTGCCCGTTGGGAATACAATAAAAATACGGTTTTTTTCTCTCAACTGAGAACGAAGATCGTATAAAGGAAGGAATTGATACTCTGCGTAACCATGACCTATATACTTCTCATCGCCTAAACGAAACAAAGCTGTTTCGGGCATATGTTCTCGATAATTAAATTTTGTGGGATAATCATCCTCCCGGTCGATCCATTCTTTTGACGTGTAGCGCTCTTTTTGCATTATTATATAAACGGCATAGTGAAAAGTTTCCTCTTTCTCTATCAGCCACGTGGGTGGTACATAGTTTAATTGTAAGTTGCCTCTCGGAACATAAGCCGGCTCTTTCTCCATGAAGATCTTAACTTGGTATGCTTCAATATAGGGTGGAAATTCATGTACACCTGGTTTTGAATAAAAAAATAGTCATTCATGACGATCTTGTATACTATTAACTTATACTTATAAGAACTTTGAACAACTAATGGTCAATAAAGAATGAACTACATATTCATGAAGTGAAAAAGATGTTTTAAAGTAAGCGAATTAGATAATTAAAGCGAATTCACACAAATTAAAGAGAACGCAAATAAAGTTCAGAAAATTAGAGAAAAATTAGGAGTATTTGATCCAAGTACATACAATTATTTACTTTGAATAAACATAAACTATCGAGTTGACAGATTTACAGAAAAATATGACTTGTGTATCTTGCGAACGGTCATTGATGGAACTGTAAACTTTCTTCAGATGTTTTGGTATTTAAGAATGAAGAAAATAAACCAAATCTGATTTCAAAAATGTAAGTATTCCAATTTTACTGTATAAAATTTCCTTCGGAATACCTTTTTTTAGATTTATCACTTTCTTTTGCATACATCTAGAGAACCGTTTGCATTACTACAAAAGTAATGTGGTTGTTAAATACGAAGTGAAAAGACGCATCAGAATCATGTACCACTTTTGTAAGAAAAAATGTTATCTCATTTATACCGCGATTTGTGCTTGAAAAAATGTTTGATCGAAAGAAATCTTTAAAACTTTAAGCCTCAAAAAAGACTGATTGCATTTTATCAATTAATTGCTCATATTTTGTTAACCAGTGCTATTAATAATAATCAAGTACTGTAGCCAATGTTATTGTCCACTATAGATATTCGTGACCTATGTATAGGGTAGGTTCATTAATTGTAAATGGTAATAATTTCTGAAATCGCTGTAAGGGTTACATTTTGTCATTTCCGTGTTGTTACGCTTTGTTACATGACATTGTTTGTTAAAAAACATATTTACTACTATGGCGAAGAATAGAAAATCCCTGGGCAGATATCTATTTTTGTTCATTCAACGTTATATCTGCCAAGGCTTCACTTTGTACTCGACTTTAGAATCATTTAAAGTTATATGAAATAATGTACAAAAATGCTGTGATTGATATCAAACATTCTCTTTTGAAGAATAATAAAGGATAGCTCAATTCTGCATTAAGCATTTTCACTCGTAAAACATATCTCGCCCGACCAGCCAAATAGCCGGTGGTATAACAATAATCGAAGTGTGTATTCGTACGGCAGGCTGGAATAGTTTGTAATGGCAAGATTGGTGAACATTTTTTCCACCACTTCCCATCATGTAACTCTTTTTCAGGATCCGCAATCATTTTACGAGACAGTATACGGCCGGCAGTACGATTACCTCATACATTAATAATAACAAGTGCAGGGGTCTTAACTTTATTTTTCTAAACCTTCGTGAAAAATAATGTCTCACCATTAGGTAAACATCTCTGTAATCATTAGAAAATTCTTCATCCAGAGAAGATCTACAAATCTGTTATAGATAATTTTTGATAGAACGCGTATTTTTGGTTTCAATCATGAAAAATAACACTAAAGACTGAAAAACAAAATTTTTAGAAAAAGGACACCAAGATACAATTAAATCTTTTCAAGTAAAATCATTCAGCCAAAATATCTACAAATTGGTTGTTAACTATTTTTGGATAAGACATGTAGTTTTAATTTTAAACGTAAAAAAATAATATAAATTACACAGCCACACAAAAAAAATCGTTTTTCGGGCCTGGAGGTCAGATCATGTTGACTATATGTTTCTTGGATCGCTGAATCCGAATCCGAGGTCCAAAAAACCCCAGCACGTCAAAGTTTTGACATAACCTCATAAAATCTCATAAAATTTCATTTTCTCAAGTCCGGGGGTCAGACCATGTTTATTATATATTTTTGGGGTCGGACGTGCTGGAGTTTTTTAGACCACGGATTCGGATCCAGCGACTCCGAAGGCATGTAGTATCATGGTCTGAACCCCGGACTCGGAAAAAAAGTTTTATGAGGTTTTTTGAGGTTGTGTCAAAACCCTGACTTGCTGGGGGTTTTTGAAACTTAGATTCGGATTCAGCGAGCCAAAAACATAATAAACATGGTCTGACCCCCAGACTTGAAAAAAATAATTTATGAGGTCATATGAGGTTATGTAAGAACCCTGACGTGCTGGAGTTTTTTTTTTTTTTTTTTTTGTACCTCGGATTCGGATTCATCGACCCCAAAAACAGATAGTAAACATGGTCTGACCTCCAGGCCCGAAAAACGATGTTTTTTTTGTGTGGCTGTGTTATAAATAATGAAGAATCGACAAAAGATAGCATGACATATGTATAACAGAAACTTTCGCATATACTAGATCTAATAATTTGTTTTTCACCGTTTTCTTATAATATACGCAGTTTTTATACTACTTGTGAAAAAGTTCATTAAAAATAACAAATTTAAATCAATTGAGAAAATGAACTATTCAATAAAATGTGTAGTTGCAACATTTTTCTTTTGAAGCCGAATGAGCTTCAAAAGAGAATTCATAATTACCGGATGACAGGTTGAAATTTACTTTGAAATGAGTATGCAAAAATGTATGGTAAGTACTAGAGCCAAGCGTGAAGCGTGAGATCTTATAGAGGCGCGCTTAAACTTAGATAAAATGAAAATAAGTCCCCTACACTTGGTATTATTGTTGTACCTCCAGCTATCAAACGCTATAATAATTCAACGTCAGAATAGTAAAAACGCGTAATTAATTGATACTAAAGAAAAGACTCATTAAATTAAAACGCCAGCTATTGCTAAGGCACAAAAAATTCGACTTGTCAAGACTACAAATTAAAATTTTGAGTTTTAAAGTTTGAACACTTCAGAAATGGAGAATGATAACTCGAGTTATTTTGATTTTTAATTTGTAAAATTAAGGGTGTGAAAAAGTAACTTTTCAGATAACTTGAAGTTACTTTATCTAGTAACTGTGACTAGATACCTTTTTCGCGAAGTAAAGTCACTGTAACTCGTTATTAGAAAAAAAGTAACTTACCAAACACTGGTTGAAGATAAATGAAACCAAGGAAAGCACCGAGTAGAATCTCGATTATAGTCTTCATTTTATCTGAGAAAAGACAAAAGCAGAACCAAAATTGAATCTTTGAAGAATGTCAAGTGCAACGTTACTTCCTCAATGCCTACTATATATACTAGGTCATAGCTAGTCGTCTTGTTTTTTTGGAGGGATAGCCGAAATCTTGCAAACTTGATTGGCGGAGCTGAAAGAGGGAAGGAGGATCTACCTGTCCCACCTGGGCTATTCTTAGGATCAACAATGACTACCCCGCTCCCACCCCAACAAAAAAAATATTAAGGAAACATGTACATAAAAGAGATACAATTTTTTAAGCGAGCGTGAGTGTGACGCTTAAAACCCCCTCCCTAAAATTTTTTTTGGTTTCAGTTTCGGCTTTTATCCAATAACATCGCTTTATTATTTATTTTTCATTATACATAGAGTGGAAGGAGAAACATTGTTGATCTCAGGTGGTATAGAAGAATTAAATGTTTCCAGCATTGTAAATATCTTGCTATTGTCTGTTGCAAATGTCTACATGACGAAAATTTATTTAAAAATATATCAGGAAATTATGTCACTTCCTTGCTTCTAATAAGGAGAGTTTCTGAAGAAGAATAAAAGAAACAATAGAAATAGAAAATTGAAACCTTTCATGTTGACTAAACAATTAATCACAACCCACAACTGAACTACAGCAATTTCTATTGTTATAAATTGTTATAAAAAGCATCAGAACCAAATTAACTTATTTCGCCTATCCGAATATAGACAACTTTTTCTGTGAGTTATTTCTTATCCTCTCAAGAATAATATTTTGACATAAGAAATTGCCTTTTACAACACTTCTGATTGTTATCAGTAATTTTTTTTTTAAATTCACATTTTAAAAGATACATCTTTTTGTAGAGTCACAGCTTTTCATTTGAAAAATAATATTATTATCAACAAAAGAAAATGCAATTTGACAACATATCATAATAATTATCATTGCGTTTATCAATAATTCTTAAGAATAAAATCACTTTTTCTGCCTTTTGTAACATATAGGGCTCTTTTTCTCGGCTAAATGTAATTATATTCCGCCCAGATTAATAATTAATTAATAATAAGAATTATAATTCCTTGAATAGGAATAAGAAAATTGGGTGTGAAAATTAACCGAATAAACAAAAGAAGTTTAAACTGTGAATATGTTTATAACAATTTTTAAAAACAATGATAATTGTGTTGTTAATTGACAAGAGTTAGGATATTATTCTTTAGATTAGAGAAAATGCCTCTGCAAAAAAGAAATTTTTTTTTCAACGCTGCGATATACGTGTATTGGTATATAAGAAATGTTGTTGGAAGGCAATCTATGGTGACAATGTGAACCGTTTGAAAGTTTGGATTTTACTGGAAGATTTAAAAAATATGCAGCTTCAAAGACCAAGCGTTTTCCAATAAAATCATCTTTCTGAAATCTTGCGTTCAGCTCATTGCTAAAGCTAGTAAATTCTTCCTAAAAAGTTTTTAAATTGATAAAATTAAAAGAAAATCATACTCTTTAAATCTGAACGGAAAACACAAATAAATATGGTGTGATCGTGACTAATCATAAAAATTATTCACCAGTTGAGTATAAATTTCTGTGAAGCTAAACATACAAGAATTGTCGTGTACATTAAACTCTTATCATACAATCGTTCTTTGAAAAAAATAAATATTTAACCTTCATAGATGAAGGCATAAGACAAATTTCTTCTTTCGAATTCCAACCTGCACAAGACAATATTTTTTTTTTAATTTGAGACTTCGGAGAAATACCCGCAGTGTGTTCGAAACATCAAAGATTTTTTCGAAATAAATAAATATGTTTTCACACGTCTTTTTCGGATGCTTTTATTTTGACTTCATCATTGACTATAAGACGGAATATATTGCTGAAATTTGCTGAAATATTGAAAATTAAAACGGTCGAAGAAAGGATGAAAAGTTTTGGATCTGCTTCATCTAGAATTGTTTTGTATATTGACAACAGTTTTTCACCCAAAAAAGATCTACAAATTTATCACCGGTTATTTTTTTATGGCACGCGTAGTTTTTGTTCTAATCGTAAAAAATAACACAACAAAAAAAATTGAATTTTGGGAAAAAAACACAAGGAACGAAAAAAAATTAATGAACACAAGTTGTTTACTTAAAAAAAAAGCTACACTCTTGTTATTAATTATTTTATATAGGATGCGCATTTCTGGTTTAAATCGTAAAGAAACCATTGAAAATTAACAAATTGAGTTTTTGGAAAAATGAAACAGGGTGCAATAAAATGTTATTTAACAAAATTGTTTTTTATACGATGCGCACTTTTTCAATTATAAAAACAAGACAATAAAAATACATCTGTTTCAATATCAGTGCATATTGGGAATTGTAGTAATATAAATTTATTGAAATGATACATTTTTAAAATAGTGCAACCGTTCAATTTTACTTAGCTGCCTCGTCATCAAGATCAAATTATGTACATGTTGACTTATTTTTTGCGATTTAACGTATTTATTGATTTATCAGTAACTGTCGATGATATATTGTGGACAAAGGACAGAAAAACTGAAAGTACATGGATTTTTAACCAAAAAGAAATTTTTTGAATTGAATAGTCAATTCTGCAAACAAAAAGATAAATTTTCCATCAAATAGAATAATTTCTTTCCATAAAGTCGAACTCTAACCAAATACATGAATTTTGAAGCCAAAGAAAGGAATTTTTTTTAAAAAGTCGAATTTTGAACCAAAAATTTGAGTTTTTCCAACAAATAAGTTAGTTTACTACCAAATAGCTGGATTTTCAACTAAAATTATGAATCTTTAACAAAAAAATGAATTTGCCACAGAGTATTGCAATTTTTAACTATTGTGATAAATTTTTACTAAAGTTATGAATCTTCAAGAACAACTAAATACATTCTCAATAGAAGAGTTCAACATTCAACCACTTGCTTAAATGTTAAACTCAAAATTAGTGGTATTTTCAAACAGAAAGTTGAATTTTCAGCCAAGAAGACTAATTTTCTACCAACATTTTCAGTTACATTTTCAGTCGAAAAAATTAATTCTCAACAAAAAAACTCATTTTGAACCAAATATTAAAATTTTCAACCAAACACATTCTTCGCACATTCTTCGCCTTTTTTATCTCAAGTGATAACTAGGGGTTTTCTATTAAAAATCTTTGAGGTTAAAAAGTGAGGTTTTCATTTTTTATTTTTAAAAACGAGCGATGAATAGTGTTTGGTAATATGCTATCTGTTTTGGCGATTTTTAACTCGTTTAACAAGTATCAAAAAAATTTTATCAACAAAATATTTAATTGAGCTATCACTCATAAGGAGAAACCCGAACTTTCTTTCTAGTCAAACTATTTTGTCAGAAAATCGTCCTTTCATGGAAAAAGTCAAATTTTAGTTTTTTTCTCTAGTATGAAAGAATGAATGAGCTTGGAAGTTGTTGTTCAATGACGGATCATGAGAAAAATGTTTTGGGTGCGGCCAATCTTCATTTAGAACTTAACTCCATCGAGGAAAATGTATTTTGAAGAACAGGTGCACTCGGAAGTTGTTGTACGATAACGGGTCCTGAGAAAAATGGGTTGGGTGCGTCCAGTCTTCATTTAGAAATTAACTTGGTCAAGGAAAATGTATTTCTTACACCTAGTGCATTCGGAAGTTTATGAACAATGACGCATCTTCCCGGTAACCGTTGTAGTGAGACCAATCCCTATTTGACAGTCAACTTTCTCCAGGAAGATGTATTTTGTACATCTCCTGCAAACGGAATGTGTTGCGACAACGTTCCAGACCTCTCATAATCGGCCAGGTATAAAGGTAATGACAGTAAAGTTATTTCTAGGAATTTTCTGTGTCCACTTCAGACAGCAATTTGCAGAAAAAAATGTAGTGGAATTTCGGCGGAAATTCAACGAAATTTCCGTAAAATTTTCGTGGAGTACTTTCCGGGGAATCTTTCCACGTGGGTTTGCAGGTTGAAATTTAAAAAAAAAAAATCTTTTACCTTCATCTATGAAGGTCACCTATTAATTTTTTCAAAGAATGACTACATATATGATAAGAATTTAAAGGACACGACGAATCTCGTTCGTTTAGTTTCACAGAAATTTCTATTCCACTGTTCACCAATTTTTATGATTAGTCAGCAATGACGAAATATTCATTCGTGTCTTCGATCTAAATTTAAATAGTATGATTTTCTTTTGTTTTTGTAAACTTGGAAACTGTTTAGAAACAATTAACTAGTTTTAACAATGAATTGAACGTAAGATTTCAAGAAGAAGACTTCGCTAGGAATCCTTTGGACTATGAAGCTAAACATTTTTCAAATCGTCCAGTTTTATCTAAACTTTCAAACTTATATCGAAACTTTGAATGATTTTTTTTTCTTTTTTGCAGAGTCATTTCGTCTCATCTGAAGAATAATATATTAACAAAAGCCATTCAACAACATAATAATTATTTTTTTCTGAAAATTCTTATAAACATATTCAGAGTTTAAAATTGTCTTACTTCTAAGATTCTTCTTCTCGGCACATTCACTTATTCTGCTCTTGAGAATTATAATTCTTATTATAAATTATTTATAATTTTTTGGGAAATACAATGAGGGTAACAACAGGTAATGCCGGTCAGCAGGTAATACCAATCATTACAATTTCGTGAGCCAAAAACAGTTATTTTATTCATAAGAGATGAAAAGAAGTGACTCTGCAGAAAAGAAAAATGTATGTTCTAAAATATAAATTCTTTATAATAATTATTGATAACAATCACAAATATTGTCAATGGAAATTTGTTTGTCAAGATATTATTCTTTAGGGGAAAATAAGTAATTCACATCAAATATATTGACGGTCTAATAAAAAGATTAGATTTGTTTCCACAAATCTGTTATTGAGAAAATTGTCTATGTTCACAAAGGCATAAGTAAATTTGATTCTAAAGTTTTTTATACCAATTTATAACAATGAAATTTGCTGTGGTTTAGTTGTGAATTGTGATTGTTTGTTCAGTTTACATAACTTAAGGACAAAATCAGTATATGAATGCATTTAAATACCAAAAATCCAGCAAATTATAGTTTCATACATTTATTTGGGAATTAAAATTGGAGAAATGAATTCATCTGTCATGAAAATATCCATTCAGCGAGAGTGAATTTATGAATTCTATTTGTTTTTAAAGAAATTTCAATAAAAGAGCAAGGAAAACTGTAATTCGCGACAAGCATATTCTTTTGAGTTTTTTTTTGCCATCTTAAATGTACAGTGTACTTTGCATTTGGAAAATATTATCTTCAAGGTGAGTCAATGTGTGTGTCATTGTTGCCATTGAGAAATATTGTGGGCCTCTCTGGAACATGATATTATTGGATATCATTTTTTCTCTTTCCTACGCAATCAATTAATTGAACCTCTCCTTATTCACATAAAGGAAGTGACATGATTTCCTTATCTGTTGCAAAATACCATATTGTAATCTTAGCATTTGTATCAACGTATAGCAAGATATTCATGATGCTGAAAACATTTAATTGTTCTATACCACCTGAGATAAACAATCTTTCTCCGTCCACTCCACGTTTTAGGAAGAATACGTAAAGCATTCTTATTGGATAGAAGCTGAAGCCGTAGCCAGAAAAAAAATTTCGGAAGGGGATTCCAAGCTGCACACTCGCGCACACTCAGAAAAATATTTGTCTATTATGTACATGTTCCAGAATTTCGGTGGAAGTCTCGGTCACTGTTCACTTGGAATTCATCGAAGATTAATTTTTGTTCTGTAATTGTGTCTATTCAAATAAAATGAGGACGATCATCGAGATTTCACTCGGTTTATTCCTTGGTTTCATTTATCTTGAACCAATATTGGGTAAGTTACTTTTTTCAATAACGAGTTACAGTTACGTTACTTCGCGAAAAAGGTAACTAGAATCAACAAAAATTTAAATAATTGCTCAAGAATTTCTCATTTTATGCCGTAGCAGTAAATATGTTTTTAACAAACAGTGTCATACAACAAAGCGCATCAACATTGCCTTACAATTTGAGCAAAGATTGAAGCAAAACAATTTTTTTTCCGGATATGCCAATCTGCAACTACTTATTCGTCAGCTGAATCGATTCTGAGGTTTACGAAGAACAGGCTTCGGAAGCGCAAAGTTGTTTCACAAATTATCACTATTTATAATTAATAAATATATCCTATTATCACCACTACGCAGCGCATCCTCGGGTTGCGGATAGAGGAACAGCCCGTAAGGCTGAACAGCCCCAAAGGTTAACTGCGAATACAAGAATAAGCAGTCGCGGACAGCCGATAGGAACCAGTCGTGGGTGTGGTGAGCCCAGCCAAAGATATTGACCCAGCACTGGTAGAAGATAGGTACACGACGACCATGGCTTGGGAGGACCCTGGGTGGGTCCTGGCTGGCCGAGGTGCAAAGTGTATTCACCTAAAAACACTACCCGAGCGAAAACTAAAAATCTTGTAAGGGAAAAATCCTGCTGCCCATTGGACATGGCAGCGATGACACTGCCCGCAACGGATGTGTGGAATGATTCACCTGTATAGAGCCAAAAGGGTATTGATGCCAGTAGGCGCGCTGCCTTGCAGGAGGATGTTAGGATACGTGGATGAAACTGTAATGTGTCTGACTACAAGTTAACATGGTCCTTGCCAGAGTCGGAAAGCTCCGATACTTAGACCTAGGGAGGTATGGGGGTTATCAGTGACAGTGACAGTGGACTCACCAACGATCGGAATAGGATCCTAACGTGCGGATTATCTTGAAACTTCCATGGCTAACTTGCAAAAACAAAATACTACAGTTGAAGATCTAAGGGTGGGAACTCTAAACGCGCGTAGTCTAAATACTGGCGGATTTAGCGAACTAATTGGGATAGCAAATAAATACAAAACTGACTTGATAGCACTTCAAGAAACCTGCTGGCCGGGCGATTTCGCGTCAATTTCTAAGGATAACTATACTTTCCACTATGGGGGAGCTAAGGGGCGCACACTGGGGACCGGTTTTCTTATTAACAAATGAATTTCGCAAGTGGTTATCGACATTCAATTCATTAAAGATCGGTTATCATACATTGTTCTGAAGGGTACTTTCAGCGAACAGGTGTTAATCAACGTGCACTGGCCCACCGAGGACAAAGACGAAGACACTAAAGATCTTTTTTACGAAACAATCGAGCAGGTTTTTGACAAGTTCTCAACTTTTGACGCAAAAATAGTATTGGGAGATTTCAACGCGAAAATTGGAGAAAAACCAATGTATAGGCCTACAATAGGATCCGAAAGTTTGCATGACGTCAGTAATGATAATGGAACTAGAGTAATGAACTTTGCAGCTTCAAAGAACCTCGTTGTCAAAAGCACATATTTCAAGCATAAAAATATACATAAGGCCACCTGGAGATCACCAGATGGTAACACTCACAATCAGATTGATCACGTTCTAATTGACAGAAGACGTCATACAAACATTCTCGATATAAGATCGTATAGGGGAGCGGATTTAAATTCAGACCATTTTCTCGTGATAGTAAAAATAAGATCTAGGCTAGCGTGAAGTAAGAAAAGAAGCCGCACAGAGCCAACAGTTCGTTTCGATATAGATAAATTCAAAAGAGAAACAGGAACATTAAATTATCAAGTTGAGATTTCTAATAGTTTCGACGCTCTCCAAGAATAGAGAGACGATAACAATAATTACGAGGAGGACCCGGAAACCCTGTGGAGCAATATGAAAAAGGCGATAAAGAAAGCCGCGAAACTTACGATAGGTTTACACAAAGTAACCAAAAGCAAACCATGGTTTGACGAAGAGTGCAAACTCTGGTTTGAAAAACGTCGGAAGGCCAGACTAAGTAGTTTACAAAATAAGTGCGATCAAACACATAAGAAGTATCTCGAGATTAGTAAAAGTACAAATAGCCTTTATAGGTCCAAGAAAAGGGAGTAGTAAAAGAATAAAATACTAGCAATAGAAACGCATAATAAACAAAATAACCTGCGTGAGATGTACAGGGGAACCAATTTTATAAGGCTTTCAAATTAGAACGGAAGTAATGAGGGACGAAAATGGTAATCTAGTAGCCGATGCGACAGAGAGACTGAATTTATGGAAAGACGATTTCGATAAACTATTAAATGTACGCGAAGCCCCCGTTGAAGGTAATCTCGGCGAAATCCACACTGCTGATCTATTAATTGATGATCCTGCTGATATAGAAATAGAAATGGCCATAAAGAAGTTGAAAAATAACAAAGCCGCGGGCATCGATGACCTACCGGCTGAACTGATAAAAAATGGAGGCCCTTGCCTCAAAAGAAAAATTTGTAAATTAATACGCACAGTTTGGAAAACAGAACGCATTCCAGAGGAATGGAATGACTCTATTGTTATTCCTATCTTTAAAAAAGGCGATAAAATGAACTGTAACAATTATCGGGGAATTTCACTTGTGCCTTCGTGTTATGATATCCTGTCCAATGTAATCTTAGGTAGACTAACTTCTTTCGCCGAGGAAATCATTGGGGATTACCAGTGTGGATTCCTCCGAAACTGATCTACAAGCGATCAAATGTTTACAATTAGACAACTGCTAGAAAAAAATGGGAATTTAATGAAGGAGTGCATTAGCTATTTATCGATTTCAAAAAAGCGTACGACTCTGTTATACGCGCTCGTATGTACTGGATCCTAGAGTTCTTGGGTGTACCAAGAAAATTAGTTAGACTTATAGCAATTTGCTTACGCGGCAGTAGGGGTAGAATACGCGTAAACGGAAGTTTAGCTGAAGAGTTCTCGATCCGCGATGGCCTGAAACAGAGCGATGCACTTTCGTGCGTCCTTTTTAACTTAGTTTTGGAATACGTGGTCAGACAAGTGCAGGCGAATCCAGACCGGTGCTAACCTCAATGGGATAATACAAATTCTTGGATATGCGGATGATCTCGACTTACTAGGGGATGATAAAGAAACAGCTAAAAATGCAGAAATCTTGATCACAAAAGGCAAAGATAGTGGCTTGGAAGTTAGCGAATCGAAGACAAAATATATGACCGTCGTCAGATCCGAACAAAGTAATCAAGACGGGCATCTAATGGCCGGAAATATGGAATTCCAAAGGGTTAGCGAGTTTAAATACCTCGGGTCTGTTATAACTAGCGAAAATAAGATTAAAACGGAAATCAACGCGCAGCTGCACGCTGGCAATGGGTGCTATTATGCAGCAAACACGCTACTAAAATCGCGATCGCTATCTAGAAACATCAAAGTGAGAATTTACAAAACAATAATAATGCCGGTCGTCATGTACGGGTGTGAAACGTGGGCGCTGACGAAAGAAGAAGAGAATAGGTTTAGAGTTTTCGAGAATAAAGTGCTTAGAAAAATATATGGTCCAAAAAGGGACGAAGAGACAGGTGAAGGGTGAAAACCGCATAATGATGAGCTGCATGCTCTCTACGGGTCAGCAAATATTAATAGAGTAATGAAAGCGCGTAAATTAAGATGGGCGAGGCATGTAGCAAGAATTGGAAATGAAATAATAGTAACGCAAGTTTTAAGAGGGAAAGCGATTGGTAAGAGACCCCTAGGCAGACCGAGAAACAGATGGGAGAAAAATGTAAGGGATGATCTAAAAGAACTAGGACATGATTACTTAAACTGGATGGAGGATGTACAGGATAGAGATGTGTGGCGGTCTCGGGTAGATGAGGCAATGAACTTTCGAGTTCGAACTGCTAATCTATAATAATAATAATAATCCTATACATAGGCCACGAAGGTCTGTAGTGTGTGATGGCATTAGCTACAATACTTTATTATTATTAATAACCCTGGCTTACAAAATGTGAGAAATTCTTTCATTGAATGTCAAGGGTATTTTTCTTCGTTTTTTATAATAAAAACATCTAACGAAATTTTAGTTTTTCTGTGAAGTTAACAACTTGGAACTTTATGTTCATATAAAGCAAATAATTTTATGTACTTGAATACCATTAAATCCACTGGGATTTATTCGAATTGTTTGGAATTCTTTAAAATCTAATGCAATTTACTACAATTTTCTTCAATTTGCTGAGATCCACTTGAGTTTCCTAGTATTCACTATATTCTTTTCATTAAATTCACTTACGTTTTCTTTGATTTTCTGAACTTTATTTGCATCTTCTTTAATCCGTGTCAATTCACTTAAATTATCGTGAATTTACTCTACTCTATGGCAACGGCCATACCACGCTGGAAGCACCAGTTCCCGTTAGATCACTGAAGTTAAGCAGTGTTGGGCGCGGTTAGTACTTGGATGGGTGACCGTTCGAGAATAATACTACTGCGTTGCTGTTGGCGGTCGTGGGTGTGGTGAGCCCATACTTGTAGTTATTTACTACAAGAAACTATCCACCTAGAAACACTACCCGAATCGGATAGTGTCACGCCTACCCCTAGAGGCTCGCCGAAAGGGGAACGGCTTAATGGTACTCTAGGGATTAAGAGTTTAAAGATGTTCACCGTTATATCTGGAGAACAGCTTGAGTTATCGTAAGAATGAGGTAGTCATTGGATTTAAATTTTCAAAGCGCATTGAAAAACTACTTCAGAAAAAATATTTTCTGTTCCTTGAATATATAGTTCATTCTTTATTAACCAGTGATTGTTAAAAATTGTTGAAAGTTTGAATTAATAGTGTACAAGAACTTCATGAATGTCTATTTTTTGTTCAAAATAAGGTGCAGATGAATTTCCACCACAAGTTCGTCCCAACCAAATTCTGGTAGAAATGGAGGTAGAGGCTTTTTTTTATGTAGTCCAGTTAGTCCGAAACGACCATGGACTTGTACCCAAGTGGATGCAAGGGAAAGTAGTAACTGAGGAATTTGACGTTTATATAAAAACGCCAAAAAACCATCACTACTTCACAGCTGAAAGGCTCAGCTATGATTCTGATAGATACTTCGGTGAACGATTCAATCATAGAATTCATAAACTAAAGAAAGTTTGGTTACGCTTAGGTGTTGGATATTATACAGCTGAAAACTTCAAAGAATACGATTTCCGTTATCCTCAAAGAATTAATGAGTGTGAACCCTATGGTTGCATTTATATCGTATATCCAAGCGGGGCTGTCTGGACTACAAAGTTAATATACCACCCGGAATTAAGTCCACCGAAAAAAACGAGAATATTATGTTTTGGATGCATGGGAGGTCCGTCTCGCGGTCAAACAGCCCATCAATAGAATTTTTGTACACTCAGAAAAAAATGTCCTTGAACCAAAGAAACTGTTTTCTTGGATACACGTAGAAATTTTGTTGAATTAAACAAATTGAGTTTGGTCAACCAAGTATTTTATTGTTCGTATGATAAGCATAGTCTATGGTTGTGCCAACAAAAAATGTGTTGATTCAACCAAATCGTTTTCTGAGTGTAATAGCAATAACTTGCGAAAAAGAACAACTCTTTGTGTGCAAAAATAGTAAATTCTTGTATATACTTCTTTGTGAAATATTAGAATTACGACAATATACAACAATATGAAAAAAACTGGTTTGAATAGTAGAAAAAAGTACTAATTTCCTGTAATTGTTGTTGCATTTATTTGTATATTCCGTAAAGAACGATTGTATTTCTTCGTACTTTCTTGTAAAAGATCATAATAAAACAAAACAGATGAATTTAATAGAGATCTACACATTTTATTTAAACGTTTTTCCATTACCACCAATAATTTTGAAGTGAATCAAGGAAAACATAAGATATTCGGAAAACCGTCGGAAAATTAATTAAACCATTTTTTCATGAGAATAAAACTTCACGCAGTTGCTTCATATGTAAAAAGTTAAATAATAAGATCCCAGGGTCTTTTATTTCCTAGGAATTTGAATGGAATGCTATGTCCTACTGAGCAGTTAATTTGGCTAGAGAAGGCTAGTACCAAAATTAACTATTAATTGTTTAAACAACTGGAAAATGTTTTAAGTACAAAGTATTATTTTTGACATTCATTAACTGCCTTTTTAAGTCTAACAAACCATAAATATTCTCGGTAAGTCTAGACACCTCGTTACTTAAATTTGAATAATTAAGGTAATATAAATCACGTGCGTACACAACTAAACTTTTTTCCTTATGCAGAATTAACTTTTAAATACGTCATGTTCACAGAGGTGACGTAGCCTGTTTACAAGCTTCGGAATATTGCCTTCTTACTGTTTCAAATTTGCAAATGTTAAAAAATTGCGTTGTTTTAGTCAGTGTTCACATTTGTCACGTTTGTGCTTCCAATAAAGCTTTTTGAATGAATTATTACACGCCCAAATAAATTTGTATAATTATTTATTATTTCAGTTAATGGTTTCCCACTATTGATTCAACCAATATTTCCAGCAATAAAATTATTCATTTTTTCCTAATTCATAACCAGTCGTTTTTTCGGATTGAACCGCAAATGCACATTCGACGCGCAAAACTATTCCGATCCGCAAGAGTTTTGCACGTCCCTAAAAATGTTAGAATATCTGAATTTCAACTTTTTTGTTCAGGGTAAAATTAAATTATCTAAAACGTAACCACTTGAAGCAAAAAGTCGTGTTTAGAATTAAGAGTCAGCCATTCATAAGATCCATACAAGCTTTGACACATAACATAGAACAGTTGAGAAAATGATAAATATAAAACGACCATGGAGAATAGGACATGTATACGTATGAAAAAATCTTAAAAAGAATAAACTTCATTGTCTTTCCAAATGCTACTAAAAATTAAAAGTGGCTGATTCAGTAGAAAAAGTGTGACATTGGCATCCAACATAAAAATCGTTGACGGCGAAAAGTTAGAGAAAATTTAATATAATTATGCTACATCATTGACTTTTATTAAATTTCCAGAATTAAAAAAAAACTCGGATTCAACATCATTTCGATATGGCATAATTATAGAAGAGTTCTCCATATTATATAACGTGCAGTAAAATGTCGTAAAATTTAGTATATAGCCGTCATTTATCAAGTCACTGTTCACACGAAATTATAGAAAAATTTATTTTCAGTTTTGTATCATTCTGTTTCTGAAGAAAAAAAAATGAAGATTAAAACTAACATTCAACTCATTGCAATTGTTGGTTTCCTTCATCTTAAACGTAAGTGTATCATAATATTCTAATTGATTAATTCTTATAACGAGTATTACATATAAGTTCTCAAACATGTTTACTGTTTGAAAATTTACCAGTTTGTGTTGTTCATTCCCTGAATGTTGAAACATCCAAATACTCTTTATTACCAAATAAAGCGGGTTACAAAAACTGTGTTCAATTTTGACCGCTTTAACATTACATTATGTACTCATGAACTAATATTTAACGTGTAAGCATTTGCCTTATACTCGAAATATTATATATTTTTAGTTTTTATTCAAAAAATATTTATTAATTGGCAATGATGATTCGGGTGCCTGAAATCTCGTATTGTTAGTCAAGTTCTTATAGTTTCGTATTTTTCAAGCTTACCACTTTAAACCTAAGAACAAAATTTCTAGTTATTTACTGATTATCCACTATCCGCAATCAAGAAAAATTCAAATTTTCCGATCAAGAAATTTCTCATTTCAATTATGTTAATGTGAACAACAAATCAAAACAGAAGTCTTTGAATTCGAAAGACATGAATTAGAAATTCAAACATTTAAAAGTTGTCAAGCTGAAATTTCAAATAATAAAGTATAATAATAATAATGTGAAATTCATGAATAATTGGAAGCTTCAAGTAAGTTGTTTACTTTACATTCTGTGGGCTTTGAAATTGGACAATATTTCGAAATCAGAAATTCAAAAATCAGAACTAGAATTCAATTACTCAAAAAGCAAAATTTGACTACATCCAACTCATAAACAGAAATCAACTTACTCGATCGATTGAACTTTTCAAAATATTTACACACCTGTAGCTGCTTCACAAGAATCGAAGAAAATTGAATTCTGTTTGCACGGAAAATTTATACTTCGCTCACGCAGTCAAGCGAAAACTAAAGTGACAATCGTCAGCGTGAATTACGCCCATGTCTACCAACCTGTCATACGACAAAATGGTTAAACCAGTATGCGCGCCATTTCTGAGAAACACGAGGGTGCCGCCTCACCCCACAGTGCCGACTTAGGACCACTCTCCCCTATTAATGTTTTTTATGAAAATATTAAAAAATTTGAGAACAATTAAGATAATTTTGAAACTGTAGTGTGAAGTTAAAACACAGAAAATTCACTTTCTTGATTTAGCGCTTACTGTGTTTTGACCGCGCACAGCCGAATTCTTTTAAGAGAAAACACGAGAAAATAGAAAATTTGCACTACTTTCTGTTTGAACTTCATTCCTTCTATCATTAAGCTTTTGTTTTCAAGAAAAGCTAATTTTTCAGCCAATTCACTGCTCCTTTTGGCTTCCTTGCTCTCTTTCTCTTTGCAAAAATGGAGCAGAAAAGTTGGAGAGTCTCTGACTCTTCAACTAAGCCAAATAAATTATTATAATTTAAAAAAAAATGTATAAATGTAGATGTTTTTTAAACACGTTTAGTTTTTTTTAAAAGAATTAAACAAAATTTTATGGAAAAATGAAGCTCCACAAGTGATAAAATAAGGAAGAGGATTCTATAATTATTGACGAACTTTGAAATTTAATTTACGTCCTAAAGAGGAAAACGACTCATGTTTTTTTACCTTCTACATGTATTATTTTTATAAACTATATCTCAATAATATATCTTAATCTTGCATTTTTTAAGATATTAACCTAAAATCAAGGCTAAGCTATTTTGTTAATCGTTGGTCAATCAATTACCAAGTTTCACTGAAATCCGTTGAAAATAGCGCCGAAAATCCACAAAAAGTCCAAAATACATGATTATCTCAGATAAGAACAGGCAGCAGCTTTTTTTGTTCGTACTTGGTGATGATTCGCTACCGCAAATCTTGATTATACATTTCGCATGAATGTATATAAAGGTACATAAAGGTAATACGTAACAGAAAATTTATTACCATAATTGTATTTTTTCCATGTATAGTATATTACATTTTTCCATCCTTGTTTAATTTTGTTATACCCGTATGAGATATACGCTCAAAAGATAAAGAAACAGATTGTATTTTTTGCTTTTACTGTCTCGTATATGTACTTTAAGTCTATTCATTTTGAAGACTAAATTAAACGTTAATACCAAAAAAATTAAAGAAGTTATTATATATATTAGTCATTTATCAATTCACTGTTCGGATGAAAGCCTCGAAACAAAATTTTCAGTTCCCTGCCAGTGTGTTTCTTGAGAAAAAATGAAGATTATTACTAGTATTCGACTTCTTGCCTTTGTTGGTTTCCTTCATTTTAAAGGTAAGGGTAATGCATTATTTTAATTATTTAATATTTATAACAAAAATTAAATGCATATTCCTGAACATCTTTATTTTTTTAAAGTTCGCAGTTTGAATTGTATATTCGTAAAGTATCCGAACATCCGAATTCTCTTTATTTAGAAATAAAGAGTGTCAAAAATGTTGCTAATTTTATACATTCTAAAATTAAATTATGTAATCTTAAACTAATATGTGAAGTTCTGACATTGTAATTGTAATTAAAAAACCGAAATTTTCTGATCTGAAAATTTTTCATTCTCAGGATTCAAATATAAACTGCGAATTAAAGCAGGACTCTTTGGATTTCGAAGATTCTAAACTGCAAATATTAACATTTAAACTTTGTCAATGATTAGTGTTGGAAATAAAAGTGCATAATGTTGATGTATTCATTGGAAGCTTATTCTAATTTGATTAGGTTCTATTTTAAGAGATTCAAAATTTGAAACTGTTTCGAAACAAAATATTTAAAATTTTCAAAATTCGAAAGCAGTAACCCTAAACCTAATTGTCCAGATTTTGAGGACGATCTGCAAAAGAGAAGCGAAAATAAAATATCATTCAGATAAAATGAATTAAAAATACTAAATACGCCGTCCATCCCATGGTCGTGCTTTATTCAAGCTGGTCAAATAAACACTGTGGAAAATTATAAAAATTAAAATTTAATGCCTCGAAAAATAGAGGAAAATTTCACTTCTAAGCATGTGAACCAGAAATTTGTATATTCTTATCCTAATAAGAAGGTATTAGCTTGATATAAAATTTGGATTCGTCGGTTTTCATCTAATCTCCACGTTTGTAGTATTCTTCAGGCACGATGGCTTTCAAAAGCCTGATTAGAATGTGTTGAGGTTCTCCTTAATTGTCTATTGAAAATCCTATTTCAAAAATTAAAAATAAAATCTTCCGGTCAATCTGTGCGACATATGAAAAAGTCCAAAAAACGAATGGTTGCTTTCAAGAATGCCTACAAAATCGTTTTCGACCTTTTTTCTGATAGTACTGGCGGATTTCTTCAACTGTCGAAAATGCTATTGAAAAATTAAAAATTCATATTTTCAGGCAAACAATGCCAGATACGAAACAGAAGTCTGGAAAACAATTCTTTACTTTCGAAAAGACCTACAAAATCGTATTTTTGTAATAAAACACAAGGATGTATCCCCGCGGCTGACAGTTTTTCTAAACTTACAATGTTCAAAATCCTAAAAATTGATCATTCTTAACTTTAAATTTTTTTGAATTGAAGCCTTGGCAGAGATAACGTTGTATCAAAAAAACTGGTTTGATCCTAAATCTTTGTTCAAAATGTGAGTATAAGTTGATATACATTGTTTTATGACATAATAGTCTGTTTTGAAACGTTATCTCTGCCAAAGCTTCAATTTGAATATATATTGTAAAACCAGAAGCCTACTTCATAATTTGCAGTTCAAAATAGAAAGTTTCCGACTGAGCAATTTCAGATGAAATGCACATAAGAATGTAAAATCAAGGAATGCCAATAAGCATATTATATTCATCACTAATATTGCAGTTAGCAAAATTTTCTTATATCTTTTATTTCAGATTGTATTTCAAATATTTCAGTTTTGAAAGTTTGCTCAAAGGTGTCCAGTTGAAAACAAGATTGGAAGCATAAAAAACGTGCTTTCCCATTGGTGTCGGAAAAAATCAATGTTTTCACGGATATACCTATGAATTAAATATACAATATTCTTGTTTCAGTATCTACAGTTTATTTTGCAGAAAGATTTTTTCCAATAAATTAATGTTTTCTCGAAGAATTACAAAATTGAAATTAATAATTATGAATGAAAAATGACTCCTCTTTGTAGTGTTCCGAATTAAATGAATAAGAGTGAAAGTCTAATTAAATATAGTAATAGGTATATTAGAAAACAAAAAAAGAATTGCAAAACGAAAAACAGGACTATGTAAAAAAGTAGAGCATGAGTATCCTGAAAAGCATTTTTAATTTAAATATGCTTATTAAAAAGATTAGCAAATTATGTTTGAAAACATTTTCATTTTTGTAATTATAATATTTATGGGGATGTTAAATAATTTACATATCTGGATATCTCAATCGCCTCTATTCACTTTTACAGTTTTTTATTTGCTGATCCGTAGGAGATTACGCTTTTCTGATAGACCCATGTTTTCAGGAAAGAATTCAGTGATTTCAGAGGTAATTTCAGATTAACTTTGGAATTCTTGTACTTCTTGTATCCGAAATTATAGAAATAACAAAAGAAATCCGGACTAAAGTGGTTTTTATTAGGAATTATTTTATTTGAATATATCGTACACGAATGAAGTGTTCTGAACCCTAGTCCAAATTAAAAAATTCGATTTTTTCTCTACACAGGCCATATTCATATTCAATTTTTTTATGTGAAAAGTTTACCTGTGTCAAATTCCAACGTTAATTTAAAATGACCTATATTATTTTATAACTTGAAAATACTTGAGAAACTTACATTTGTAATTAATAAAATGAAAATCGTTGCACTCAAGCCTTCATTCGAAGGTACGGTAGTACCTCCTAGCGGCTGGCTGACTCCACTCTGACCGTTACTACTGGAAGTCAGGCGGTCGGTCATTCTCCCGCGTCCGCAGTAGCGTCGGGGCCAAATGTCGAGGGTCGCACTTGTTTTGATTGTAACCCATCCAAAGAAAATCACTGAACTTTCTATTAAAAAGCATTTGAAAGCTCAAAGTCTTTCGAATTCAACGATATGATCATTTTCAACCTGAAGAAATTTTATCAGTAGTTAAATGGCGAAACATCCCAAAAAACAGGGTTTCTTGGCCTCCCTTGTCAAACCTCGACTTTTGCCTGTTCCAAAAATTCAATTTTAATATCAATGTTAGAGAACATTTAACAAAATAGTTAGATATTCTAACGTTTTTTATGCAATACATTTTCAAAAATTCTGAAACATTTAATAAATTAGTTTTCACGGGGATTTATTTACAAGAACTTTTCTTGAGAAGAAATAAGCATAGGAAGCCGTTTGATGGCTCTACGTGCGTAGTTTTATAATGAGGGTGCAGTTTAATAATCGAATTATTGATACGAGGAAAGAAGATGTGACAATTTTAATAATTGTCAGCTAAAATTGTATCAAGGAAATTTTGTTGAAAAACTTGCTTGCGCTTTTTTTATAAAAGCTATTGGTCAAATGCAAAAATATGCGTTTTTTCAAAAGCTGACGGACGAAAAATGTTGTTTCATACAAATTGTTAATAAAATGTTGTGTGATTTTGGAAAATTAAGTTATTTTGAAGTAAAAACGAATTTCTTAATGAAAGTAAGGTTATGATTCAACCACTGCTCAAGGTGTTTAGAGAAAAAAAATACTCAAAAAAAGCTTCCATATATTACCCTAAAGGAGCACGTCAGACTTCCAAACAGTAGGACTGAGGTTCGACCCCTGTGCTGGTACTAATGGAAATTTTTCTATGTACTTCTACCGGGGCTCTAATGATTCGAAACCCACCTAAAACTGTAGTTTCCCTTGATAGAGGCTAGTTATCTCCCAAGGAAGAGGCTCCATATCGAGAGGAAAATTGCCTTGGGACACTAGACCACATTGTGAAGACTACATTGGTTGCTAACATATTTCTTGAAGTTGACTGAATTTTTCGCAAATATAAAAAACAATGCTCTGGCTCTGGTAGGTTTAGAGATATTGTGTTCTGAAGATCACCCTTTTTATACAATTTTATTTGGCATTAAGTTTTTCAGAAATAACTTGTCTTTGTTTCATTCTATAATTTAGGATGCTTTTACATACAGTTTGAAGTAGATGAAAAGAACCAGATTTACAAATACATTTCAATAAAAATTGCATCAATTGTTTATCTAAGGAAACGCTTTTCGAGGCAATATTATGTCATATGATGTTTAATTATAACAGGCTTTTTTGAAAGCCAGACTGAAGGATTTATATCAACAAACATTCAATTTTGAACTGTATAAACGGAAATATACTTAATACCATCACAGAAAAAATTGAGATTAAGGATTTCTGAAGAACGTGCCCACGGTTTTTTCCATTGACCGCCCAAGATATTCTGAAGGCAACCCAAAAACTTATTCAGAAGAAGAAAAACTGGGATAAGCAAACGCTTTTTAGTCACAACTTGTTGCAGCTTGGCGTGCTGTAATTGGTGTTCTAAAAAGACTGATGTCCCGCAAAAGCCAAAATCTAAGATTAGCTGAAATTTTTATTCCTGTCTAGAAACGTGTCATTTGCACATCTAATCAGATGGAAAAAATGGCTGTCTACTCACTCATAATATAAAATTTGAACGTTCTGCCCAAATTCACGTAACTTCCACGCCCGAGTCGATAGAAAATTTTATTTATAGCCCATAGTCCACACTCTTCCTAGAAGACATGAGGGCGCTTTCCGTCTGATTCTTAAACTGATTTTTTTCTTACAGAATTAAGTTCGCAGACATTAAATCCTCGAGGTCAGCAACGCCTAATTGAGGATATCTATTCAAGATTCGTGAATGCTCCTATCATGACAGTACTATGTGCACCAAACACTGCACCATTAAGTTTATTTCGGAAGTTCGCTAATAGAGGTTACAGGCGTTTCAACGCACCTACCATTTTGGTAAAAAAGGGTGACTTAATCTATGGATGGGACAATGAAGGTGTGATAGCTCCATTTTTTGACAAGTATGGCAATGAAGTTGCCTACGAGGAAGAAGGTCGACGCAAAGTGAGAGTGGATGATGTATTCCAAAGGCGTATGGGTATAGGTGATGCTATGCCTGCTATTGAAGCGAGAGGTATCAGAATACTCGTGCCCATCACCCGTGGAAGACCGGCAGTCGAGAGACGCTATAGCTTCAGCAGTTCCGCCTCTGACTCTGAGTCCGAAAAAAGCATAATCTTCACCGACAGCAGCAGTTCCAGGAGCCCTGAAAGCCCTAGAAATTACTGAGTTTTATCCGCTTCAAAATTTCAATCGAAGCCGCCAACAAAAAGGAACCTAACAGTCTAGAATGTGAATAAATAAATATGAAAAGTCTTTTCGGGCAAATTTGCATTATTTATTTCTCATCTCGCTGCAGATCTCCCTACAATAGGATTCAATCAGTTATGTTGTTTTTCTGTACGAAGTTCATGAGACTGCGATTTTAAGATATGAGAGCCAGAAGGTACAAACTCTTAGCATTTTGAGAAAATTAGTATAAATTTTTGCTTCTTTCGAGTAATAAGAGGAACATTATATCCTTGTTGACTCACAGTGAAAAATTTCTTCGCTTCCAAGCATTGTTTTTTTTTAATGAATCTTTTTTCTTTAGTTTAGAATGTTTCATGTTTTGAAGCTTTCACTGGTTAAATGAAAAGAAATAATGTTGAAGAAACGGTTTCTTTATTTCAAAACAAATATTTTTCTGACAAGAAAGGTTACGCAAGTGTTCGCCTCCGATTTGATTCGTTCTGAAGTATATTTTAGAGCACTAAAAAACAAGCTACACGTATTTTTTATACGTGCCAGAATTCATATTTAGGGGGTGAAATCACCCTTCAAAGTTTTCGAATAATTACTTCAGGAAGATAATTTTCAGTGAAATCAATCATTAGGAGGCAGTGTAAACATTGTTCAGACTGTAATTATGTTATTAGATTGCAGTGAAATATTTATTTTCCAACCATCGCCCCTTAGACGGGGGGTTAACTACCCTCTATAGCTAACATGCACCAAAATCCTGATTATCATCCAAGACAAATGTTATTTTTGAATGATTAATAAAGTGGTATGAAAAATACATTCCGTGTCAGATTTAAAGAGGGTAAACTACCCTTAATTTGAATTTTTATTTCCCTAAACGCTTGTAACAGTTGCAGCTTAATAGTCATAGTGAAAAATTCTGTTCAGGAAAGATATAACAGATATAACAGCTGTTAAATACTGGGAAAACGCAGACGGAGGAAAGAAAAGGCGAATCGTTAACACTTGCAATAAATATAGAAAATTTTTCCAATATTCCTTCTTCAAAGCAGCCGGAAAAAATGAACAAAAACTATGTCAACAGCGCCCTTTTGTCTCTCTATCAATCTCTGAAATCGATTTAAATGAACCTCTGGTGCGATATTCAAAATAGAAAAATTATTCCGACAGACATAGGAGTGATTATTTTGATGAAATTGTAATAAATTATTAAAACCCATAACAAACGTATCTTAATCGAAAGTATATTTCTACAAAAACACTAAAATTAGGAAAAATACATTGAATGTAAAATAATGACTCGAAAGATTCAAAAATGAAATTTCACAGATATCCTTCATGTCTTTGAGAGGGAGCTTCCTGACTAAGAGTTGCACTTGATCAACTTTGAAAAATACGGAAAGGTTATACCTTTCAGATTTTTTGAGCGTGTCTCTTGGATAACCGTTGATGTTCTAACATCTCCTTGAAGACCCCCTTGAAAGCCCACGCAGTAAGATTCGTTTCTCTGAAAGTGGAAAAATTTGGGGAACATTTATCCATCTTATTCTTAAGGAAACCGGACCACTTTCGAAAATAATCGAACTGGTTGCCTCTCCGATTTTTTGAGGTGTTCAAAAATCATCATATTTCTCCCGTGTGTTACAATGACTATTCCTTTCCTGAGCAAGGGATGGTCATTCTAACACCTCCTTGAACCTACCTACGCAGTCAGATTCGCTTCTATAAAGTACCACTAAATCCTATACGGCTGGAAAGATTCGGGGAAGTTTATCCATCTTACTGTTCGGATATGGAAAAAAATTTCGAATAATCATTTTTATTGGCACTCTGATTTTTGTGGTGTTCCTCAGGCCATGGTTCGCCATTCAAACCTCCTCCCCCACCGCCTCAACCCACCCACGCATAACAACTAAATTCTATACAATTGGAAAGATTCTGTGAATATTTTTTCTTCTTGTCCATGGTAGAAAGAACGATTTTGGAGAATATTCAGAGTTATTGCTTGTCTGATTTTCGGAAATCATTTTTGAGAAGGATATGAAAGAAGAATATTCACCGAATGTTTCCAGCTCTATAGAATCTAATTCTACTTTGTAGGTGGATTATGGAGGGTGTTAGAATGACAATCCATAGCTTGAGAACAACCTCAAAAACCATAGGAGCAATAATATCGATTTTTCCGAGAAATTGTCATTTTTAAATAGGGTAAGAAAGAAAAATATTATTTCAGTTTGTCCAGCTCCATAAAATTTAGCGCTACATAGCGCCTCATAATCTCAAAAAATCATAGGAGCAATAAAATTGATTTTTCTGAAATTGTGTCATTATTCCGAAGCATAAGAATGAAAAATATTCACTGAATTTCTCCAGCTCTGGGGAATTTAATTTTACTGTTGAGTTAAATTAAAGGGGGTGCTGAAATTACAATTCATAGCCTGAGAACTACCACAACAAATCAGAGGAGATGTAACTTTGATTTTTACGAAAAATTATCATTTTTCGGAAGGATGTAATGGGTAAATATTCACCAAATCTTTCCAGCTCTGCATAATTTAGTTCTGCTGCTTCGATGGATTATGGGGGTTATTAGAATGACTATCCATTGCCTAAAAAAACCCTCAAGAAATCAGAGAAGCAATAGCTATGAATATTGTCAGAAATTGTTCTTTCTCCCCAGGGTGAGAAGAGAAAATATCTACCGAATCTCTACAGCTGCGTAGGGTTTAGATGTACCGCGTGAGTGGGTTCAAGGGGTTGGTAAACTGACAATCCATGGTCTAAGGACCACCTCAAAGGTTGAGAGAGGCAATAACATTGAATATTCTCAAAAATTGTTCCTACAACCAAGGATAAGAACAGAAAATATTCACCAAATGTTTCCAGCTAGATGGAGTTTAGTTGTACTGGGTGCGTTGGTTCAGGATGGGGTCTTAGATTGTCGAATCATGACCTGAGGACCACCTCAAAAAATCAGAGTGCCAATAAAAATGATTGATTGGAAATTTTTTCCCATTTCCAAACGGTAAGATGGATAAATATTCCACGAATCATTCCAACTGTATACAATTCAGTTGTTCTTTATAGAGGCGAATCCGACTGCGTGTATCGGTTCAAGGGGGTGTTAGAATGACTAACTGTTGCACAGGCAAGGCATATACATTCTAACACCCGAAAAACTAATTTAGAAAATATATTTTTCATTTCATGAATATTGAATACATAGGTCACTATTTGTTCACCATTAGTTATTCAAAATTGTTGGAAGATTAGGTTACTAGTGCACAAGAAGTCTATAAATGTCAATTTTTTCTCACAAAATTAGGTCTGGTTGGATTTTCAGATCTTCAGGGGATCAACATTTTTATAGAAATGAACGGAGACACCTTTTTCACAGGAGTGAAATAATTCACATAATTAATGCAGAATATAGTGAGAAGATAATTTTAAGCATTACGTAAGCACTTTAGAGAGGGGGACGATCTCATAGTATCACACAATAGTGAAAAACTACATGAAGAGTCTGAAAACTGATTCATATAGGGGGAGGGGGGCGTATTTCGCGAGAAATTGCGTTACGTAATACTTGACGGAACCTTATGTATGAAATTCGATAATTTGGTTGTTAGAAAGTGTCGGTTTGCTTGCTTAAATCTTCAAGGGATGTTGAAAATCATGCTGTTACTCTATTCTTTGAAGTTTTCGTCTTCAGAGTCCTGTGATATCAGAATTCTACAATTAAAAAATGTCAACATTTACAATATATAAAATGCGCAGTCAAATTGTAAAGATTGCAAATCCTTGTAGATCTGAACTAGTTCATTATTGAAAAGTTGAATATAAATACAAAAAAAATAAGTAAAATTGATTAGGGATTTGAATATCAGAAAAGGTTTCAACCTTCATTTAAAAAATTAATTTCAAAAATACTTTGAGTATGAATAAGAAGCAATAATATAGTGTCGAGTCTGTTAAATTATTATTATTCTTTTATACTTCCAGATAAAATCCATTTTAAAGTTTAAGAAATTATTTATTATTTCTCAATCAAATGAAACTTACTTTTCATGTACTCTGCAAACCTAAATTAGTGCAATTTCACTAGTTACTAGTGAGATTCTACTAACTCGATTAGAGAAAAGTGATTCACTAAAGGTTAGTACAAAATATTTATAAATTCATTAGTGGAAAGCTACAAATTGCTTCGTCAAAATATATAATTTTATTTACGCCTTCACATATTATAATAATTAAAAGAATTTTATTGAAGTGGGAAACGTGACAAATCAAAGAGTGTAATAAAAAATGATTGTGTAACATTTTCAGCTTCATGAAAACAATATGAACGTGACAATGTGAAATTTGTCAATGTAGACTTAGTCACATGATGTTGAATCATAATTCACCATTTCCACAAACACAACGTTTTGACATGTTCCTGATTCGAAATAAATACATAAGAATTATTCATTTAGACGCCGAATTTACATCACCTCACTTTTTCACATCGAAAATATTCCTTTGAATGCTTGTGTACTTAGAACAAGTCGGGAAGACAACAAAATTCGATAAAACACAAAATGCCCGTATTTTATTTCGAAAAAATTCGGAAAAATATTTCACTGATTGATGAGAACCGAAATCACTAAATTAATAATCAATTTTTTCCCCATTTGTCTTCAATGAAATAAACATGACCATTTAATTATTCAAACACTTTATTCCTGTTAAACGATCGAGCTTTATCTACTGTGAAGTTTTTATTTTTACACTTTTTTGTGTACCCATAATTTACCCAAAATGATCAATAAGCTTGGAAATTTTTCTGGCCTGGATCGGTAAAGAGGGATTCCGGAGAGAATCCCGGTGGGCCTATTATAAGCAATTTGGGTTGTGTGACTTAGAAAAATAGCTCACCTTCTAAGTCTCAATTCGGTCCTAAAAATTAGAATTGCATTACTTAATTCAAATTTGTTTTTCAATAACTCTCAGAAAGTTCAAGCATCTTGAACTAATCATTAATAGTTAAATTTGAATTATTTTAGTGCGGCTATCTCGATAAATGAATGACTATGAACTACAAATTCGGCGATTGACAATATTATTTCAATCAAAATTTCAAAAATCGAGAAATCCTGAAGAAATGATGTCAAGGTAATGCATGATAATATTTTCCCAGTAAAAATTACACTCATTTTCAAAAAGTAACGATATCTTGTGGCAATGCAAAATGCATGAAAATTTGTTTCAATAAAACAAAAAAGTAAATTCGGTATTGTGGTATGTACTTATTCTTGACCACTATTTGATGAATCGTCAAAATAACGATTTGTTGAATAGGATTTATTTTAAAATGTTTTCCGACCAGTATAGTATAATGAAAAAATCCCTTGCCATCTTGCTTGTTAAGAAATGTTGGTTTCTTTACTTATTTCTTTAAGGGATACAAGAACCACCCTAAAAGTAAATAAACTACTTTCCTTGCTGGAAGATGCTCCTTATATTTATTTTGTAAGTGATTTCTGCCTCGAATGAAAGTAATCAAAAATCTCACGTGATTTTGTTTGCTTGAATCTGTAAAGGATGTTAATACATCCCTTAAGATGATTTCGCATACTTTTCCTAATGTGATCTGTTTCCTTGCTTAAATCCTTAGGGGATGGTAACAAGCTCCTACAATGAATTCGAAGACTTTTTCTGCCAAGATATATTTCACACGCGTTTATTTGAAATTGTTCCTGACCACAATATCATAATCAAAAAACTTCCAGTGATTAAGGTTGGCAAGAAATATCGTTTTTCTGGCTTGAATATCCAAAGAGTGTTAAAACAATCCTTAAAATAAAATAATCTCAATGACATTTGCTTGCTGAGTGTTTTTGGCCTGTTCATTGCGAAGTGATATCCGAACATAATGAAATAATAAAAAAAATCTATCATTTTTTTGTGGTTAGGAAATTTTGGTTCCTATGCTTGAATCTTCAGAGGATGCTAAAACTACCTCCAAACATACTGCATACACAAAATGGTAAATTTGTCAATTTCACAAAAAATTCACAGAAACACAAGAGTTCGCATGAAAAAATGCAAGGACGTGAAGGAAGCTAGAGTAGTATGCCAGGACAGAAAAGTGTGGCGACAAAATGTTTGTAAGCAGAGTGACAATAGAATGGATGACGCCTGAAACAAAGACCTTGGATACTAATGGGCTCAAGTGGGAAACCATACATAAAAATTTCGTGAGGATCCTCACTTGGGGTGATCGCTAGAGAGATTGATCAGTAACTTGGGTCGGAGCAGTGTTGCGGAATGAACGTGTCATTTAAATAAATAACACGACAATTCCAGATCAATCTACAATACCTATACCTAACACCTATATACCTATCTACCTTATACCTATATACATACCTACTTTATATCTATATACCTATTCACTATTTTTCAACCGGGCAAGTTACGCAAGTATAATAATGATTATAATAATAATAATAATTTTGGAATGTCTATGTAAAACGACCCTGCAATTTGACAATTGAAAATAGTCACACGATCCATCTTACAAAAACTCCGTGTCATGTTCCAAACTACATCATGCTATTCAGCAACACACAAAACCACCCCTTGTATTTTCAACGAAATGATTCACAGATTTGATGAGAATTGTGATGCAAATATTATAAATTTTGCACCAAGGCTCGAATAAAGATTAAAATTCAACAGGGAAAATTTAAAGGTATAATTTTTTCATGCTCATTTATATCATATTAAATTCTGTTATCCTTGTTTTCATTTTCATACCTGCGCTAGAAACTTAAAGGGTAGAGAAAATGGTTTTTATTTTTGTGTTTTCTTTCATCATTCTTTTTTCAAGCAATTTCGGTCGAATCTCCTTGAACAAGACAACGAAAATTATTGATTACTATTATTATTTATATATTATTATTAGAAGAAAATTATTTTTTAGAAACGGTTTCTCTTTATGAATGGTGATAACAATAAAATAAATTTATTACTTCTTCAGCTCTGATGCAGATATAATAATTTTTTATGAATAAAGAAACAAGTAGAAAAAAACTATTCTCTTAATGATATGCTCTCGGATATGCTGACATCAAATATTGTCTTATGTCACTTTGTGATTTTAATTTTAATTTTTACTGCCTCTCTCATGCAATCTGTAACACATACTGTGATTCCTATTAATTCGGAAAGTTCTATGCTTATAGGCAATAAATGTAGCAAATATGGAAAGTTTGAGATATTAGAATGATAAACTTTTTACTTGTACTTTATGTATGTATGCATGCATTATAAAAAATAAATAAAGCGTTGTTAACAGATTGAACCTCTGGAAGATAGCACGTGGAAAGTTTCTATTGGTTCAAATTTTTAGAAAAATAGCCCAGGCGGGGCGACATATCCCCCTTCCTTTTTCCAGCTTGGCAAATTATGTTTCCAAGATCTGTACACTTGCTTCTAAAAAGCTAGACCTCCCCTGAAATACTGGAAACATATACGTAATAAACATATGTACTTTTTCAAGTGTGGGCGAGTGTGCCGCTGCAAACCTCTTCTCCCTCCAAAAATGTAACCCCCCCCCCCCCTCCAATCGAAAATTGTTTCTGGCTAGGGCCTTGTTAGAGTAGTCATCTATAAAGTAACTGTTCACTTCTTATTCTGGGAGGATCAATTTTTAGTTCTATGTCATTGGATGTAATCAGATAAAATGAATATTATTACTGCAATTCTATTTTTTGCATTGTTTGGGTTCCTTCGTCTTATACGTAAGTTTATTATAATATGATATCATAATTAATTAATATTCAGGACAAATAGTAAATTCATGTTGTTCAAGAAGTTAACTCTTTTAAAAGCTTTCAGTTTCAATTGTCGAAGCCCAAAGTGTACAAAAATTCAAGTTATCTATATTAGAAAATAAAGAGGATTCGAATCATATTCAAAAGTTCGAAACTATTAAAAATTGAATTCTTATATTTTCGACTAATATTTGAAGTCTAGAAATTCTGAGTGTGGGAAATGCGAATAAGGCTCTTCACTATCTTGATCACTGATTTTTTTTATCACGAATAGAAATGTACTTGGATGCGTTTCATGTCCATATGTCGTAAAATTTGGAGCGCGAAAGATAATTTATTTTACGAAAAAAATTAAGGGACTGAAAATCTTTTTTGGATAGAAACTATAACATTCTTGCGTACAAAGTAAAATTAATTTGAAACTATAGAACATTATTGTCCTATCAAATTTTGTCATGATTTTTGACATTAATTATGTAGATGATATCTAAACAAAGTTAAGGTCATATTGCCAAGAAAAATTATTTCTTATAGAATTTCTATGCTTGCTTCCTAAAAATACTCCCTTGATTCCAAACTTCACACTATACCCTGGGTCGAAATGACCCGCGACTATGATTTTTAACATTTTCACAATAAAGCATGACTTACTGTGGAGATCAACAGGCCAAATCGTAAAAGTTACAAGTGTGAAAATTTGAGGTTTTTTCATGATATTTAATCATTTTTTAGTCTTGAAATTCATTTTGCAAGAAATATTATCATCCCAACATATTTATCATCGTTTCAAGTGAGTCCCAAAAATTATGGTTGCTCATATCAATTTGGTAGTTTTAAAATAGTATTCATTCGAAAAAAATGACATAGTCAATTTAATTTTGTCATACTATGTGTTAGGTACCATTCGTCTAACGAGTGTAGGTATGACTAATTACAAAAAAGTACATTTATTTTATTATACGAGTCGGCTAAATACATAATATAGGCTGTCACGTCTAGGAGTGACTAGCTATTGAAAAATCGATCAATTAATAATCAACAATATAACTTAATAAATTTAAAAAGCACTTTATATTTTATGCTAGTCACTTATTCCTCAATTCACCTTTCATCCATTTTTTAAAAGAATTCTTTTTTTTACCCAGTTTTCGAGAAACTTCCCTTTTTCTAGTTTTTTTGTCTGAATGTGAACTGAATTGATAGAAACTATGAAAAGAATTAATCTATTCCGGTGCAAAAGTCTATTTTCATATTTTTTGTGTAAAAGCTACTTTTTTAGTTATATTCAAATGTTTTTATTTCAAGTTACAATATTTTTCCCCATCAGCTATTAGTTTCTTTCTTGTTGAGAATTCATCTTTATTGATTAAAAATTCAACTTCCTGGTTGAACTTTGAACTACTTTGTTGAAAATTTGTTTTGTTTCAGTTGAAGATTCGTCATTCAAGTTGAAAATTAAATCTTTTGTTGAAAATGTATGTTTTTGGTTGAAAGTTTAAATAGTTCGTTGAAAATAAAATTGTTTTTGTCCAACATCTTCCTAGTCTCGTTTTTTTTTTGTTCAATTCAATTGGTAGAAATTCATCTTTTATGAAATCCATCCAATCATTTCCTTAAAAATGCGTAGTTTCAGGTTGAAAATTCAACTCCTTTCATAAAGTTATCGTTTACAGTCGGAAGTTCGCCTCTTTTTTTTTAAATTCATACTTTCGAATGAAAAATTAATCTTTTCTGGTAGAAAAATGATCTTTCTTGTTTGAAAATAAACTTTTTTTCCAAATTTAACTGTCTTCGAAAAAATGTGTCTTTTTACCTTGGAAATTCGAAAGCTTCGGTGAAAGTTCGCCTATTTTGTTGAGAATTTTCTGCTGATAACAAATTAACTTTTTGTTTTGAAAACTCATCTCTTTGGTAGAAAATTTTGAAGTCTTAGAAATTTGAAGTCGACATTATTGAATGCAATATAGTATTTACATTCATTTTATTTAAAAGATTTCATTTTCTTATTATTCTCTTATTTTCTTATGAAAATCACGCTATTTTCCCGGTTTTAAGAAAATGTTGGGTTAGGTTACTTTTTGAGGGGGGGGGGGGGTAATATAAAACTCCGGTCGTCATCTTCAAATATAGCCCAAAATTGGTAACGTAGTTCACGGAGATCCCTTAGAGAAACTATTTTTTTCAATATATAGTCCAATCAATTATTATTTTTGTGCTTTTTGTTAACGTTCTAAATTTCAGAATGTATAATTTATAATGTCAACAAAAACGAGTGAAAATTAAGATTTATATTTGTGAATATTTGAAACATAAGAGTAGAGTTTGTCAAAAAGGTTCTGATGGATTTGGTTGTTTATAGTCTTAGAATGTAACATTTTTTCACGAAGTCAGTGACTTCACTTGTTTGAAGAGTAAGGTTGTGTTTGATCAAATTACGTGCTGCTTTTGTAAGAATTATTGTGTACTAATTCTCATTTTTCTACTTTGGAGCAACGACTTGTAATTAGCACGTTATTTTGGTGAAGGTGACGCCACTTATTGACGATGTCCACAATACAGTCTTGTTAAGGCTTGAATAAAGGTGGATAAAAAACAAATTTTTATAATAAAAAATAGATCCCTGTTTTCAACAAGCTGTAATTCTAATACCTACAGAATCAAAATAGAATTATTCATTTCGGGATTCTTCCACATACAGATATTGTAAAATTTTTAATATTTATATTTTTAGAATATCCATTTTCCTATTTTTTATGTTTGGTACATCAACATTTACAAACTAATGAATTCAAAAAATTTTGATTTTGTAGTTCTCAAGTCAAAATTGCTTCTGCATTGAAAACATTGCCTTTTATCCTCATAATGTACAGAGACAAATTAAAGACTTCATGATGAACATTCCTAAAATAAACCCAGAATGATAAACCGATTTTTAATAAAAATTTCTTTAGTCTTTTTAATTGCAAACATTTTTAATAACCTTTCGCTTTTCTTTCAAATCAGCAAATAGATTTTATTTTTCAATTTGTAAGAAGGCTTTGAGATTAAGTGCCAATTCAGGACAGAAACTTCCCACTCCACCCGGAAGCTTCGCTTATCAAGTATGCAAGATTTTCGCTGTTCTCTTCCGAAAAAGCTGGGTGGCCAGCCACGGGCGAATAAAAATCAAAACTTTTAGAAGCTCTCATATTTCAAGAATGACTCTCTCAAGTTCGCCCCTTTGTTCTCAAAATCAGTCGTTTTGAAGTACTCTCAGAGGTCAGTCGTTTATTTGAAAATAGGGAAAGAATTTTTAAAAGAAAAGTTTCAAAACATTTTAAAAGAAGTTTCAAAAATTTTCA